>JAKSZT010054037.1:862749-879478 GCA_026826555.1 Tolypeutes matacus
CACTATGGAGGACTGTTTGGCAGTTCCTAAAGAAGTTGAATATAGACTTGCCACGTGACCCTGCAATACCACTACTGGGTATATAACCCGAAGAACTGAGAGCAGTGACACGAACAGACATCTGCACAGTGATGTTCATAGCCACATTATTCACCATTGCCAAAAGTTGGAAACAACCCAGGTGTCCATCAACAGACCAATGGATAAACAAACTGTGGTCTATTCACACGATGGAATATTATGCAGCTGTAAGAAGAAATGAAGTCATAAAGCATATGGCAACATAGATGAACCTAGAGGACATTATGTTGAGTGAAGCAAGCCAGACACAAAAGGACAAACACTGTATGAATGCGTTACTATGAACCAAATATATTGTGTAACATACTGTTTGATTCAAAAAAAAATTTATATGTATCCATTACATTTATTTGAGAAATGTATATATTTATTCATCTGTGTTTACTTTTTAGTTTTTAATTGTTTATATTTTCAATTATTAAATGTACAAAATAAAGTTTTTTAAAAAAAATTTAATGACATGTCAACAGACCTTAAAAAAAAAAGCTTACAGCTGGGGAAGCATCTGTGGCTCAATTGGTTTGGCTTCTGTTTACCATATGGGAGGCCCCAGGTTCAATTCCCAGGGCTTCCTGGTGAAGGCAAGCCGGCCCGCACGGCATGGTGAGCTGACGGCCTGTGTGGCACGGTGAACTGATGCAGCAAGATGATGCAACAAAGGGAGACAAGCAGACACAAAAACGCACAGCAAATGGACACAGCGAGCACAAACAGCAAGGGGGGGGGATAGATAAATAAAAATAAATCTTTAAAAAAAAAAGCTTACAGTTGTCAGGCCCCACGTGCAGTGCGCCACCAGGCCCAGCGAGCTATGCAGCCAGATGATGACGTAACAGGAGAGTGACACAAGGGAGAGCCAAGACAAGACGCACTGAAAAACCAGGAGCTAAGGTGGCGCAGGCAGTAGGACGCGTCTCTCCCACAACGGAGTTTCCGAGGATCGAATCCTAGTGAAGAGAAGGATGAGAAGAGAGGGCAGGAAACAGACACAGAGAGTCACCCAGTGAATGGACATAAAAACAGCAAAAACGGGGGGGGTGGTGGTAAAAAATGGATAAAAGTAAATAAATAAATAAATCCTTTTAAAAAATGTATGGGGAGGAAGATATAGACTATAGTTAGTGGTAATACTTTGATGATGCTCTTTCATGATTTGTAAACAAATGTTTTACAACAATGCAGGGTTTGTTTTTTTTTGGGGGGGGGGGCGGCGGGGTGATATGTGGGAGCCCTGTATGTATATTATGTTATGCATGTTTGTTTTGTAAGTTCATGATGTTTACTGAACACTTATAGTTTATGTATGTTCATGAATGAATGATATACTTCAATAAATTGTTTAAAAAAAAAAAAAAAAGCTTTGTTTTGAGGCCGTGAAAATGTCCAAATCAAGGCATCAGAGATACTGTCTTGCCAAAGATTGGCTGCTGGCAATCCTGGACTCCTGCCATGTGGCAAGGCACATGGAAGCATCTGCTTCTCTTCCAGTTCTCTTGCTTCAGCTTCTGGCTGCTCCGTCTGTGGCCTCCTCTCTCCTGGGTTCCTCTGTGAGCTCCTGCGTTCCTTCTCTCCATCTCTTTGGCTTTTTCTCCATGTGTCTCTGCTTTCCGTCCTCCGTTTATAAAAGACTCCAGCAAGAGGACCAAGACCCACCCTGGGTCACGCCTCCCTGAAGCCATCCAGTCACAGGACCCCCTACTGGATCCAGTCAAAGGGTCCCACATCCACAGGAATGGATTAGCTTCAAGAACACGATCTTTTCTGGGATCCACAAAAAGCTTCAAACTCACAATGGCACATGGGTTGCTTCCTTTTCTTACCCATTATGAGTAATGGCACTATGAACATTTGCGTGCATGTCTGTTTTCATTTCTCTTGGGTTTATACCTAGGCATGGAATTGCTGGGTCATATGGTGATTCTATGATTAAACATTTGAGGAACCACCAGAATGTTTCGGACAGCGGCTACGCATTTAACGTTCCCCCCAGTGGCATAGGAGGGTTCCAATTTCTCTACATCCTCGCCAACACTTAGTATCATCTGTTTTTTATTTTAGACATCCGAGTGGGTGTGAAGTGGTATCTCAAGTGATTTTGATTTGCATTTCCCTGATGGCTAATGATGTTGAGCGTTTTTCCACGTACCTGTTGCCCATTTGTATATCTTCTTTGGGGAAAGCGTCAATGTGCTTGAAACCAGAATGAAAACTAACTGCCAGGGGCGGCAAGAGCTTAGGTAGACACAAGGTAAGGTAGGTGTCTGGCACCAGATAGGAGCTTCCTAAGCAGCTAGAGAATTGTAATTGTTCATGTGAAAGCAACAGCCCCAGGAGGGCTGGCTGTGAAAATGCTGAAGTTCTCGACTCCTAAGACCAAGCCTGCTCAGCTGCTTCAAAAGGACTCAAAAATCACAGAGACCACCTGCATTCATGTTCCATCGCCACACAACACAAGACCACGAACACAGCGGCTTACCGCGGCGCCCACTGCGCAGTGCGCAGTTCTGTCCAGGCGCGGCACAGCCGGTGCCTCTGCTCACGGCCTCGTGAGGCTGAAATCCAGGGCCAGCCAGACTGGGCACTCGGCTGGAGGCTCCTGGAAGAATCCACTTCCAAACCCACCTGGGCTGTCACCAAATCCAGCTCCTTGAGGTCCCCCTTTCCTCGCTGGCCTCCTCCAGAGGCCACCTCATTCCTCGTCACGCAGACCCTCCACCTACAACGCCAGCAAGGGCACAGCCCCCTCACGCTGGACCCTCCTCATGCCTCATGCCTCTGACCTCCTCTTCCCCTCTGGACCCAGATTTAAAGGCTCATGTGAGTATGTCAGGACCGCCCAGGAGATCCCCCAATCCCGTGTTGGGACTTTTAATTACTGCTAAACGCCCTCAGAACAGCACCTGGATCCGTGGTTGAACCCCTGGGGGAGGTGTGTGTCCAGCAGGGGCCGGGTGTCACCGGGACCAGCTCAGAACTCTGCAGGTAACCCTGGAGGAGGCACACTGGACTGGGCCTTCCACTAGGCCTGGGGGTGTAACAGGGAAGAAAGGCAGCTGCTGGGACGTGGGACAGGTAAGACAGAAGTCAAATCCATCCCACTGGATCCTAGCGCTCGAGGAGCTAGAATTTCAGGAAGCACCCTTCACCCACCCTCACCCCCCGCCCCCGCACATGCCATCTGCTGGATTGACTCCCACCCCCCCCCACATAAGCATGTTCAAGTCCTAACCCCTGATCCTGCGGGTGTAAATGGGATTTTTGAAGACTCTGGAAGTTGAGGCCAGACCGCCTCCAGTGGGCCTTCACCCATATGGCTGGAGACCTCATAAGCAGAGGACACCTGGACAGGGGAGCACCAGCTCCAGGGGGCACAGGAGGAGACACACGGCCACGAGACAGAGGCAGAGAGTGACCTCCAGGCAGCCACCCCCAGAATGACACGGACTTCGGAGAAGGCCTGTGCATGCCTTGACTGGGGACCTCTGCCAGCGTGTGGGCCTTGGCGCTGCCTTCCTGCTCATTTCTCCCTGGACGTAGATGTCCTTGTCCGGAGCAATCTGGAGTAAAATCCCCAGGCCTAATTCCCACCCTGACTCCTGCCACGGGTCCCCAAACTCCCTCCCGTCCTCCTCCCCCGACCCAATCTCCCCCCACCACTTTAGTACATGGATCTGCCCGGCTTCTCCCTTGGTGGGCAGGCGCCATCTCTCATGGGATCCTCCCGGGTGGTGTGGACGAGCCGTCTGATTCCTCTGCTGCAGGCGCACAGCGAAGTCCAAGCCGTGCTTCCTCCTACGCGGAGAGCGGCAGTGACCGCCCGGGCGGAGGCAGGCGGGCAGGCTGCAGAGGCTGCAGGATGGACGCAGGGGAGCGCGGCTGGGCGGGAGGTCCAGGGTGGTGCCACCAGGAGATGGGGTGGGAGGTGGCCAGAGCCGGGCACCGGGCGCCGGCCCCCGGGGGAGGCTTTGGGCCTGGGGCCGGCAGTCTGACGCGATGTTAGAGCTGCTGGTCACCGTGGGCAAGAGGTCAGGACAGAGGGGCCCAGAGGCCGTGAGGCTGGGAGCGGGGCCACCTGAGGGAGGATGGGTGGGAAGATTGGTGCTGGGGTTCGAGGGATATTTGGCCAAACCTGAGGCCTGGTGGATACGGGGTGCCACGTGGGGCGGGGAGGGCATTAAGGCTGCTCCAACTACTGGACTGGGAGATGGGCCACAAGGCAAGCAGACAGGAGCCCGACGGGGCAAGGAGAGGGCAGGCCACGGGGCAGCCTTTGGAGCACTGCCGGATTCCGACAGAGTTGGGGGAAGCAGTGGGAAGGGCCAGCAGCAGCTCACTGACTTCAGGGAAAGACCCAGACAACTCGCCACCCCAAACCCAAGGTCTCTGATAGGGTGTGTATTAGGCAGGGTTCTCTAGAGAGCAGAATCAACAGGAGATAGTGGTCAATAGTAGGAGATTTTATAAGCGTCTCTCACGCGACCGTGGGGATGCACAAGTCCAGGCTTCACAGGCAGGCTGCAAGCCAGGGGCTCTGATGAAAGTCCAGTGAAGGTCCTTGATGAGTTTCTGGGAGACGCTGGCTGTCCAAAGACAAGCTGGGAAGTTCTCTCTGAATGTTGAAATCACTTCCCCTTTTAAGGCACTCAACTGATTGGATAAAACCTCACTCATTGCTGATGGCAATCAACCTGGTTGATCTTAGATGTAATCAGCCATCTAGGCAGTAAACTCACTGACTAAAGCCCATAAATGTCCTTGTATAACAATTAGCCCATTGCTTGCTTGACCAAACAAATGGGCACAATTACCTGGCCCAGTTGATACATTAGCCAAACCACCACAGGGTAAGTTCAAAAGACCAAAAATTAATCCAATCCAGTCCCTAGTCAGCCTAGCCACGAGAGCAGAAATACAGAGCCAGGCTCTACAACACAGGCAGAAACTGGACTCTGCCCAGCTCTGGGCTCTTAAGAACGGGGGAACAACCTCTCTGACTCAGACTCCTCTTCTGAATACAGAAATAATACTTCGTACTCATGGATTAAGGGTGAAAACATGTCAGATCCTTGGGACCAGGCTGAGGTGAAGGCCCATGCTAAAAAACACTCCCTGTAATTAAGAGTATACAAACCCCAATGGTTTATGGTCGACTAGCCCTCTTCATCCTCCGGTACCCCATCTGATCTCCCAGCAGCCTCGCAGTCAGGTTTACAATCCTCACAGGGAGGGTACAAGCCTCTCTCCCACCTCCTCCCGTTCACTCGATGCCTGCCCTTCTGTCCCGTCTCCCCCACTCTTTCCTCCTCCTTTGTGGAAAATCACAGCCCCCTGCCTCTCGTGGTACATGGTCCTGGCTGGCAATGACCTGTCCATCCATGGTAACTGGAAGAGGCCAAAGAACATACCCTGGACCGAAAGCTAACCCGAGTCCAGCAGCCACTGGCTGAGCACTGCCCCCCCAGCCTCGGGCCTCCCGGCAGCACCCGCACTGGCAGGCAGCACCCTCCTTCCCCCTGGCGGAGGAGAGGCTTAGCGCTTGTCCACGCCCCCGCAGCCACAGAGGCGGGGCTGGGCAAGCAGGGCCCTCCTGGGTCCTTGGCCCCAGCTCACGCCCCGGGGTTGGCAGCCTCAGGAGGCTGCACTGCGGCGCCTTGACTCGCTCATTCTCAGCTGGCCCCCCAAATTGTTGGCAATGACACAAAACAGGTGCCTATGCCTCGTCTTACCTCTCCCTTTGCAAATGACAAAGCATGTTGATTTAGCAACGTGCAAAATGTCACCCCTTGCTAAAGGAACTATGATAGCTGTGGGTTGCAGTGAAATCTGTGCAGTGAACTGGGGAGAAAACCAAATGCTGGAGCTTTGAAAATAAAGTTTTATTCCTTTCAAATAAGGAAGCATTGCTAGGAAGATGTTCTCGAAGTAGGGCTGCCAGATGAAGTACAGGATGCCCAGTTATTTTGAATTTCAGATCGATGGCTTTTGGGGACTGAATCACGTCCCCCACAAAAGGCACGTGCAGGCCCCAGCCCCCAGCCCTGTGGGTGTGAACCCATTTGTCAAGAGGACCTTTGAGGATGTTGTTAGTTAAGGGGTGTCCAGACCGAATGAGGCGGGGCCTTCACCCGACATGGCTGAAATTCTTATACACAAAGGAAACTGGACACAGAAGCCCAGGGAGCGGCCAGAAGCTGGAAGCCAGCGGAATCTGGAAGAGAAAGAAGATGCCGCCACATGCATCACCATGTGATGGAAAAGCTAAGGAACCCCAATTTGCCAGCCAGCTGGAAGATACGGAGCCCAGAGGAAGCCAGCCTTCTAGGCACAGAAACCACCAGCTAATAAGTTCCAGTTGTTAAGCCAACTCTTTGCATGGTATTTGTGTTAATTAATTAATCTATTTATTTATTTTATTTATTTTGAGGTACTGGGGCCAGAGATTGAACCTGGGACCTCTTATGTGGGAAGCCAGCGCTCAACCACTGAGCCACATCGGTTCTCCTGAGTTGGTTTTTTCATTTATTTGCTTGTTGTTTGTGTTTTTTGTTTTCAGGAGGCACCAGGGACCAAACCTGAGAACTTCCATGTGGGAAGCAGGAGTTCAACTTCTTGAGCCACACACACTCCCCTGGTATTTAACAGTCAGGAGACTAAAACAACAACAAATAACTTTTTTAGCATAATTATGTCCCATGGAATATTTGGTACAAACATACTAAAAAATTGTTAATTAATTTATCTGAAATTCAAATTTAACTCAGCCTCATGTATTTCTTTTGTCCTGCATTTTTCTTTGCTAAATCTGGTTACTCCCTCCTTCCTTCCTCTCTACCTCCCTCCTTCCTTCTCTTTGTTTTTTTTTCTTCTTTATTTTCAGAAGTAACCACAGCAGGAAGTAGAATGAGACTCCATGCCACAGGAGAAGCCCTAGCAAACTGCTGCTAGACCGGAGAAGAAAGGGCATTGCTTCACCGGGACAGAGGAGCCAGGACGGAGGAGGTGGGAGGCCACGGGGAGGGGTGGGCATGCTGCCTCCCCGGGGTGCTGGGCCCGGCGGGAAGGAGGGAGCCAGTCCAGGGGGCTGGGCGACAGCGTTGCCAACAGAGGCTGGGCAAAGGGGGAGCAGGGGGGCTTTCTACCCTCAGTCACAGCAACTGGGGTGCTGGGTGCCAGGCGCTGCAGGCACAAAGCCTGCCCGGGACACCCTGAGGCAGCTGTGGGCCTTGAGGACACCAAGTGTACACGTGTCCGGGGGCTGCTGACACAAACCAGGGGCTCAGGACAGCAGCAGTGGGTTCTCTCCCCACTCCGGAGGCGGGAAGTCCAGAACCTGGGTGTGGGTGGGGCCTCCAGGGGAAGAGCCTTCCTGGTCTCTCCAGCTGCAGGCTGTGCCTGCCCATGGCTGCCCTTGGCTTGTGACAGCCTCATGGGCCTCTCCAGCTGCAGGCTGTGGCTGCCCATGGCCACCCTTGGCTTGTGATGGCCTCATGGGCCTCTCCAGCTGCAGGCTGTGGCTGCCCATGGCCGCCCTTGGCTCGCGGCCGCATGCCCCAGCCTCTGCCTCGCCTGCACACGGCCTCCTGCAGGGCCTGCCTGGGTTCAGACGCCCTCTGCTAGGAGGAGCCCAGTCGTAAGGGGAGAGGCCCCGAAGTCCAGCTTGGCCTCAGCTCAGCACATCTGCAGACCCTGCTTCTATTAAGGCTGCCTGCACAGTTCTGGGGTGAGGCCTGGATGTGGCTTTTGGGGGACACAATTCAACCCCCCCACACCCAGGCCTCGTGCCCTTGGCTGCAGGCTGAGTCCACATGCTGGAAGGAGGGGGTCCAGGCCCCTGGCCCGGGCCTGCAGGCTGCTCTCCTGCCCCACCCCTGCAGCCTGTCTCCTCGGGGGCACACGGGGGCTGACACGCGGCCTTTCTGGGGACCTGGGACATAGGTTTCAAAAACAAACCGGTCTATGGCTGCGATTTCCGGACCCCAGCCCACAAAGCTTCCCTTCCTAGGGTAGAGGAAGAGCTGGGAGAGCCGGGGCATGGCGGCACCCCAAAGCCTCCCCTCGAGCTGTGCTGCCAGGGCCTCTGAAAAGGCCCAGGGGTGCATTTGAAGAGGGGGATGAGAAAGAAGGGTAGGTGGAGGGCAGGCCCGTGGGGAGGCGGCGGCGCAGAACAGCGTGGGAGGTGCGGAGGGCGAGGGCGCTGCCCAAGACGGCCATGCTCAGGGAAGGCCACGTGACGGGCCAGTGACAGGTCGCAACAGGCCGCCTGCGGCTTTGAGAAATGACGGAAAAATGCACCCGGATGAGAAGAGGCTGCTTTTGGTGGCCTGGCAGCCCCAGTCGGTGTTTCGGGTTAACTCCTTCCCTCCCACAGCCTCCCTTCCTGGTCTGAGCCATCCCCCCAGCCCCCCAGGGTAGCCGGTCCTGCTCGGCCCCTACAATGGGCTGAATTGGAATTGACCCCCTGTGCAGCCCCAGAGCCCAGGGCTGATGGGAAGGAGAGGGGAAGGGGAGCTCGAGTGTCTCCCTGAGACATGGTGGGCTCAGGCCGCCTTCGGTGTACCCCAGAGTGGCTGAGGCCAGGGGTCCGCCTGGGGCCAAAGGCTCAACCAGCAGAGCCCACGAGATCTGATGCATCTGCATCCCCGCAGTCTTTTCCTTAGGCCGTTGGAGTGTGTCCCAGGGAACCCAGGGAAGGACCCTCTGGACCTGTCAGCTCCCCTTTGGCTGTCTGGGTACAATGGGTGTTTGCTGGGAGTGTGCCTTCTGAGAAGAGGGAGCCTTGCCAGCGGGGTGGAAAGGGGAAAGGGCAGAGAGGGCGGCCCACGCCAGGGATAAGAAGGCTCGCGAGCCGGCTTTCCAGCCAAAAGCAAGGCCATCCACAGCCCACCCCTTGGACAAGCCTGCGAGCTTGTCCTGGGCTAGTGGGAGAGCAGGGCAGGGCCCGTGTGCCACATGCTGCCCCCTCACACCTCGGTGGAAGGTAGGAAGGGAAGCCTCCTGTTCCTAATAGCTCATAAAACTGGGGTCCCCCATGAATTACCTATTCCAGTTCAGGCATTGGGACTTGGCCAAGCACCAGGTCAGAAAGAGCAGAGGAGGCCCGGGGTCCCGTCTCCCGGCCACACTCGCCATGCCGTTCCCTCTACAGAGGTGCGACTGCTGTGATAGCAGAGGTCCCCATGGAAGGAAATGGGGTGCTCCACTTGCCAGGCTGCTGCAGCATCACCTCCTTCTGCAGCTCACCAAGGCAACGTGAACCGGCCAGGCTTGCCCACATGCCAGAGGTGGCTAGAGGAATCTGGGGTAGCCCCAAAAGGAGATCAAGGTCAAGCCTTCCACGGCCAGAGGCAGGAGGCAAAGGCCTTTGTGGCCTCAGCGGCTAAAGCAGGGCCTGGGTGAGGGAGGTGAGCTGGAGGAACAAGCTCATTAGGGAAGCACCACCCAGTTACTCAGCACCCAAGTAAACACCAGTGATGCCCGCTCAGGGCTCAGGGCATGGAAAGGAAAGTTCCCCAGGAATGCTTCCTCCCCAAGAAACACCATGGGCCTCTGAGGGTTTGTTTCCGTGAAAAGAGAAATCCAGCGTGGATCCATTGCAAAGTCAACCCATCAGTCTAAACGCAACGGTTCTTGGCCATGAGCCTGGGCTCCACGCCAACTGAGACGCCACTGCGGGCATCTCCCCATCCTCCAGCACAAGAGCCGCGGAGTTCTCAGTGCCTGGCCCCGTCCGTGGCACTTGTGAGATGCTGGAGAATGTTTCTTGTAGGAACTGATGATGAAGCTCAAGGTTGCTGCCCTGGAAAGCATAAGTGGTTCCCTTGTGATTCCTGAGATTCTGGGATCGTTTGGGGAGAAAGGTCTCTGGCCTCCACCCCTCCCTCGTGCTCTGGAAACAAGCTCCGGCAGCATTCTCAGGCTGTTTCATGGGAATATAATTGTTTGATTTCTTAAAATCAAATCAGTAAAAGTACAAGTTTAAAAAGCGAAAAACTTGTGGCAGAAAGCAGCTGTCCCCAGCCCTAGTGTTTCGCCACCCCCAAATCCCAGTTCTCACCTTTTTCAAATCTTGCAGCTATTTCTTCTACCAGCCACCCCGTGACATGTTTAAATGGCTTTATTTCCTCTTTTTCCCTTTAAGATCTATGTTTCCATTTCCCACTGTGGAAGACGAAGCTTGAGCTCATCACAACACCACACCCCACCCGAAGCCAACACCCAGTATAGGTCCATCCTCACTGCCAGTGAAATAAAATGCAGTGTTTATGCACCATTATGACCAGGCTGATGCCTGGGCCTGCTGGTTTAGCTGAGTACTGAATTCTAGCTTGAGGGTGGCTTTCTCTTTAGGGGCAATTTTGTGGACCAAGCATGAAAACTTTCCCAATACCCAGCTAGCAATGTGGGATAAAATAGGAGACTCCTTCAAACGACTGGCTACATGTACAAGAAATACAGGGCATCCGCTCCAGGGGGCAAAGGAGGAAAAGGAAATGAGCAGCAGGATGGCCAACACGAGCTGGGGCAGTGCCCCAGCCTCAGTGCCCAAAGGGCTTGGGTTGAATAGCCCAGGGACAGGAGATGACGGGAGCTGTGGGACGCAGGGTTTTCCAAGTGAGACTGTCGAAGGACCACCCAGGAGGGGAAGTACCCACCTACCAGCAAAAGGAGAAGCCCAGGAGTCAGCCTATGGCCCTGGAAAGTGATGGTCTAAGTGTGTTTTCTGAAAATGCCTAAGGCACTTCCACAAACACTTCTCTCCCATCCCAGGAATCAACTTTTCTCCGGCAAAGAAAATCAGATTTGCAGGCTTAGCAGAGTCATTTTGGTTTTTAAAAGCAAGTAAAAATACTGCAGGGGAATCAACACGAAAGGTATGGTATGCTCAAGTGGAAATGTGCAAGGAAACGCAGGGGGCCCAGGGATCCACCACAGAGCCCCACCTCCCTCCCCCAACCCTCTGCTTATAGGTGCTACCATTCCACCCAGCCCCAGCTCCCAGCCAGAAGGGAGGGAGGGAGGAGAGAGGGAGGGGAGGGAGGGAAGGAGATTGAGAGAGAGAAAGAGAAAGAAGGAGAGAAGGAAGGAAGGAGGGAAAGAGGGGAGGAAGAAGGGAGGGGAAGAGGGAGGGAGATTGAGAGAAAAAAAGAGAAAGGAGGGAAGGAAGGAGGGAGGGGGTAGGGAGGGAGGAACAGGGTGGGGAGTGAGGGAGAGAGGAAGGGAGGGAGATTGAGAGGGAAAAAGAAAGAAGGAGGGAGGGAGGGAGGGAGGCAGCACTCACCCCCTTCTTGAAAGCTAGGCCACCTGGCAGCTTCTCGCTGGGTCTTGGCTCGGCATCCTGGGGGAGCAAGGGCTCCCGGTATGAAACCCACCACACCAAGACGTGAAAGAGCAGCCGAGCTGCCAGGGGAGGTCTGTGGGTGACAGCGTCCAGCCCCAGCTGGTTGGGTGGACGCCGTGGGCCTGGGGGAAGGTACACCCCTGCCTGGTGCCCAGGTGCAGGGGACGCCTACACATCTCTTTTCACCATCACCGACAAGGGGGCTTTCCCTCCTGGGACCCACCGCTCCCCATCCCCAGGTCCTTCCTTAAGGAACAAGTGTGCCTCACCCTCTCCCCGTTCCGCCCCCGGCAAGGGCGGACAGGCCTGGTGGTCGTGCTACATGGCCATGCCCTGTCCTTGCCAGCTCTGCTGCGTCCCACAGCGTCTGCTCTTCCTTCCCCCCTCAGTCACCTCCCCGAGGGCAAAGGCGGGCTCTCCCATTTCCTGGCATCCTTCCAGGGGTTGGGCACGTCAGTCCTGGGTGATTTTGTTCCTGGGAGGCACAAGGAAAGGCTGAGAATGGAGGGGTGTCTCCCCCCGTGTCTCGCCCCACAGCGGCCCAGGGAAGGAGAAGGAGAGGGCCGGCCTGGGAGCCTCGGCGGCCTCCCTCCTGTCCACGCGAGCCGGCTTTCCCCAGGTGGCCACCTCCCCAGCCGACCCCACCCATGGCACTCGCCAGGGGCCACCTCACCCAGGTCTCGTTTTTCCAGTAGCACAGCTGGGTCCGGGCACCGTGATGCAAGATGAAGGCAAACAACCGAGGGGCAGGCACGCCTGCACGGAGACCTCATTCCCTGGGTTGCCACAGAGGGGCCCAGGCCGCAGGGGGCCGCTCCTCCCCAGCTCCCACTGCCACCGCGGCCACAAGCACAGGCTGAGGAGCTGTGCACAGCGATCTCACACTTCCACCCACGGCGTGCTTCGTGTAAATATGATCAGCAGAGTATAGACTTCCTGCTCGGCATGCTGTTAAACTCCTAGTGTATATTTTTTTCTCCAGCATCTAAATACATATTTTTAAAATTTAAGCTTACCTCTTTTAGTATAAAAACTTTGCATATAGATTATAACATTCTGGTTAGCTGGGCACCCAACTGACTCTTTGTTTAACCCCTTCCTCGTGGCCCATGGCAGTTGCCTGGAAGCTCTGGAATGTTCTTTCACTTCCGCAGCCGGCAAGGAGGTTGTTTTTTTCAAATCGTTCCATTTTTCGGTGGTTTTGTTTCTTTCAGTTCAATGAGTGCCCTATTCGGGTCCCACTGGCTTGAAATGCCAGGATGCCCAGCCTCTCCCTGGTGGCCCAGCTGGTGACCGGGCACCTGTGCCCCCCTCCTCCAGCCAGAGCTCAGGTGCTGAGTGGACTTTCTCTCCCGCCCGGCCCGGGAGTAGGGAGGGGTCTGCAGCATTCACTCTTCCTCCAGTTGTGATGGATCCAGGTGGGGTGGTCTGGGATTCTCACTCTGACCCACCTCGTGGGTCAGAGCCCATGTGCACAGCCCCCTGCAGGGCAGACCCCACCCCACAGAACACGAGCCCTCCTCCCCGGTTCCCAGAGGGACCGTTCTGGACCAGCAGCTCCCTGACCCGCCTTCCTGACAGCACACACACGACACCCTCTTTGTGCACATCTCCTGCCTGTTTGCAGCCCTCTTCCAAAGAGGGTCCCAGGGGAGAGCCCCCAGGCCACTTTGACTGCAGGAGCATCCCTGATGTTGTGAGAAACGACTTTTTGGGGGTGGGATCAACCAGCCCGACCTCAGTCAGAACATTCTAGGCCCCTGGCTGCCGTGATTGGCTTCGGAGGGGAGCACATGACCCAAGGCAGGCAAAGGGGCCCCACCATTGCCTTGACTCTGAGATGCCGTGAACTGCCAGGTGTGCTATTATCTTAAGATACCACCACCAGTAAGCACATCTCAAAGCAGCGCTGTTAAAACGTGAGGCTCAGAGCCCAAGAATCCATGAATTATGGCTAATCTGGGGCTTGGGGAGAGAGGACTGTGAGGGGAAGTAGCTCTCTTTCTACTGAGATTCTCAAACTGCATAGAGGTTAAACTTGGCAATGGCAGGGCCATTTTTTTTTTTTTTTTTTTTTGCAGATCTGCCCACATTAAGGAAAGGAAGCCCTGTTTGAGCACCTGGGTCCAGCCATTCCTGATACTGGGTGGCATGAGGTAGTATGGGACTGAAGCAGGGACAAGCACTGGTGAGGGGAATGGGCCCTCCACATGATGCTTCTCCTTGACCAGCAGTCAGCTCGGAGCACTGTCCTCCTGGAGCTCCAGCTGCTGGAGTTCCGAGCTCCTGGCCCCAGCTGACAATTAATTATAAGGAAGGGTGGAAAAGAGGAAGGAAGGGAGGCAGCGAGGGGGCAGGCAGGGAAGAAAACGGGTCCGGGGTTGAGTCCAACTTCCCAAGAACCTGACCGCCAGACCCTCGCCGCTGAATGTCAAATTCTGCAAAATGCCAGCTCCCTTTCTGCTGTGATGTAAACAGGAAACATCGATGACACTCCCCGCCACATCCATGCTTTTGAAATCAGCAGCTAAGGTTGGCACCAGCAAACAAAGGCCCCCGAGGACACAGGATCAGGTTCAATAACCTGGAAGATGGAGTGTGTTTTGCTAGTCAGCTTGGGGGTGCAGACCAGCCATGTGGGGCCCCATAGGGACCCTGGTACAACCATCCTGGTGAGAGTACCCAAGAGGCCCCTACCCCACCCACGCTGGCCAGCAGGGACTTCGGGGGGACCCCACGCCAGGCGGACACGGCAAGCACAGGCCAGGTGGACATGCTCCTGCTCCTGGAAAGGGCCACGTCTCTCCACTGACTGGACCTGGGAAGGACTGGACCGGACCGAGACGACGCCCGTCCAAGGACTTTGGTGCTCCCCGCACAGAGCGCAGAGGGTGCGAGCAAAGGCAGGGCCGAGTCAGGGCCCGGGTTCAAGTCCTCTGCTGGGTGGTCCCCAACCAGGGAGTGTTTGGGGCCACACCCGGCCTGCTCGTGACCTCATTCCCAGGCTGCTGTGAGGTCCGAGGTGAGTGGGGTGGTCTAGGTCTGAGTGGGCCGTGGCATGGGGGTGCTGCCCTGCACCTCGGCCCCCTCCGGCCACAGAGAACCACTTCTCTCCTAGAGCCTACCGTTCTCTGCACCTCTCAGACTGCCGGATGGCTGGCAGTGTCCCTCCGACGTTGCTCACCCCTGGGGCCTGGGAGGGGCCCATGGTGCCAAAGCGACCACATGGCACGACTGGACATTCATGAAATTCTCAGGCCAGAAGATGCACTTGGATAAAAAAATTTAAAAGGATGGAGTAGGGACCAGAGAGGAAATCAGACACATGAATTTTCTGGGAAAGGAGAAACACGTGGATGTCTTCCAAGACAGAAAAGGAAACCACACAGGTACCTAAGTGGGTAAGAGTCAAATTAAGACAAATGGCAGAGTCTTCCTAAGAAGGCTCCTAGGCTTTGGCCCCTGGCATCAAAGCCTTTTAAGATTCGTCATTCTGCAGGGTCAGGGAGCTCAGCAGATGTAGATGCCGGCCAGGGCGGGTCAGGGGAACCTGGGTGGCTCAGCTGCCACGGGGAGGGAACGGTGTGGCAGGAGACGGACCACCTAAAGGGAGACTGGGCAAAGAGCACACACAGAGGACGATGGGAACCAAGTTTCTCTCTGCTGGAGAAAGGAGGTACAAGACTAGAACAAATTCTGGAGTGCTGGATTGTAATCGAAGGCACTGATGTGCAAGCATGGTTTCTAAGATACAGAAATACATGTGCACACATGTGGAAACTACGGATGCACACACGTCCCAGCTCTGCCCACCGAGAGGACCTGGAAGCAACGACACCCCAGGGACAATGAGCACACCAAACGCCCAGACCTTGGCTTCTAAACACCATTCTCCACCAAAAGAAAGCAGGTTTCCTTGGAGGAACGGCTGTTTCCAAGGCTAGGCTGGAAAAAAAGTACAAGATGAAGTTGAAACATTGTGTCAAGAAGTATGGATGTGTCAAAAAGAAAATGGGAGTCCAGCTGGCCAACTCCGGCAATTTGAACCTAACAATAAATCCTAATGGATCAATCAAAGGCTAAATAGAAATCTATGAGTCTGTACTGATAAAAAGAAGAGATTAAAAGGGGAAGAAAACTCTACTTCATATGCAGTATCACTTCTGTGGTAATTCTGCCAAAAATGCATACCCTAAATCAAGCCATCAGGAAAATTAGACAAACATAAACTGAGGGACAGTCCACAAAATAACACTTCTTCCCCCACACGCCAAGGTCACAAAAGGCAAGGGACAACTGAGGATCAGGATGGAAGGCGACGGAAGAGCTATCTAAATGCAACAGGTGACCCTGGGCTAGGACGGGGAGAGGAAATTTCCTGTCAGGGCTGCTTTGTTTTTGTCACTATGAAGGATGTTGTTGGGACACTCAGCAAAATCAGGACGTGATTAGACGGTAGTGCTGTGTCAGCGGTAATTCCCTGATCTCAACGGGCATTCTGTGGCTATGTAGGGGAATGTCCTCGTTTCTGGGAAATACACGCTAAAATGTTTAGGAAAAATGGGACTCAGTGTCTGCAACGAACTCTCAGACTGACAGCCAATAAATGGGCAATAGGAGAAAGCAGACAGACGATACACAGATGGATAGAGAGGCAGAAACTAGAGAGATGATGGACTGGTAGGTAAGTGGGTAGATAAATGAGGAAGGAGAGAGAATGATGAGGCAAAGGAGATAAAACAGACATGTGGGAATCTGGGTGAAGGGTACCTCAGAGTTCTATGTACTATTATAACTTTTTTGTGACTTTAAAATTGTTTCAAAATACAAAGCTAACAAATGAAAACAAGAATTGGAAATACCTACAAGATCACAAACCTGGACGGCCCCGGCTGGAGGACTGGGAAACGAGGTTCAGTGCAAAGATGTCAAGCTTGACTGCCTCGGCCTCTGGTTTTCAGAAATCAGATTATTTGAGCTCATTTGGAAGAAAGAGGCGACTCACTGGCTTCAAAGAAGAGTACTTTATTGACACCAACAGAACTTTTTTTTTCAATCTTTCTGGCATTCTCTACAATAGTAGCATAACATCGTAAAAGCACAATGTGGCATATTAAAACATAGCCAGTTCTAAACAGTTTGGATATTTCCTGTCATAGAAAAGAAACATCCAGCACACAGATTCACATGAACACACACGGTACGTGAAGCTCCACCTCTGGATCACACACCTGGCTGGCACATGCTCGTTCGCCGGGTCAAACTCTGCAATAAACTTTTTCTAACAAAGTGTTCAGAAGGCATCACGTG
>JAKSZT010054037.1:879488-905826 GCA_026826555.1 Tolypeutes matacus
TCGTTGACGGAGGCGTGCTTCTCCAGCAGCAGCCGCGTGCTGGACTCGTCCCCACTCTGGGCTGCGAAGTGCAGGGCCGTCCACTGGTCCTCATCCTTGGCGTTGATGCAGATCTTCCGGGCCAGCAGGAGCTCCACGACTCCACGCACCTTCTTCTCGACGGCCAGGTGCAGCGGGGTGGCGCCCCTCTTGTCGGTCAGGTTGGGGTTGGCGTTGTTGAGCAGCAGCCACTTCACGCACTCCTCCTGGCCCGCCTCCACGGCCA
Source organism: Tolypeutes matacus (assembly GCA_026826555.1). Lineage (NCBI taxonomy): Eukaryota > Metazoa > Chordata > Mammalia > Cingulata > Chlamyphoridae > Tolypeutes > Tolypeutes matacus. The sequence continues at coordinate 879,754 of JAKSZT010054037.1, forward strand.
GGTGCAGGAGGCTGGCGCCGCCGTCCAGGACCAGGTCCACATCCTGCGGCTGCAGGATCTTCAGCAGCTTGCTGGTGTCCCCGCACATGACGGCGTCCACCAGCTTCTTCTTCTGGATCTCCGTTGCGCCCAGATCTGCAAACAGGAGAGCAGGGGTTGGCCGGGGGCTTCTCACAGAAGGTCCTCCCGGCGTCTCCGAGGGACTCGGAGCAGGGACACTGGGGTGACGTGTGGGGCCTCCAGATCACGTCTTACCTGAAACCATTTAAGGGGTGTCCGTGCTGCATAATTTTAGATCTGATCTGGGATCCCAGGGGGTCCCTGCTCAGTCTCCTCCCAGGAGCCGCTTTTCACTTGTAAAATGAAAACCATCTCCCCATCCTGAAGGGTCACGATAGACAGAGGCTATAAAGCCAGAGTCCCCGGTGGGTGCTTGGAAATGACAGTGCGCCATTCTCTTTCACTTAAAAATAGACTTGAAAAAGACGAAGCAGGAACCCCCGGCTGCCTGAGCGCCCCCTGTAATCCTGCAAGACGCCCTCTGTGTCGGGAAGTGAGCCCAGCTTTATCAGGCAAGGTTCTAGGTGAGGAGGAATCCCGTCACGCTGTCCCGGGTGCTGCTGTGCGTGAAATAAGACCCTCCCCCGCTTTAACCACTCCCAAGGGAACTTCGACAGAAAGGTGAGGTGTGGGTTTAAGGCCATCACTCTCAGGAGGCAACATCTCTCAAACACGAAGACAGGTGTCAGGTGAGAGCCGGGTCTACAGGGCACGTTCCCGCAGCTTTCCACGGGAGATGGTGCTGTTTCCTTCTGGGCCCCCTGCTTCAGCCCTCACTCCCGAGCTGTCCTTTCCAACCTCATCTCCCCATGCTTTCTCCAACCAAAACCTCACACTGGAGAAACGCTCCCCACCTGGGTCCTTGCAGAGGTGCTTCCTGAACCAGGATGCTCGCTCTCACCAGCATCCCAGTGGTCCTGGCCGCCACCACCCCCCCACCGCCTTCACCAAATCCCTCAGCCCCGAGCAAGGCGGAGCTGCAGTCCCTCCAAGCACAGGTCTGGCCACACCTCCCTGTGCCTGCCCTGGGCGGCCAGGGAAGTGCATGGAGCACCAAGCCCCTGGCCCAGGACCCTGGGGTAGGAAAAGAGAACTTGCTAAAAAGAAAAGCTAGGTACGTGAGAATATCTCAATAAAACTGCTTAATAAATTTTTTTTTAAAAAAGAGAAAACCTATAAAAATTAACAGTGAAAAAGTAAGATGAGCTAAGAAGGGCCCCATCCTAACTAGTAGTTTTTAAACCAGGAAATTATAACCCCCAAGGACAGCTAATCCATTATAATGCACAGCCCACGGGAAATGGGAGCCCAGGAATAAGAAATACGGGGGTGTCCACCCTGCACTGTCCAGGAAGGTGGGGCATCGACCAGAGGGAAAGACTGCCAGCACAGGGGGAGGGGGGGTTCGGCTCATCCTCAGCGGGATTTGGGATTTTCACTTTTTATGCTCGTGACACCCAACAGAGCCCTCGGGCAACACGCACCCCTGAAATGGCGCTCGGTGGGCTGACCGAGCCACGGACACCCAAAAGTAACTAGCAAGGGAAACAATGAAGAATTACTGTCGGACGCTTGACTCTGTTTAGTGGACTGTCCCCGTCACCTGCTCATTACTCCTCACTCACCACCAGGCGACGTCTCTCGCTCAAAAGACAGAGACAGGGACCCTCTGGAGGAGAAGGCAGAGTCGACCGAGGAGACCCCCGAGAGCCTCTTGCCGCTGCTTGTCGAGGGGAGTCTGGACTCGGAGGAACTGCGGCTGAGCTCCTCAGGGCCTTCAAGGGTCTGGGAAATCCCCGAGTCCAGCTGGGACAACAACTCCGAGAGGCTGTAGTCGTTATCGAAGGTTGGGGCCGAGGCCCGCTTCAGAGGCGTGGACACGGGCACGGCCTGCGGAGACGGGAGAGAGAGACGGCGGTCACCTCCCTCAGCCACGCCGGCATAACATGGGTGCGCAGTGAGCCAAAGGAAGGGGGAGTGGGCAGAGGTAGAGGGAGGCCGCCTGCGGGCGCCAGGAGGGACACAGACGACGGAACTGCCCGTTACTGCACACACGGCACGAAGGGGCCACCTCAGAGCCCCACGACCTCAGAGGGGGCCACCCAGCCGGAAGACAGAGCGACCGGACACAAATGGGAAGGCCAGCAGCAGGAATTCCACCTGCCCGGTGGCTCTGCCTGTGGCGTCATCCAAAAGGCATCGTCCAAAAGGCAAGCCCCAAACACTGCAGGGCGGGGAACGTGAGTGGCTGGACCTCGTCTGTCCAGAAAGGTCCACATGGTGAGCAGCAAAGACCGGAGGTGGGACTGGGCTCGGAGTCTCCCCTCTGCTGTGCCAGCGGCAGAGCCCTGGGGCCGTGCGAGGGAGGACAGTTGTGTACTCGGTGCGACCAGCGGCCCCTTTGAAGTCCTGCTCAGCGGGTCGTGAGGTCAGCCACTTTCCGGCGTGGGATTGGAGTGCGGCTGGGATGCACCTTCCTCCTGGATTTGTGCTCATCCGCTCCCTGGGCGCACCTGAGGCCAGGTTTGCTCTCCTCGTCGCCCTGGGTATGTGTTGCGGCCTCTGGCAGGCGGCCTTCCCCATCCCCACACCCCCAGGTCACCTTTGTTCCCCAGCCCTGCACACACCCCTGTATGTGCAGACACTGGGTGCGTCAAGGTCGCTTGTCACCCAGCCTTCCGCGAGGGCCTGGGGTTCACACCCAATACCAGCCGCGGGTGATAAAGTCTGACTACCAGGCTTCGCGGCACAAGCGGGCTGGAGCCTCATGGCCTGGAAGGATTACATAACGCAGGCAACGCTGGACAAGGGGCTTGGCCATTGACAAGCAGTGAAGAGGATGACCAGCTGCCCAAGCCAGGGGGCAAAGAAACGAGACCCCCGCCGCCCAGACGCTCCCATCCCCCAACGCCGGCCCAGCAGCCGGCCAGGGCATCTGCTCCCCGTGGTCCAAAAGGCACCCAACGTGGACTTCTGAATAGCGAGTGGGAATCACGCTGTTCGTGGTAACGGCAGACAAGGGGGGAGACATGGGGACAGGCAGTGGACCGGAGCCACCTGTCCGGGGGACCCTTCGCTCGGGACACCAAGGGCGGATTTCTGAGGCTTGGGTGTCCAGGCAGCCAGCAGGGGCCTCTGCGAAGGAAAGGAGCTGGGCTGAGACCCCCGACAGACCCCAGTCACCTGGCTCTTCGGCTCCAGGGGATTTTTCCCTCCCGGGTCCTCTGGCGTTTCTTTCACCTCGTCCTCAGGTCTTCCACACAGGTCCTCAGTTTCAGATGTGATTTCTTTGGGGAGAAAACAGCGAAGGGTACGTCACTTGGGTGGCTACTTCTGCGCATATTCTACGTCAGCATCTGACCTCGGGGGCAGCAGCCGTGGCGCCCCGAGGTGCCCCAAAGCATTCACGTGGCGGAGGCGAGCCCAGCACTGCAGGCTCCATAGCTTCTCCCGCAGGCTGAGCTGCCCACGCGTCCCCAGGGGCCTCCACGTGGCGAATCACTGGAGCTTCCCTATCCAGGCCCACCAGACTCCAAGCAGGAGCCCTTTTTCCAATTTCCTAAAGATGCCTGCTCAGGGGAGTCCCCACTGGCACGTGTGGGGAACAGGGGAGCCCGCCCCGGGGACCGAGCACACCCCCCAGGCCACCCTCCCCATCCCACTGGCTAAACGCAATGATCAGTCCTGGTGGGATCAGGGGTTACTCTCCAGACTAGGCAACAAGAGCCCAGAGAAAGGCAAGGGAAGCCCTCAGGCCGCCTGCCCCGCCGGCTACCCAGGAGATGCGCTGCTGGACGTGGACCAAAACCAGAGGACAGACTCCCGTGGGTGGCACGGCCAGCCCTGCGCGGCAGCTGCAGGGACCCCAGGCTCCGGTCGGCCACGCCCCAGCTCTGCATTCTGGGGTGCCCGTCCTGGCTGCCCGGACTGTCCCCGACTCTGTCCTCCTCATGCCCCCTCAGGTGCTGGTCCCGGGGACCCTGGTGCCGGGAGCCCTGTGCAGGGCGGGGCAGGTGCGGCACTCACCTTGGAAGGTGGGCCTCTCGCGCGGGTCGTCGTGCCAGCAGGTCTGCATGAGGCGCAGCAGGGTGCCGCAGGCGCGGGGCCGGGGCCGGCAGACGGGGGGCGGCTCGGGGCGGTGGCCCTTCACCACCTTCACCATGATGTGCAGGATGTTCTTCTCGTCTGGAAGGGCAGGGCAGGGCGTGCGGCCACCACGGCCGCACGAGGGGCCGCGTCAGGAGGCACGGCTGCAGCAGCACCACATGCTCACTGGTCGTCTCGGGGGCGGCCGGGGGTCCGGCACTAGAGCGCCTGGGAAGCAGCGAGTGCTGGCCGTGTGCGAAAGCGAGCAGGGCGCACGTCTTTATCACCAGTGTGAGCTAGGGGCGGCCACCGGCTACGGTCGCACGCAGACTGGGAAGGCCCAGACCCCTTTCCCTGCTCAACCTAAAGCCACACTGGCCTCCCGGGGGCTCTGCGTCCTGTCCCGGCAGCCCTCCGGCTCTCTGCACCCAGCTCCCAGCACACCCAGGGGAAGGGAAGGCTCTGGAAGCAGGCAGACGTACCAGGAAGGGTGGGGGGCTGACCCAGGGGCCGCTCAGGCTGGGTCCATCTTAAGCGTCTCTGCACTGTTTCCAGGATAACTGAGAATTCTAAGGCCCAGCAGGCCTCTAAGTAAAGTGACATGAACCTAAACGACTAGAATATTTTCTGCTGCCAGACGCAGAGGAGAAAGCTCACGAGCCCCTTTCCACCGCTGCAGCCTGGACCCCCCTATCTACCAGGCAATAAGGCAGGAAGGCACCCTGGACCTGGCTGCAGGGGTCACAGCCACCAGGCACGCTCAGGTGAGGCTGGAACGCTGCCACCGTTAAGATACACAAGCAGAGCGGGGGCCCCAGACCCGACGGGAGGCAGCAAGTACAGCTCGACCTTGCCAGGGCGAGCCGTAGAGCAGACCGGGCCTTCCATTGGGATTCAAAAGCCGCCCGGACGCTCTGCCAACCCCGTCCTGGCCGACGCTCACGCGCCACCGAATCCTGGTCTGCGCCTCAATTAGCAGCGTCCCCACGCTGGCCGCATGTCACCTCTGATCTGCATCTTTAGGTATTTTGGGCCCCACAAGAAACTATCACAAGTAGCCCAGAAATGCCTGTAGAAGCAACGGAAATCTTTCTCCAATGAAGCTCCAAAGTACTACAGCTTTACAATAAATTAAGTCGAGCCATTAAAATTTTGAGTAAAAACTAACATGGGTGAGAAAAATCAGAACAGCGCCTGGGAAGGGAGGAGGCATTTGTCCAAATCCACTGGACAGAGCCCTCCCCCTCTGCACCTGCCCTGCAGGTAAATTATCCCCAGGCGCACTGTCAGGAGGGGGCCGTGTGGCCCAGCCCTGGGCACCACACCACCCAGGGACAGGTTGTGTCACCCCGGTGCTACCTGGGGGCAAAATGCAGATGTACCCCCATCACTCAAGGGGGGAGAGAGGCCCTGCAGCCTAAGGAGAGCCACCCACCTGCAAACGGCTTCTTCTGTGTGAGCACGCCCCAGATGACGATGGCAAAGCTGCAAGAGAAGAAGGCACGTGAGCGGCCCAGGGGCCAGGCAGCGGGGAAAGCTCTGCCATACAGCTACCACTGAGAGAGACCCCCGCGATGACCCCAAAACGCTCCTCATGGTTTTAAAAAGGAAAAACACTCTCATCACAAAACGCATGACGCTTTGAGAGCTCGGACATCAAACCACAGGCGTCCTGCCAGCTGAGCTGCAAGTCTGCAGAGGGAGCTCCCCAAGGAGGACGGGGTCCACAAGGGGCCACCAGCCCACCTCTGCTGACCGCATGAACGGGTGAGCCAAGGACGGGCAACTCAGGTCCCCTACCCTTCTCTGCTACGACTCGATTCCTTGAACTCACAGTTCAGACACTCACTTTCTTGTGCTCTATCTGACTTACTCACTGAGAATTCAGAGGTTTATCGAAGAAAATGCACAGAAAACCTTAGGCAGCCATCCAGCAGAATGCCCCAAAATCCTTATTTTTTTTGGCTGTTAGAAATTATATATATTTTAACAATTACTATGGAATATACCAAAAAAGAGCTTAGTCTGATTAAAAACACACACAAACAGGACTCCAAAACTCACGCCACCATGCCCTGAGCTGCTAGCAACTATTTATGGAGAAGCAAGAATTTTCCATTTAACATTAATTGAAATCTGCAGGTCAAAAGTTTAGTCTTCACTCTAAAATAAACAGGAGCCTACCTTACTCTCCCCGGACTCTACAAGCTGTAACTAGCACCTCGGGCCAGCTGGGAGCTGCCCAGCCTGGGCACAGCCGTTACCGCCAAACCAGTCGGCCAGGACGCCTGCGAGGCAGGTGGTGACGGAGAAAGACAGAGGCTCAACTGACTGGGGCTTCGGGTCAGAGTCTCAAAGAGCCACACGGAGGGCCTGAGGCCGGGCACCATGCTCATCCCCTTCCCTCCAAGGAACCTGAGCGATTGGGACCTTCACCAGGGAAGAGGACGGCAGTCTCGGAGCAGCCTCTGCTACGTCAGCGTCCCCGGCCAGGAAGTGTGAGCCACCGGACCAGAGGAGACTGGATTTTGGAGAGGCTGAAGCTCCACACACGGACACGTAGCATACAGGTTCTCCCAAGAGGCGGGCAATAAAAGCCTCGTTCCGAGAGCATCACAGCTTCCGAGCCGCGGGAGCCGGTCGGGCTGGCTGCGTGACCGGATCTAACTGGCACTCCCTGCAGCATCAGCCGAGCAGCACTCATGGGGAAAAATGTCTCCTGAATTCCACCAGCTAAAAGAGCCTGAACCCAACAAGCACACACCCCTCCATTTGGCCCAGACCCCACGTGACAGGCACAAGGAGCATTTCCGGAAGCCGCCGTCTAGGGAACGAAGCAGCGAGGCACAGAGGCCCCATGAGAGAGGGGTACGTCCCAGGCCAGGGGAGGGGGGTGTCCGGCACACCTGTACACGTCGTGCTTGGTGTCGAAGAGCCGGCTCTTCTCGCGAATGCGCTCTGGAGGCAGGTAGGCGATGGTGCCGAACAGGCCGTCCATGCTGAGGTCGTGCGAGTGCGAGAGCCCGCTGCACTTGGCCAGCCCAAAGTCGGAAATCTGCAACACAGCAGGCAGGAGGAGCTCGTTAGCATCCCCCTGCCCGTGGCCCCGGAAGGACCGACCTTTCCTTGCACTTGATCACAAAGCAGCTTTGGAGCATCTCCCCTCTGCAGCACCCGAGGTCTCGCGGCACCGGCACGGCTGGCAGAGGAGAGTCAGGGCCGCGCCACCGAGGAAGCCTGCCGCAAAGAGCCGGGCAGGAGGACCTGCGAGCCTCACCTGTGCAGCTCTCCCAGCTGCACTTCTCTCTCCAGGAAGTCCTGCCCCGGGGCAGGCAGGAGGCAGAGGTGGCTTAGGAGGAGTGAGGCCGGGAGGCAACAGAGAGACATGTGTGATTGACGGGGGAGATCATGCTTTAAGGAAGGGATTCACTGACAGTAAGAGCTCAAGGAGAACTGTAACCTTGCTTCCGTCAGGCACAAAGCTGCCGCTGTAGGTGACAGCCCAGGTGAGGGGCAAAGGGAAGGGCAGCCTTAGGTCGCCAAGGTAATGAGGTGACAGGTAAAGCCAGGCCTGCTAAGGCAGTCCAGTTACGCAACCAGCAGCTGCGGGACGGGCAAGTGGCAGCAGGTTCTTTAACCTGCTGAGAAGCCCTTTAAAAACACAAAAACCACACACCTGGCCTGGCCACGGTCCCCACTGCACACGTTATGGCCCCTGGCACCTGCCAGCTGCACCTCCAAGCAGCATTCCAGCAGGGGGTCAGAGATGTGTCTTCCCCGCCTGCCCTGCCCCCCCACGGGAGGCACCCAGGGACACCGGCAGCTCCAGGGCTCTTCCGGAGGCAGGGGCAACCAGAACCCAAGGTGCCCGGACAAACCCACTCTCACCCGTCATGCACTGTGTAAAGCTGCCTGGACCCAGCTGCCTTCCAGCTCCCTGTTCTGCGGTCAGAGACCCCTCTGAAGCCAGCAGCGTGTGTGGGATTTTAAGCCTTTTAACGAACTCCTGGGCCCCTCCCCCAGCACACCTATGCAGTGCTAGGAAACGGGCTGAGTCAGGGCTGAACCCAGTGCTGGGTGCTGGCCCATGAGGTGAGCCAGGGGGCCGGCGTCACCTCCAGCTGAGCTGCGGGAGGATCTGCAGCCGCTGACTCCATCCTCCCAGGGCTCCCTGGCCCTGCCTGCGGGATGCAGGGAGGGGAGATTTGGGCTCACGGGAGCGTGTGGCCAGTGGGGGACACAGTCAAGGCGCCTTCCCGTGACCCTTGCTTCCTATTCTGCGGCCTCCAAGCCAAAGAATCCCCCCAGCCTGCTAAGGAAACTGCAGATCCCCCAGAACAGAACCAACCCCTGCCAGGATGCTGCAAATCTGCAACGCAGCCAGGGGCTGGGAAGCAGAGCCACGTAGCAAACTCTCAAAACCAGTGCACCAGCTCAAGGCTTACCCCAGAAAATGCAGCGGCTCCCACAACTAAGAAAGGAAGCCGGCCGCGACCCAAAGGGCCTTTTCTCTTTATCTCTGTTGTTTTCAGACATAACCAGCCACTTCAAAGCACACTTGGTGAAAACAGCAGAAATTCTACATAAAATCTCTGGCATCAAAATGCACAACCATAGTCTCGTTCTCTGGGCAACCTCTGTCCCTCTGGATTTCTCTCGACCCTCTGGACGGGGCTCTTTCCTTCTCACGGGACTGCCCAGCTCCCACCTGCACTGAGCCCTGCCACGGCCACTGCAGCCACGACGGCCACCACACCTTCAACAGCAAACACGGCCTGATTTACAAACGCACTTTCACATACAGCTTCTGACCCAGTAACGCTGGAGCTCAGCGCCAACAGGTGCCCGGAGTACAGGGTGGTCCTGCAACGCCCGAGCCACGGTCGGACAGGTGAAGCCCACTCCAAGGGGGACATGACCCTCGGGCATCCGTCCCTTTGAACAGCGTCTGCTCTGGGCTAATCGGAGATACAAATGCCGCAGGAGATGTAAAATCAAGTTATTTTCTTTTAACTTGAAGTGTGTTTACTGCTGATTGTTTCAATACATCAAACTTTACAAAGCAGGTGAGAAATTTTCTGTTGTCTCTAATCACAAGCACAGAAAGGTGACACAGGAGGGGTACAGCAGACTTGGGAACTTATTTCAAGACTCCAGATTAAGAGTGGAATTGCTTCAATCGCCACTGAAAACAGAAATAAAACAAGCAACCTCTTCAGGAAGAAGGGCGCTGTCCCCAGGCCCTTCACACTCCCCGCCAGCTATTTCTAAGAATAAAAGAAACATGCACTATAAATCCAGCTCTGTTTGTTTTGGGGCTTTGCATGGTGACTAAGGCTGGTGCCTGGCCCAGGCAGCCCATCCCTCGGGCCTTTCCAGACAAAGCCGGGAGGCGGGGTCCTCCACTTCCTGTCAACTGCTTTGTCAGGAGAAAAGGGTTCCCACGCTCTGCACTCCTCTGGGCCACTCCGGAATCTTCTTCAGGGACTCTTCACTGCTAGAGCCCTGGGGCCTTTGCCATCAGTTGTTTGCGGAGGGGGCAAGAAATTGGAGGCAGAAAAGGACCATGACATTGCCTACAGGCACAGCAGGCCCATGGTTTTGTCGGACCATCAGCCAACAAGTATTAAGTGCCTACTCTGTACTGCACCGGGGAGACCCAACGATGAACACGAGACCCCTGGTTTGGGGAAGAATATTCTCTACTTGTAACCAAGTGCCCATCTGCTCCCAGCCTTCCTGAGCACGACCTCGGCCTGAGCCAGGCACTGGCCCCTCAAAAACCCCAGAGGCAGGGGGTACCCCTGTCCCCCCAATCCAGGTGACAGAGCAGGACAAGTTACAAGGAAGATGCCCCCAGGGGTCCTCTGAGGTCCATGCCCTGCCCCCCAAATGCCCCACGTGCCCTATTAGGAGAGAGGCAGGGGTGCTGGGAAGCGAGGGAGCCGAGAGTAAGAGCCTGGCCTGGCCGCCGTCTGGGGCCCGGGGACGAGTGAGGCGGCCTCTCTCTGGGGCCTGGGCCCTCCCACTGCACAACAACACGATTCTCCACGATTCTCCGGAAGAAAAGCCCTTTCCAGGCAGCCGCAGCCCTCAAAGGTGGGAGCAAGGCTTCCTGCTGCCTCGATTTCAAGTAAACCACCCCCTGGCTTCCCCTCGCAAAATCAGAGTTTCCCACGACTCCTCTGGGCTTCCTCCACCTGAGGGGTCTCCTCCAGCCCGCACCCCCCACTCCTGACAGCAGGAGGGCCCAGCCTCTCCAAGGACCCAGCTCCTGGGAGAACTCACGCCCTGCGCACGCACGCGCTCCACCCGGGCCACCCCGTGCCCCTCAGGCACTCGCTGTGCGGCCACCACAGTGGTGGGTAGCAAGGCCGGGGGGCAGCAGGACCCGGTCCTGACCTGACTGATGGAATAGCCAGGCAGCCCCTGGGCCTCAGCTCGGCAAAGCCGGGAGCCTGGCGTGGCTGGAACGCGCGATCCCTCTCACCACTGCAAGGTCACGCGAGCCCCCTCCTCACAGCCCCTCTCCACGACACCCTGCAGCCTCCATCTCAGGGAAATCCCGTCCCCACCCACACGCACCCCCTGAAATCACCAAGGGGAAATGGTTCCGGAAACCTCCTAGCCCAGCGTCTCACGTGGAGCCCTCCCAGCCACAGTCTGGTTTCTAAGCCTGATTTCAGGAGAACATTCACAAAGAACAGAATCCACAGCCTTTTGCTCCACAGGGGCCCAGGACTTAGGGTCACACACCAGGGTTTGCACACCTGGACTTCCCAATCGCCTGTGCTGTGGTGTTTACACCAACCACAACGAGGTCAGGGGCCCCTGGAGTTCTGGCGCCGAGAAGGGGCTTTTGGTGAAAGCTCTTCCCCCAGGAGGACCCTCTCCTCTCCCGCCTGGCCATTCCCGGGTTCCCCACCCTGCGCAACGAGCACCCGTGGCCCCGCCCCCGGCGCACCTTGACGTGGTAGTGGGCGTCCAGCAGGATGTTGGCAGGCTTGAGGTCCAGGTGGAGGAGGGGCGGCGACATGCAGTGCAGGAAGTTCATGCCCACGGCAGTCTCGTGGATGATGCGGAAGCGCAGGTCCCAGGGCAGCGGCTCCGCGGCCAGCAGCTTTTCCAGGGAGCCTGTCTCCATGTACTCCATGACGAGGCCCACAGGCTCCTGGCATATACCATACACAGGCAGAATGTAGCGGAACTTGGCCATTTCCATCTTCTTGGCTTCTTCCAGGAGTTCCATGCGCTCCCTAAAACAAATTCAAAGACATAAGAGCAGGCCGTGATCGTGAGGGCCCCTGCCAGGCACCACAGCTCCAGTAAGCTGAGAAATTTCCTACAGCGCACATGCACGCAGAGCTCACTTTACTGTCACGTTCTGGGCCTTTCCAAAGTCTTCCGTCCTAAGGCTATTCACCTCTGCATCCTGGGGCCAGGATAAATGAGAGAAAGTCCCGGCTTATCTGAATACCCAGGGCACACCCGAGCCAGCACACACACCTGAGGCCCACAACTCCTTCTCTCGGGAAGAAGGAAGAGAGGATTCAGTTCCAACTAAAAGTGGCAAGTATTTCTCTATCCTAGGAACCCGATTTGCCTTCTTTAAGTCCAACGCTTTGGTGGCCCAGTTATTCCTAAATCCAAACTCACACTGAAAGTATGGAACAACATGAGTCTAAAGCAGAGGTCTGTAAACTAGATAGAGCCAGGGGGCCAAATCCAGGCTGTTCTTGACTTTTTTTCTTTTTTCCTTTTAAGGCAGTATCGGAGATTGAACCCAGGACCTTGTGCTTGGGAGGCAGGTGCTCAACCATTGAGCTACACCCACTCCCCAAGGATCATGGTTTTTTTGTTGTTTTAAGAGCTACAGGGATTGATTCCAGCACCTCATACATGGGAAGCAGATGCTCAACCACTGAGCTACACTCGCTCCGTAAACAAAGCTTTACTGGAAGGCAGCTTTGCCCACTCACCTACATAATGAACACAGCTGTCTCAAGAGCTGAGCAGTTAGCACAGATTTACTCTCTGGGTCCTGGCCTGAGCTCACGCCCCCAGAGCAACGGGTGCGTTTACAGGTGAGACTCCCAGGGCAGTGGGCCACGTCGGCATTCGGGGTCAGAGCCTGGGCGAGCCTGCAGAAAGCAGGCTCAACTCCACGAGGCGCGTACTGGACAGGTATGGACTAGGCCAGTAGCTCTCAAACACGACCGCAGTAGAAACAGAGAATCTGGTTCCCTTGTTCTGGGCTGGAGAAACCACTTTTCCAGAAGCTTCCCTAAAGGAAACAGCCAGCACTACACGTGGGAGACTCTGCCTGTGCCAGGGGAGGTGAAGAGCTCGCGGGCTGTGAGGGCAGCAGGCTGGGGCGGTCTCCGCGGCCACCCCCAGAGCGCACAAGCCCAGCACGCGCCCGGTCCCTAAGCCACAACACGCTGGTTTCCAGGCCCGGGGGCTCTTCCCAGAAACGGGGCACAGCCTCTTCCTTCGGGGCAAAGGTAGGCCCCGGTGCCTGCGGCGGCTGCCAGGAAGCCACTGGGCACCGCCCCAGCTCCCAGGCTGCTGGAGAACCCTAAACTGTACCACCAAAGCGAGACCGCTTTGCAGGCCCCTGAGCCTGACACGCTCGCAGGCAAGGAGGACAGGAGGCGGGGCGGGCCCTGCGTGCTGCAGTTCAGCAAAAGCCACGACCGAAGCTATTCCCTGCGTGGCACTCTCACGGGCAAGCCCGCCCCGGGGCCAGGCGCTGGGGAGAAGCCCCCATGCTCTCTGCCGCCCCAGCAGCTGGGTGCTGAGCCGTGTCTCCAGTGCGGGATTCCCGGGGGAGGCAGTAGCTCGTAGCAGGAGGGGCACCTGGGCGATGTCTGCAGACGCTTTTGGTTGTCACAGTGGTGGGGGGCACTGGCATCTAGTGGGTAAAGACCCAGGCAGGGGCTCAACAATCCAACATGGCATAGGACGGCGCCCACTGCAAAGGATCCTCCCCAAAGGGCACTGGCGCCAAGCCTGAGAACCCCTGGTGTAGACTGAGTGACTGCATCTTCAGCCAGATTTAAAATAAACTCTCAAGGGAAGCGGCTGTGGCTCAATCAGTGGGGCTCCCATTTACCATATGGGAGGCCCTGGGTTCGGTTCCCGGGGCCTCCTGGTGAAGGCAGGCCCACCCGCACGGCGTGGTTAGCTGACCCAGCGAGCACAAGCAGCAAGGGGGGGATAAATGAATAAATAAATAAAATCTTTAAAAAAATAAAATAAATAAAATAAAATAAAATAAACTCTCTTGGCCGGCACCGCCAACTTAAGCACTCCCACCCTTACTTGACCTTTTCTTTAAACCATTTCTCATTAAAATTCATTCGCTGACAAGCATAAGCGGTGCACCCTCTTCATGGTAGCGTTTATGACAAAAGAGCCATCTCCCCTGCCTTTAGAGTGTTTACCTTCTAGGGGAGCAGATGGATAACTAGCCCCAGAACAGGTGCTGTCAGAAAATCTAAGTAGTGTGGAGGGAAGTGCAGGGGCTGTGAGGGACCAAGGGGTGCCTAACGGAGGTGGGGAGAGACAGCAGGAAAGGGGTTCCAGGGGCTCCAGGGAAACCAACGGCAGCAGGGGCCCCGAGAGGAGCATGCGGCACATGCCACATCTGAGGAGGCCACGAATCTGGCTCATCCGAAGGCCTGAAGGTCAACAGGTGGGGCAGGGGCAGGCCACGGAAAGGACTCTGCATTTGACCCTGGCTGAAGGTTTCAAGCAGCGGGCAATGAGGCAAGGTAAGCTTCAGCTGCTGTGTGTGGAAGTGGATGGGGGGGTGGGGACAGTAGAAAGAGAAGGGGGCATCCAGCCCAAGGGGCCTGGCAGCTGGATGTGGAGAGGGAAGAAGCCTGGGGGGATGTGGCATATTCTAGGGGGAGCGTCAGAGGTCTCGATGGCTGGCTGTGGCAGGAGAGGAGGAGCAAGTGAAAACAGGCACCAGGAATGAATCATTAAACTACTCCGAGATAAAAATAAGTGGCTTGCTTTCTCAGCACTTTGGTCAAGTGACAAATTAATGGAGAGCAAGATCCCACAAGATGCAGAAGTGGCCTGCAGGGTCCCTTGAGAAGAGCCTCCCCTCCCCAGGCCTGGGCTGAGGAGCTCTTCCCTCCCTCCAGTGGGAAACTCTGGGTGCATCCAGTTCATTGACTGGGTCCTGCAGCCCCTGCACTTGGCCAGGCTCTGGGACCAGACCCAGGAGCCTGGGGACCTGCAGGGCCGTCCCCGGCCCGGTAACCTCAGCCCCAAACCAGACATCTGCAAAAAGGGAAAGGGCAGGGGCTGTAGAATTACCAGACGACCCAGCAATCCCACTTCTAGGTGCATACCCCGAAGAATTGGAAGCAGGGACTCAGACAGATATTGGCACACCGATGTTCGATGTTCACAGCAGCCTTCAGTTAATAATATACTATCAGTTTATCAACTGTAACAAATGGACCAGTCCATGCAATATGTTAACAACTGGGAAAACTGTGGGGCAGGAGGTGTGTGTGTGGGAGCACTGTAATTTCTACATGTTTTTTGGTAAACCTGCAGCTACACTAATAAAAATCCGTTTTATGATTTATATTTATTTCCTATTGCTTTTATTTTATTTATAAAAAAAAATCAACAAACAAGCAGCCAGCTTGCCACCGCTGCCCACAACCGGTATGGGTGTGCCCTCGTGGGCACTGTGCCAGGGGCCTGGCCCAGGTCCTCGTGCAGGAGCCACAGAGAGACCCCCTTCCAGTGTGAAGGGGTCAAGGCCCCTGGGTGTGGAGGCGCTGGCCAGGCTGGGGCTTACTGCTGGCCAAGAGCCAGGTTCCCGTTTCCACCTGAAACACTCAGAGTGAACCCTCCAAGCCAAGCCTGCCCCGTAGGAACATGGATTCTGGGAACAGAATCGATTCAGTGAAAGCGGAACAGCTTAATAAGTGGGATCTGCACAGAGTTTTCTTCCACCTGCCCCCAGGGTGCACTTGCTAGCAAGCCTCACTCCTCCTGCCAATGCCATCCCCCTGCCCTCTTCCCTAGAACAGAGACACAATTTACCTTTTTTTTATAAAAAAAAAACAAGGGGAAGCGGCTGTGGCTCAATCAGTGGGGCTCCCGTTTGCCATATGGGAGGCCCCGGGTTCGGTTCCCAGGGCCTCCTGGTGAAGGCAGGCCCGCCCGCACGGCGTGGTTAGCTGACCCAGCGAGCACAAGCAGCAAGGGGGGGATAAATGAATAAATAAATAAAATCTTTAAAAAAAAAAAAAAACAACACTGCTGGTGGGCTTCTGAACGTCTTCTAAGGGACAGCAAAATTGACCACGCTTTTTAAACAGTCTTGGAAAAGAAGTCATTGCTTCCAGGGGCAAAATTGCAAAATTGCCTTTTTTGGGGCAGATCCTTCAGAAAGGCCTTTGGGCAGACCGGGCTGGGCCCTCGGGTGGGGGATGTGGGGGTCCCCGGGACCATGGACGTGGGTGCCCCTAGGCACCCACAGGGCAGTCGGCTGCTGGTGCTGATTTTTGTTCAGATTGGTGTGTATGTATAGAAAAGTGTCCTTCTGGTAATAACCACTGAGCCACAACCAAAGGGCCACGGTTTGGCCTCTTTCCTCATTCAGTCGCTCTTGCCTGCACATCCTGGGGCGCCCAGCGGCAGTGCCCGGCTCCAGGCCCCAGCCCTTGGCCAACAGGACTGCAGGCTTTGTGTTTCCATAGCCGGAGAAGGGCCTTCTCTGGCCGGCAGGGGCCCCCCCCCCAGCAGCCCCCCGGAGCGGCCCTTTCTGACCCTCAAGGCTTAGAGGAAGCCGCTGTTTGTTGCCAACGGCAGTTATTCCTTAACAACAGCAAGGAAGAGCCTTTCCTCTAATCGGCGGTTCTGGTTTGGGTTGATGGCCACACAAAAGGAGCTGCAGATTTATCATCATGACTAATATTGTAAGAACTGGGGAGATTTTCAAGCGGGGCTGAGGGGCGGGGGTGGCTGGACGCCCCCGGAATCCCTTGGGGCCGACTCTTGGCCCCGCTGCACCATCCCCAGGCTGCATTTCCCACTGTTCAGGGTGAAATGCACATTCCTAGGCCTCAGGACTCACTGACCTCAGTCTTAATTAAAACACAACATGCAAATGGCGACAGGCTAAGGCACAGGCGCAATCGGGCAAAATTCAGTCAAGGGTGACACCAGGTTTCTCTTCTGTAATCATTTCAAAGCTGCCTCTTTGCTGTTTGGGAAAAGAGTTCCTAGTTCTGCTTCAGTGCAGGAGCCAGAGAAAGGGTCCCCAGCGCCCCCTCTGGGTGCCAGGCGGAGGACAACTGGCCGCTGTAAGGCCAAGGCAGGGAGCACTTTTTAAAGAGAATGGAAGCCGCGATTTCCCTTTCTGGAACCATTTCTTTTGGAAAGAGAAAAGGCACGGGGTCCTGGGGACACGGAGAAGCTGTGAGCCCCGAGCAGCGGGGAGGGGGGGGGCTCGCTGGGCGCTCCCTAACAAAGAGGGCCTCAGAAGGAAGGAGAGGCCTGGGAACCACCTTTGGGAAAACACAGGCGGAAAGCGCTTTAATCATGCCGGCTGGTGCCTCTGGGCTAGGGCCGATCACGTTCCCAGGGAGCCTCGGAGGGGTTCCCACACTGCTATTTTTAAAACCCTGCAGGGCTCTGTAGTTACAAACCCCGGCTTCGCTCAGGCTGGCCCCGACTAGCCTGCGCATTAGCTGCTCCCTGGGGTGCCGGTGCCCGCCAGGGACTTTGTTATTCTGTTTCCTCTCAGCCAGCAGGGGGAGGGGGGTTGCTTTGTTCTCTCCGGTTGCAGGCTCCATCCCAGTCCCTGAGACCCCCTGGGAAGGTCAGCCAGACATGTCCCCGAAGCCACCCCAGACCAGCTCCTTCCAAGACATCAAGCCCCCCGAGGCACCCTGGAGTGGGGAAGCACGGATAAACGGGGTGTTGCGATGAAACTACCCTGAAGGCACCCTCAGCACGGTTTCTCTGCCACGGGGGAGCCACGATGGGTGCTGGGGGATGGGGGAGTCCCACCTGCACAGAAATGGGGGCTCCCGTGGGTGCTGGGAACCAGGGGCTGCCATGGTCACACATGTGGCCTCAAAGCTGGGGCCAGGAGACCCCCAGCCACCCTGAGGGACAAGCAGGATGCCTAGGTAATAAGGGATGCCATCGCCAACAACCCCCATCTCTCACCTCGCCCTGGGGGTGGCCTAGAGGGCAGGAGTGAGAGGCGAGATTTAGCTGGGCAGGGGATGGGGGCTTGGCAGCGGGCCTGCACCCAGGACCCCCAGGAAAATCCTATTCCACACTCAAGGAACACCTTGCTAGTGGGGGGGTGGGGGTGGGAGGAGCTCATCCAACCAGCCCTAAGGTAGCTACTAAAGAGCCGGCAGGGGTGTGGCCAGAAGACGATTCCAAGGTCCAGAAGCAGCCGGCAAGGCTGAGCGCCAGGTCGGACAGGACACCATCCCCAACAGAACCCCTAACCAAACACAGCCAATGGTTAACCAAAGGAGCCGACTTCCTCTCGGAGAGCAGGCTGAGACCCTCTTGGCGGTCACAGAAATCCACCAGTGCTGCAGGCAAACTGCAGGAGACACTTCCTGTTGGGTGATGCTGACCTCGACTTCTCCGCCCAGGACAAGCCATCACCTGCCTGGCTCGGGCAGGGCAGGAAAGGCTTCCAGGTAAGGACAAAACACTTTCAACCAAGCTATGCAATATCCGAAGTGGCCCGCCTCAAGTGGAGAAATCTCCCAAGCAGGCCACCCAAGCGCTGAGGCTGCTGGAAAACAGAAGATTCTAAGCATGCAGGCTGGTGAGTCAGCCTGGGAAGTGCACGTTGACTGTCCTCCAACACAAGAAACCGGTGCTAAAACCTAAAACCCGCTTGGATTAGGAGACTCCTTCAGAGAAACGGCCTCCAGACATGCCACTGCCCCCTGGAGGGTCTTGCCTTCCAGCATAGACGTCACGTCAACACCATCCCACCAGCGCCCCTCCCGGCCGGCCAGGTTCCCAGGCTGGGTGAAGGGGGGCAGTCTGCGCAGCCTCAGCCAGCCCTCACCTCTGAGCTAGCAGCATTTTTATGGCACTTGTCACCGTATACTGGAGTTTCCGAGAAACGCTGGTGTGAGGCTTACAGCAGTAGGAGAAAGCCTGCAATTGCTCCACTCTGCAATCTTCTCGCCAGGGAGGAAAGCGAGAGGGTCCCCGTTTTCACCGACTCCCGGGCAGTGGGGCCACAGCTGGTCAGCCTCGGGCTGAGGCCCAAGCACCACACTCCATGCCCCTGCTCCCCAGCACCCTCCCGCCACCACTCCACTGGAAAATATGGGGTGCAGAGGCCCCCTCGCTCAAGTAAGGGGCCTCTGCACCTTTGCTGCCTCTGGACAGCAAAGGCTAAAAGGAGACCTTTTCTGAGTTGGCGTGTCCCCCCAACTGTATAAGGGGTTCCCCACGGAGAATCCAAATACAACTTGCATGTAGAATACAAAGTTCATTAAAATAAGCAACAAATACATATTCTGAGTAGCTTGTAACACTGATATAAGAAAATAAACTTAAGTTTTTTTAAATGTGCTGATCTGGAGCTTACATATAAAGTATTGAAACTCAACGGGAAATGGTAATTTTTTAAAGGAGCGATTCTTTAAAACCTTTCCTTCCCTGCTCACCCCCGAAATTACGCGCCTACGCCCCGGACCCCGAGTCAGCAGGCGGCGGCCCTGCGTCCTCCCTAACCACCTTGGTCAACTTGAGCGCCCTGCTGGGGAGGCGAGGGGCAGGCTCCTTCCCGGCTTCTGGGCCGGGAACGTGGGGTGCGGGAGAGCCCCACGGCAGGAGGCCCCCTTCCCCGGACGCTCAGCCTCCCGAGGAACTCATCGGAAAACGAGCGTGTGCGCGGGAAGCGCTGCGCGGAGCCAGACCCGCGGGCCCCCGCCCGGCCCCCGGGAAGGCCCACGCCGAGGCCCGAACCCGGGAGCGCCCAGTCGCCAGGGCCGGCGGCGGGCGAGGCCGGGCCAGGCCGGTGCTTCCGACCGAAATAATTACGCTCTTAGAGCAATTTGTGCTCGAACGTCAATTACAACGAGAGTCGAGCGGGGCCTCCCCCCACTCGCAACGCCCGAATCCCGCACGGCAACCTCCCAGGGCGCGCACAAACCGCAGCGCCCACAGCGGCCTGGGCGCCCGGGCGCGGGCGAGCGGGGACCCCGGGAAACCCAGCGCCACCGGGGAACGCCCGGCCCGGGAACGCTCGGGAAGCGACGCGGGCCCCCGGAAGCTCCCCGAAGAAGGGGGCCGCCCGGGGCCCCGTCGTGCGCCCGGAGACGCCAAGCCCGTCCCCTGCCTCCGCCCTACGGCGGGGCCTCCGGCGCTCCGGGCTGCTTGCAGGGAAGCCAGGTGGGGAGAAGCGGGAGCCCCGGAGCCCCGGCGCCCGCCGCTCCAAAGCCGGCCCCGAGCCGCCGCGGCCCCGCCCGGGCCCTGACCTGTCGTCGACGTGCAGGCTCGGCGAGCACTTGATGGCGAGCCACGTCTTCCAGTGGACATGGCGCACCTTGTACACCTGCCCGAAGCCGCCCGAGCCGACCTTCTCCCAGCCCGCGAACTCGCGCGCGGCGAAGGTGCGCAGCAGCCCCAAGGCCCACGAGCTCCCGCTCTCGGCGTCCATCGCGCGTCTCGCCGCCGCCCCGCGCCGCGCGCCGCCAGGTGCCCAGGTGAGCGCCCCGCCCGCGCTCGTCACTTCCGCCGCGCGCCCCGCCCCGCCGGGCCCGCCCCG
This sequence comes from Tolypeutes matacus, assembly GCA_026826555.1. NCBI lineage: Eukaryota > Metazoa > Chordata > Mammalia > Cingulata > Chlamyphoridae > Tolypeutes > Tolypeutes matacus. Next base: position 899,699 of record JAKSZT010054037.1, read on the forward strand.
GCGCGCTCCCCGCGAGGGCCTGGTGGGTCGGGGGCTGAGCGACGGTCGCCTGGGACACTGCCTCCTCTCTGGGGCCCGGAGCGTGAGAAGGGCCCGGCGCCGCGGGGCAGCCGGCTGGCTCTTTAATTTTTTTGGCCACAATTGTAGATTCAGATGCAGTGGTAAGAGATAGTGCGCCTTGCCCCGTTTTGCCCAACGGAAACATTTATAAAACTAAAATACACCATCGCAGCCCGGATAGTGGCTTTGCTGCAAGTCACGGATCCTTTCCAGAAGTCCCCGGCTTTGCTTGCACTCGTTTCCGGGTGTGTTTTCCGGGTGTGTATTCCTTTCTAAGCAATGTCGTCACCTGGGCAGGTGCGGGTCCCCACCACCGCCACAGCCAAGACGCTCAAGGGTTCCACTTCCATCCCGGCACGGATACCCCCGCGCGGCCTTTGGATAACCCACCTCCCCTTCCCCCCCAGCCCCTGACAACCACTAATCTTTCCTCCATGTCTAAAATTTTGTCATTTCAAAAACGTGATGACAATGGCAACATACCTAGGTAGCCTTTGGGAACTGGCATTTCACTCAACATAATGCCCTGGTGAGTCACCTCTTGCTGTTTTTACCCCAAGGTTGGCTCTTGGGGTAGACTTTTTGTAAATCACCCCAACAGCCAGAATAGATAGGAAGGCCTCCCCAAGCTGGCAGGGGTCCCCCCTCCTTTCCTAGAGAACAGCGTCTCTTTAGACGTAGAACAGATTGCTTGAAAAGCAAAGACATTTTTCCACCTTTGGGGGGAAAAAACATTGCCAGCTAGAAGGCACTCTGCTCTTGGAAAGAGCCGGTTGTGTTTGTAAAGACATCTGGGTCAGAGGTTGAGCAGCGGGATCGCAGCTGTGAGGGAGGCATTTGTCCCTGCCAAGGGGAACGGATAGCGGGGCGGCTGGGAAAGACAAACTGTCTTTGGTGTGTTAGTCGCTCAAAGAAGAGAGGATGCAGGCTTAAGGGAGGGCTCAGACCTGGCTTCCAAAGCCGGGCCTTCCTCCAGGCACGTGAGAATCCTATTCCCCAGCTGGTAGCTGAGCCCCAGCTCTGCAGGTGCAGGCACCCAGGGCTTTGTAAACAGCCCCTCTCCGGGGGCGTCTGAACACCACAGGCTTGCTTGGGGATTCTTGGGGAGGCGGGGCACGACTGTATCCTTTAACACAGTCTTGAAATTAAAATGGGTCTTCTTAAGGAGCCAAAATGTTATTTTAAGTTTGTTTGTAGCAAAGGTGATTAGCATTTCAACTAACAATCTACAAGTAATTGCGCCTTTCTTGCTGCCTGGCCATGTTAGTCTGGGGTTTTCCCACACCTAAGGCGGGAAGTTGGAAAAAGCCGCTGGAGTCCATCACCTCTCAGCTCCAGCGGGAAGCATGTGCCGAGGTGGGACAAAGTCACACTTGTCAATCCTCGCTACCAACTGCCCAGCCTGGAGGAAATCCAAAATCGCACACTACGTTGTGTTGGCCCAACTTGATGTCCTCCCCGACAGTGGCAATAAATTGAATGGGGCACAGCTTGCAGAAAGTACTAGAGTGTGTGCTCACTGGTTGGCATTGCTTCCCGTGATTTTGAGATCATTCGAAGCACGCCAGAGCAGACTGGTGAAAATAAGTCACGTGAAACTTTTCTTTTGCATAAGCTTGTTTAAAAAAACGGGGCGGGAGGGGCTACTGAATATAAATATAACTTGAAAATAAATAGAGTCACTGTTTTGGTGGGAAAAACAATGACTTGACTAGAAAATTAGTCAGCTGCCTTGTTTCCGGGGCTCAGCTCGCTGTGCCCTCTGGACTCAGGTCTTGCCCGCATGCCTCTCTGCAGCCGTGGGTGACTAACTATCCGTACCAGCTGTGGCAGCTTGATATTATTTATGAGTTCCAAACAGAAATATGGATTATGTTTGCAAACTGGTCTGTTCCTCTGGGCGTGATAACCCTTTGATTGTCTTACATTCAGCTGTGACATCTGATTAAATTATGTTAAGATTAGGTCTTTGATTCAACCACGTCATTCGAGTGCAATTCAGCGTTGAGTCCCAGCCGCCGTGGTGGGCTGATGAAACAGACTCACATGGCAGTAGACACACAGGAGAACAGAGCGAGAGAGACAGCCCAGTAGACACGGCAGAGGCCCGGGAAGAGAGATGAAGAGACCAGAGCAGCAGAGCCTGGAGAGAAAAGAGCTTCCGGCAGAGCCGAGCCCTATGCCAGCTGACAGCTGAGACAGGAAGAAGCTGGGACCACGGCTTCTCAGGAGGAGGAAGGCTGAGCCCTCGCGGATGTCACCCGCCGTTTTGCTTCAACACATGGCAACAAAGCTTGGTAAGGAAGTAACCTTGAGTTGGACTCTTTAGGGCCTTGTGACTGTAAGCTTCTACCCCAAACAAATACCCTTTATAAAAACCAACAGAGTTCTGGTACTTTGCATCAGCACCCCTTTGGCTGACTAATACACCAGTCAAGTAACAAATCACACTGATTTCATTCATTTAACCACCTGCGGGCTTCAAGTAACTATTTATGGAGTGTCTGCCTCAGACTCAGTGCCGGCTACTGGGCCCCGGGGCCCAGAAACCAGCATCGGGGAGGCCCCCAGCGGCAGTGCTGCCCAGGACAGAGACCCCAGGTCCCAGCCAGGACTGGGCGGCTCCTGCTGGGAATTCTAGCTCCACTGCAGGCTGGGCTGCTTCAGCGGGCCGCTTGCCCTCGCCAAGCCTCAGTTTCTCAATCTGCAAAATGGAAATAATACTCCCTTGCCGGAATTGTCCTAGCCACCCTGGGATGCCACGGGGTGGGGAGGGGGCACCTGCTACGTTCAGGGACGCTGGCTTTTCCAATTAAGGCAGGTGAGGTTGCCATTTCCTTGTATCAAAGTAATTTAAAGTTCCATTTTAAAATACATTTTAAGTAAAAAGAAGAGCGGCTCGATTCAAAGCAAAGCATTAAGTGAATAATAGTGCAAGTTTTTTGCCTTGGAAGGGAGCTCTTCTCAAGCAAATATTGTCCATTTACACATGCTTCCTTTTCCGTGCCGCCTCCTTCTTTGGCTGACTGCAGAGGTGCCACGTCCGTCCCTCCTACCAGTTTTCCGCTATGTGCACTCATTCTGAGCCTCCCCAGGGACCTGGGGTGAAGAGAGGACAGTTCCCATCCTCGGGACACTTGAGTCTCCTGCAGGAGGACAGCATAACACGTGAAGTGTTGAATAGCAACTGGAACACGTGCTGCCTTCTGCCTCCTCTACCCCTCACCCTCTGCTCCCGATTTTTTTTTTTTTAATGGTACCTGGGCTGGGGATTGAACCTGGGACCTTGTATGTGGGAAGCCGGCACTCAACCACTGAGCCACATCAGCCCCCAAGTTGGTTTTTTCCATTTGTTTGCTTGTTTTGTTTTGTTTTTAGGAGGCACCAGGGACTAAACCCAGGACCTCCCATGTGGGAAGCAGGCACTCAACCGCTTGAGCCACATCCGCTCCCCACTCCCCAGTCTTTAAATGTTGGGGGTCCCTACAGCCCAAATCTGGACCCTTGTCCTCCTTGCTCAGTACCTTCCTAGGCAGTCTTACCCATCCCATGCCTCAGTTTCCATCGATCCAATAAAAGGTCCATATATATATCCAGCCAGACTCACCTCTGAGCACCAACCTGCTGTTAAACTAGGGTACCCCCAGGGCACCGCAGCCTGTCTGGGAAGAGCCTATGATTTTGTCCCCAAGCTGGTTCCTGGCCAGAGTCCCCCATCTCTGTGACTGAGCTGCCTTCATGCAGTTCCCAGGGCCGGGAGCCCTCCAGCCCACCCTATCCCGGCCACCCCCTGCCTGTTTCCTGGGGCTGTCCTGACAAAGCACCACAAACTGGGTAGACCAGGACAGCAGGTAGATGTTGTCTCACAACCCCCAGGCCAGGAGTCTGAAATCGAGGTGTCAGCAGGTTCCCCTCTGGAACCTGGAGGGGGGTCCTTCCTGGCCTCTGGGGGTGGCCGCCATCCCGGCCATGCCGTGGCTGGTGGGTGCCTCACCCCACTCTCTGCCGCTCTGGTCACATGGCCTTCTTCTCTCTGGGTGTCTCTTCTCCTTATCAAGGCCCCTCATATTGGATTAGGGGCCCACCCTACTCCACTTAACTAATCCCATCTGCCGTGACCCCCGTGTCCCTGTGCTGGGGATTAGCACTTCAACGCGCCTTCTTGGTGGACACAATCCAACCCATCCGGACCCCAATACGAGGTGAACCTGCCCCAGCTCCTTGCTTTAAAGGGCTCCCGACTGGCCTTCCGTGGGCCCCTCTACCCCGGCCAGGAGACACGCCCGCCTTCCTCCAGCAACCCCGGGCACCCGCGGCCCCGGAATTCCAGCCCATGTTCCAAGCCAGTCACTGCCCCTGCATGGGTCCCCCTTCCCGGGGTGGGCCACTCTTTGGCGTGAGCCCCCCCCCCCCAGTCGTGGCCAAGAGGAAGCCCTTTGCAAGGAGATAAGGATGGAGCTCGGGAAGCCTGGGGCGCTGCACTAGTGCCCTTGACATCCCGCTGTGTAAGGTGGAGCATAGGTGGCAGGGAAGAGGGGCTGCTGCATTCCGGCACAGAAGCCGGAGGATTCTGAGAATTCTGACCTCAAATCTGGCCTGCAAGTTGTCAAAGTACGGGGATCTGACATTTGTTAGCTCCATGGATAACTTCCAACAATTTAGGTGCATGGCACGGAGGCCTCGATTTGTGCCCTTCCCTGGGCCCCCTAAATGTGGGTGCAGGTGTGATCACAGGGGCGTGCAGTTTCCACTTCCTGAGTGTCTCCTGGTGCAGTCTCGCTTCTCGTGCCCACACCTGGCCTACGTCACAGTCGTGTCCAGCCACTCTGGCTTCTGTCCAATCCGTTCTCCATGCTGCAGCCTTGGCGTTCTGAAAACCCAGATGTGGCCTCACTCATTGCCTTTAGGACGAATATCGGCCTCAGCTGGGCTCGCCCTCCTGCGCCGGTCTCTGCCCCTCGGCTTCCTTCCATTCTGCGGACCCAGCCCTCGGCATCCCATGCCTGGAAGGCTCTCTCCTCCCCGCTCCCAGCCGCTGCCTGGTTTAATCCCACTCATCCCACCAACTGGGAGACTGATTCGTACCTGGCTCCCCACCCTGGGCTCCTTGGACTCACGCAGGAGTGGGGGGGCCGTTACCTCCCTACAGATACCTTAAACACGTGTTTCAGTTACTCAGGGTGGCTCCAGCTTGGGTTGTCCCCAGAGTGCCCCTCAAGTCTCCTGAGCACACAGCAAGTGTGCTTTATGGGTGCCATAAAGCAACGGTCCCCCACTTTTGTCCCTAGTATCTCAGTAATCTTTTCCTGGCGTTCCTAGACCAACGGAATGCCTAACAGTTTGGCTGGTTAGATAGTTAGGACCAAACAGCTTAATTATTTTTGGGAAAACAAATTTTTAAAAGTTAAACATAGAATTACCCTATGACCCAGAAATTCCATTTCTAGGTAGATGCCCTCAAAGAATTAAAAACAAGTATTCAAATAAAACCTTGTATGTGCAAGTCCATAGCAGTGCCAGGTACAATGGCCACAAGGTGCCAGTCACCTGCTGAGTGGAGAAACGGGCTGCTCTGTCCACACAGTGGAGCGTATCTGGCCCTGAAAGGAATGAAGTTCTGAGACGCCACAGCACGGCCACCCCCTGAAAACACTAGACTAAGTGGAGGAAGCCAGACACAAGCCTGCAGGTGGTTATGAGTCCACATATGTGAAATATCTAGAACGAGCAAACTCATAGAGCAGAAAGTAGATTAGAGTTTTCCAGGGGCTGGGAGGTGGGGGGCCGGGGGAATGGGAAGTTACTGCTTAACAGGCACAGAGTTTCGGTTTGGGGTGGTGGACAAGCTTGGATAATGGAAGATGGCGATGGCAGCACTGACCACCACTGAATTGTACACTTTGAAATGGTTAGTTTCATGTTATGTGAATTTTGCCTCAATTAAAAATAAATAAAAAACTTTTCCCAAGTGCCAACTGGCAACACAACTGGAAAAAGACCTTGAATAAAAGGGGGAAACGGTAAAGACAAATGAGTTCAAGTGGCTAAGAGACTTCAAAGAGAGTCGG
>JAKSZT010054037.1:906226-944118 GCA_026826555.1 Tolypeutes matacus
TGAGCCTGGAGGGCTCGGCACTACTTTTCAAACCTTGGAATCTAATGGGACACTTTCCTGTCTATTTAAAGCTGCAAAAACTTCTGCACCTTCGGCAAAGACTTCAGTTACTCAAGTCAGGTCAATTCTGGTTCTTAACTACCAGAGTAAGGCCAGACTCAAGGGGTCAGGGTTTAGGAACACGGGGTGAAAAGAGTGCCTGCGCTGGGTGCCATAAAATTCCCGGGCCAGGTGGGTGCAGAAGGGCTTTAATCCTCACACCCACAATTATGTCCTGAAAAACCGGGCTGTCTGCCGCAGTGGGCACGGCCGCGGGCTTCTAAGGCTCGTAGCTACAGATGAACTTGTCCCCTTCAGGTTATAAAGACATCCTCTACCGTTCCGTCTTTAATGCGGGGCACCCGTACACCAAGCCCAGGGGTCCCCTCCGGCATGCGTACCTATTCCAGGAGGTTGCCAAGCTGACTTCAGGAGGCAGGTCAGCAGAGCCCGGCTGCAGAGCCATCTCTGGGGACCTGACAGTGACCCGTGGTCCCCACTTGAGTTTTACGAGCACGTAGGGGGAGGCCTGAGCAGGGAGGTACAGGTGCCTGCAGGGGATGGCTGGGCCTCCCCTTCCAGGAGATCACACCTTGGGAGGGGCTCTGGCAGGTCCACCCCAAGAGCCAAAGCTTCCAGCACCCAGACCTAGCCTGAGCTCCCAGCAGGGCCAGCTGCCCCCACCCACCCTGCCTTGCTTTCCCTACTCTGCCAGTTGATGACTGCTCCTTGGACCTTCCTGATCGCACAAGCCTCACCCCCAGCATATCCAGGCACCAGTGCAGCAGAGAAGGGGGCTGAGTGCTGGGTACCCCAGCCCCTGTCCTCATTCCTGGGTCTGGGGGCAGGGGGTGGCACTAAACATCTGAAGATAGCATGAGACATTTTGGCAACAGTCGTCTTGAGTTGCCTGTGAGGGTCTCCTCAGCTGTCTCGGGAGTCTTGACAGCCCAGCGAGCAGACAATTCTGCAGGGATCAAAGGGAGGAGAAAAGGAAAATGGCAGGCAGCCAGCAGCCAGCCAAGAAGCCCGAGGCATCTCCAGTGGCCCCCTATCTTGGCTGGGGAGGATCCTGGGGGCTGGATCAATATTGATCATTCAAAGAAGATCAATATTCTTTGTCATGGTCACAAGGACTCTTATTTTGCCCCAAAAGAAGAGACCTGAATTTCCCCATGTCCACTGCGAGTCCATAACTGGTCAGTGGTCCAGCCCAGGTGTCTCAGAGTTTTCTTGTTTCACTTTAACCACGCTTTCTCACTTACATTTTATTCAGGATGTTGAAAAAATATCTTTCCTTTTAAAACATAGTTTCTAAGTCACTACAGTGCAGACTGGCGCTACTGGTCAATGTCAGTAAAATATATAGTCAGGATATAGCACTTGTCTGGACAGGTCCTCTGACGAAAAGCGGGAGAGAAGAGAGAGGGCAAGCGCTCTCCTGGGCTCTATCAAACTTATCCTGTCCTCCCTGCTTTGAGGACTTCTCTCTCCCCTGTACTTCTCCAGCACGGCTGCCACTCCCTTGGGGTGGCTCGCACCCACCCCGGAGCACGTAGCTCTGCCCTCAGGCTCTCCCCTATCTCGGCTGCAGATCAGACATCCGGCTGCCAAGGCCTTTCTCCTCCAGACATCTATTTGGGAGAGAATTCTCCTTGGGTCCTTGCTCTCACACACACCCTGAAGGGCTTTGCCCAGATTCTCCAAGGAGCGTTCCCACGAGGTGTCCGCACGCCATCTGTGGGCCACGCTTGGGAATCAGGATGGAATCAGGATTCCCAGCCAGCTGAGTCAACCCAACTCCCAACCAAAGGGCCTTTCAACAAATACTCGTGATGCTCTATTTTTTTTTTTAAGATTTATTTCTTTATTCTCCCCCCCCCCGTTGTTGTGCGCTCACTGTCTACTCTCTGTGTGTTCTGCTTTTCTTCTCTTTTAGGCGGCACTGGGAACCGATCCTGGGACCTTCCGGAGTGGGAGAGAGGCGCTCAATCTCTTACACCACCTCAGCTCCCTGGTCTGCTGCGTATCTTATTGTCTCTCTTCTGTATCTCTTTTTGTTGCGTCATCTTGCTGTGCCAGCTCTCCGTGTGGGCCAGCTCTCCATGCGGGCCAGCTTGCTTTTCACCAGGAGGCCCCAGGAATCAAACCCTGGACCTCCTGTATAGTAGACGGGAGCCCAATCACTTGAGCCACGTCCGCTTCCCTCATGATGCTCCTCCTCTGTGCTGCTGCCATAGGCACAGGTGACGGCAGCCTGGTCTCTCAGGCTGTGCCTTATGGAAACGGAGGCAGCACGGGCCAAGGCTTAGGGTGCAGAGGGCACCCCAGTCCTTGCTCTCGGCTTCCTAGCATTGTGACATGGGGCGTGAGGCTCTCTTGCCTCAGTTGCCCCCTCTGGAAAACAAAGGATGGCATATTACGAGTACTCACTTCACAGGATTGTTGTGGGGACTAAATAAAGTAGTATGTGAAATGTCCTCAGAGCAGTGTCTGCCATCTGCTGTGCCCTAGGTGGGTGGCAGCTTGATTATGGCCAAATTCTTCCTTCTTTACATTGGGGCTGCTTTCTGGGACTTTCAGTGATGCATTGGAAATGTCTAATCTGGTGTTTGTTTTTTTAATCTCAGACATTGTGATTTTTATCTCTAGAATTTCAATTTGGGTCTTCTTTTGTATCTTCCAGGTCTCTACATAACTTTTTTAGCATAAGGAATACAGTTACAATAACTATTTCAATGCCTTTCTTTGCTAATTCTAACATCTCTGAGAGTTCTGGGTCACTTATGGTTGATTGATTATTCTTCTCATTTTCTTTCATGTGTTCCTGCCTCTTTGCATGCCTGGTAATCTTTGAAGGCCAGACATTGTCATTTTACCTTGTTTGGGTGCCGGATGTTTTTGTGTTCCTATAATGCTTCTTGAGCTTTGTTCTGGGGTGCAGTCACTTGGAAACAGTTTGACCCTTTGGGTCTTGCTTTTGTGATTCTTTAGGCTGAGGCTCAGTCTAGGGTTGGTCATTCCGTATGACCAAGGGAAGCCCTGGGAGCACTCCACCTGATGCCCTGTGTTTTCTGATCTAGACTGTAGGGAAAGGCACTGTTCCCTCCCTTTTGTGAGTTCCCTGATGCTTTCTTTCCTTACATGTGTGCACTGATCCGTTCTTGGCCGACTGCTCAAGGGGACTCTCTCCAGATCTCCAGGGTTCGCTCTCTGTGCAGCTCTCTCCTCTCTGGCGTTCTGTCTCCTCTACTCAGGGAGTCCGCCGGGCTTCTCCTCAATCTCCCCACCCTAGGCCGCTGCCTGGAAACTCTCTCAAAGCAGTAAGCTGTAGGGAAGGAAGGACAATGCTTTGTTTCTGTCTCTCAGGGAGCATCACCCTTCATCGCCTCATATCCACTGAATCGAAAACAGTTTCTACAGATATTTTGTTTGCTTTTATTGGATATTTCAGATGGGAAGGTAAATCTAGTCCTTCTGCTCCATCTTGGTCAGAAGCAGAAATCTGCTAATTTTTAAATCAACTTTATATGTGCTTTATAAAATTAACAGTGTAGAGTCCCCTCTCTCACTGTTCTCTGGAGGATTTTGTGTGCAGTTGGAATGTTTGGTCCTTGAATGTTTGGTAGAGTTTGCATAAAAACTGTATGGATCTGTTATCTTCTTTGTATGAAGATATTTAACTACCATTCCAATGTATTTATTAGCTGTTGGATTATATTAACTCAGTTTGGGTGAATCATTTTTAATATACATATCCATTTTGTGCAAGTCTTTCAATTTATTGACATAATTGTTCACAGTACTTTATGTTTTAAATCTGTGCTATGTCTGTGGCTATACCTCATTTCAATCCTAATATTGATTTGTTTATGACTCCTCTACATTTTCTTGATCAATCTTGCCAGAGATTTGTCAACTTTATTGATCTTTTCAAAGAACTAAGTTTTGGCTTTGTTTTCTATTGCACTGATTTCTTCATTCTACTTTCATTTTATTCTGTTTTTATTTTTCTAACTTTAGCTTAATACTTACTTCATTTCCAGGCGTCCGTTTTTTTTTGATGTAAGCATCTAAGGCTCTGAATTTCCCTATAAGCTGAGCTACTCTTCATTTCAGCTACTCAGTGATTGATGTGGAATAGTGTATCAATGGCCAATCAAAAACAACAAACACGCCGGTGGTTTTAATAGGAAGAAGTGTGAACTAGGAATGGCAGGTCTGGAAAGTAGAACAGGGCGTCGTAGCCCGGAGCTGGTACCCAGAGGAGGCAGCTATCAGCGCCGCGCTAGGGGGACACGGGAGAATGGGGTCACTGTCATCTAGAAGCCTGGAGGGGGGACCTCCTGCTGCTGGACCCCTGGCCTCGGTGGAGACGGCGCTGGGCGCCGGGGCTGCCCCCTGGGAGGGAGTGTGGTGAGGCCGGGTCTGCACGTGCCTCAAAGCTCCAAACGGGGCCTCGCGGCTGCTCCCTCCAGCGCCCCCTCCTGGCAGAGCTTGGCAAAGCAGGAAGGCGGTAGAGTCCCAGCCCCGGGGGCCCAGCGTGGGCGAGCGCGGCCTCATCGCCCCGTGGGTGCGGCCTCGCACGGCAAAGGAGACGGTGCAGAGGTGGTGAGATAAGGACCTCGAGACGGCCACTCTAAGAAACGTGAAATGTAGTATTCTAAGTCTATAATGCCTATATCCTACCAAGCTGATCAGTTAATTTTATCTGTAAGCAATGACAAGATTATCATGATTTTTTAAAAAAATGTTTCACTATTAATTTTAGAGGTCAGCAAAACACAAGCACTTTTCTATAACGATATGTCATTTAAAAGTGTGAAGCAACGGTAGGTCCGTTTATCTCCATAACTAAGTAAAATAAATTCTACAAAATTCAGAATTTTCATGCTTTTGGTAACCTCCTTCTATGCTCCCAACACATGATCTGAAGGTCTAGAAGATTCTGTAAAATCACACAGCTCATGGGATGCTCCCGCGTACTTACAGAAGGCACACTCAGTTTTTTTTGTTTTGTTTTAGGAGGTACCGGAGATTGGACTCAGGACCTCGTGCATGGGAAGCAGATACTCAACCACTGGGCTACATCTGCTTCCCAATGAGAGTTCTTTTTTTGTTTGTTTGTTTGCTTGTCTGTTTTGTTTTTAGGAGATACTGGGGATCGAATTTGGGACCTCACATATGGGAAGCAGGGGCTCAACCCCTTGAGCTGCGTCCGCTCCCCCACACTCAGTTTTAAAGCTGGAGGGAGTTCAGATGAAAGTGACTTTAATTAATGTCATCTTTAAATTTGTGTTGAAACCACATCTCTGCTTTATGACTACTCATTTCATTTGTAACTTAAAGCTTAAACAAACTATTGCATATTTGAATGCTCACTTTTAATCCATTGAAAGAAAAGTCAATATTTGTTATGAAGAACATGGCACAAATATAAGACCCCTCTACTGGAAAGCAGGAAAAGATCAAAGGTATGGCTTTAGAACACGTGAAAAAATATTCACTCATTTTTATAAAACTATATTCTTAGACTGCCTTCCCTCCTACTGTCGAGTGTACTTTGTTTCCTTTATTGTGTGTGTGAGTGGGTGTGTGTGTGTGTGTGTCAGTGAGCGAGTGTGTGTGGGTGTAAACCTGAATTAGAGGCTCCCAAGCCTTTCTGGGTGTGGACTCTGGTCTCACACACACCCCCAACCCTGTCTCCCCGCTGTACCCCCTGCACGTCCACCACCGGCCAGCAGAAGACCAGCACTTTCTGCAAGGTGGCCTGGGGTCCTGTGCGGAGGTGAAGCTCATCAGCCCCGAGCGTCCCTCGAGCAGCTTCACCTGGTTCCCATTCAAGGACTGCCAGAAATTTGAGGAAAGCTCCATCAGGAGAGTAAAAAACAACAACGAAGCTCAGAGACGGGGAGAAAAAGACTTGGCAAAAGACCTATGCACAGTCTTCAGAGGGATAAGGTGTGGCACCTGTGATATTAGACCAGCATGGGGGTGGGGAGGGGGATCAGGGACCCAGGAAGAACTCTGAGAAATTAAACATGAGCGACAAAACTGAAGAGCCAAGAATCTTCCAGCAATCACAACAAAAGTCGAAGAGAAAAGACGTTGGAGAAAAAAGAAAATGGAGGAAATGGGAGGCTGTACGTGGAGCCTCCCCACATCTCCCTCCCCCTTTGTGCGACCACCCTGCCCACCCGCTAACAACAGAGGAAGCTTCCCTTCCCCCACCTTTAGACAGGAATAAAGAAGCGGGTAAATACAATAATGAACCAATTTTCACAATGTAGGTGTAGAAAGGAAGGTAAGTCCTCTCCTTTATCTTGGGAAATCCACAGATGATATTTGAAATTGATAAATCAAGAAAGAATGGCTGGGGTCGGATGTGGCTCAACTGGTTGGGCGTCCGTCTCCCACATGGAGGGACCCGAGTTCGATCCCCGGGACCTCCCGGTAAAAAAAAAATAAAATAAAATAAAAAAAAGAAAAAGTGGCTTAAATGCATTATTGGGAGATCTGGAGGTAACCATCAGAAAACAGACATGGTAAAGAGAGGTGCCTTGGGTGGGGACCAGTGGGGCCTATTGCTTTGGTTATCAGCCCTGCTGGACAATTGGACCCTTTTAACCATTTGTGTGCAGCTACTTTCCTAGAACTGTAAAAACATAAAGTAATGCTGGAGATATTATTTTATTTATTTTTATTTTATTTTAAAATTGATGTACGACTTTCATAAAACTAAATGTACAGATCCTAAGTGCTCACTTTGATTAGCTTTGCCAGTTACATACACCCACGCAACGACCATCCAAACAAGATACAAAACTTTTCCATCGCCCCAGAAAGTTTCCTGGGCCGCTGGTAGTCCCCCTCTCCTCTCCACGCTTTCTGACTGCTGCCAGACACAGATGAGTCTGGCCTCTTGTGATATATCATATCAATGGGATCCCGTGGTGCATATGCTTTCGTGTCTGGCTTCTTTTTTGAGATTTATCCATCCATTTACAATTCTGACTAATATTCCGTTACCCTTGGATAAGCCACCACTGGTTTATGGACTGTCTTGTTGATGGGAACTGGGGCTGTTTCTGGTTTTCCACCATGATGAATGAAGCTGCTAGGAACATCTTGCTGTATGTCTTTTTTGTGGACATCTGTTTGCCTTTCCCTTGGCTTTTACCTGGGAATGGAATTGCTGAACTGTAGGGCAGATGCCTCTTTAACTTGAAGAGATAGTTCTCTGCAGCTCTGCCATGCGGTGGAGGCATTTTGCTCACCACCAATGCTCTCTCTATTTTAAAGAGACAAAGGATTCTAACAAAAAGAGCCTCCCCCTTCTTCCCACCTTTTCCCATACATTTTTTAATGCTTTCACTTTCTACAGAAATAATTTTTGTCTGCAGCTGGTTAGTATCTATGCACAATACAGTAGAATCAGAAAAGGCAAGAGAGGCATGTGTGAGAAGGAAAACAATACGCCTTCGCTCTGCAAATATTGACGGGGCAGGCTCTGGGAAAACAGCAACGACTTGGAGACTAATAATTTCTGAAGAGACATGAAACACCTAGGTGTAGAGTTCAAGGAGAGATGTCCTGTCTTTTATTCTAAAGGAGTCCAGGGGCTCTATTTGAAGATTCTTTTGAATCTATTACATTAAAACCATCTATTTTGCTTCAAGACAGTGAAAAGGCATGTGTTATATAACTATATATAACCTGTCATATGGTTTCAAAGCTTATCACCAAGCTTCAGAGATAAATGTTTGCTGATTACAACCAACCCCGATCATTTTTGTGTAACTGTCCTGCTCTGTCCTTGACTCTCAACTCTTATCTCAGTGATCAAGATTAAAGGGCCATTCATTCATCTCAGGGATGAAAGTTTTGCAGGAACCATCTTGCGTAATGGGCAGCTGCCATGGCTAACTAAAAAGGAATAAGTCTAAAACAAGATGATTTTGTTATCTCAAGACTTTAACTCTTTGCGTACAAAACAAACAAAAGGCTCACAAGCAACCTCTGTAATATTTTTATTACTTACTGTTTTAGTTTCCTGGCTGCTAAACCAAATACCATGCACCTGGTTGGCTTAGCCAGAAGAACTTATTGGCTCTCGGATTCAGATGCTAGAAGCCTGTCTTCCTCCTGGGCTCCGTGTCTTCTGGCTGGCCGGCCCTCTCGGGGCTCCTTCACTTTTCCGTCCTTTGGTGATGCACAAGGCATTGTCTTCTTTCTAATCTGGGTGCCACTGACTTCCAGCTTTGGCTGCTCCCCTGGGTTTCTCTCACTGGCCTCCCCTATAAGACCTCCAGGGACAGGATTAAGACCCAACCTGATTCAGGAGGCCCACCCCTTAAGGGCACCTCCTCAAAATGTCCTACTGACAATGGATCCAAACCCATGGGAATGGATTAAGTTTACCTACATGTTTTGGGGGGCACATAACTCCAAGACCCCACATTTACTAAAGCATAATTTAGTATGAAGGATTTTAACAAGTCAGGTCAAATGTCTTTTTTTTTTTTTTTTTTTTTAAGATTTTATTTATTTATTTATCCCCCCCTTGCTGCTTGTGCTTGCTGTGTCCATTTGCTGTGCGTTTTTCTGTGTCTACTTGTCTCCCTTTGTTGGGTCGTCTCGCTGCGTCAGCTCACCGCGCCGCACGGGCGGGCTTGCCTTCACCAGGAGGCCTCGGGAACCGAACCCGGGGCCTCCCATATGGTAAACGGGAGCCCCATCGATTGAGCCACATCCGCTTCCCAGGTAAAATGTCTTGAATAAATAAATATCCTGTTTACAACACACCCCAACTATTTGTAGGGTATTCACAGCACATCTTAAAGCAGTATTTCCTCACTTCAGCCCAAGAATTGTGACTCTTTTTTTTGGTTGAGAGATGGTATTTTGGTATTTCCAGAATTGTCCATTTGAAGATCTTTGGGGTGAGCTCCGTTATTGCTGACAAGGAAGGGAAAGACCAAAGAAGATGGGTGTGCAGGCTGGCAGGGGTCCTCGCTGGCCACCAAAGCTACGGGAGGAGTGGAAAACCCCCACTGCAGCTGGGCATGAGCAATGGCAAATGGCCATAGGTCAGAGGCAGGACTTGAGAAAGACCAGATGTTAGGAAAACCATGCAGTGTTCAGTGATAAAACATTCAGCATCAAATCATGAGATGATTCAAAACGCTTCAAAAAACCTCATTTCAAGGGAGTTCGGTATATAAAATGTCTTGTGTTCTTTTTATTTACTTAAGGTGAATTCTCCGCTTTCTCTGGGGATTCATCTTAGGTTTTCTTTCCTCAGCTTTTGTAGACTCTGAACAAATGATAAAATTTGACATACGCTTGCTCTTTTCAGAATAGATCCACTATATAAAGTTATAAAATGGCATGTCTTTCTGTACCTAAGTCTAAAAATCTTGACAAAGTGATCTGTGCTTATAATAAGTACAAAGAACCCTAATCTATGCATTCTAACTAGTATTATATGATTCTCTTTCTGGCAAGGTTTTTGTTACAATACTGACAAATACATACTCTAAAATTAAACATAAACTTATCAGTAAAGTATGGTGTAATAAAAGAGTTTTTAAGAATATAATTCATATTATTCCCTGAAAATATACATGAGATAAAAATAAATAGCAATGAAGTTCACACACAAAGCAAAAAGAATTGAGCATGATAGAAATACTTTTATTAAAATGGCAATAATAAATCAGTAAATTTAAATATTTCAGATGTTTCTACCTGTACTCAGCTTTCCTAAAGTTAAATACTCCTCATTTGCAAAAACAAACTAAATGAACATCAAAGATTAAAAACATCTATTCTAAAATGTTAACAAAAAATCTTGAACTTGAGTTGCATATATGAATGTGTCGTTGCACAGAAGGAAACACTTTCTTACTTCCAACGACATTTCCAGGAGAAAAGCTTTCTATCAACAGGGTCCCAAATTTTGGAGGTGTGATTAGGCCAATAGCAAGGAATTTTTAAGCTAGCATGAAACTATTATTGGATGGATATTCAAAAGTAAATTCTTTAGACCACTAATGAAAGGGAAAAAAAAAAACTACAGAAAAATATATCTTTCTTTTCAAATACATTTCTGAACCTTTTTAAACACTTTCATGTTCTGAACTTCGATTTTTCCTCCTGTCTTACAAATAAGAAATGCAATTTCCCAGCTTTTATTAACCTCAAGTTAAAATATAATTAACTTGCTACAAGAGCTACCAAATAGACACAGTGTGTCTTTATGGTGGCAGCTAGGCAGGAAGCAAGGCTTTGACTTCAGCCCATGAGGGTATGTGCCTGGACCCTGAACCCGCTGACCTCAGTGTCAATTTCCATAGGATGAGACTTCGTTGTATGTCGTGAATGCAGTGACGTTGGGGTCAAGGTCTTATCTATTTGGTTCAATTCTACAAATGGTTATTAAAGACCTACTGAGCTGCAATTAGTAATTGTGGAATTATCCACCAATCTGTCCTGAACAGTTACCATACTTATATACACATACCATCAAGTATTTACATGCTTCAGAAGAACTAACTCAAAAGGAAGAGCTAATTTAAAGCATGCTATGATTCTGAAACCTCCAAAATTCCATCTTTTCCAAGTTCTATATGAACTCAGCACAGAAGAACTCCCTTGCAAGGATACTTCATTTGTTGCAGGAAAAAAAAAAAAAGTAAGCAACTTGACAGTGTTCTGGGATTTATTGTTTCACCAGATGGAAAACAATATTTTTGGGAAACATTCCTCAGCAAGAAGGACAAGCCACAACTCCTTCACCAGGGCATGTCCGTGTGAGCTGTCTGAGCTCGTATCTGCTATTCTTGGCATCCTACCATATGCCATGTCACTGCTGATTATAAAAGATACTCCCTTCAACGCGGCAACGTGTTCTTGGGTATGAAAAGGTAACATTGCTTTCCACAAAGCGTTTTAAAAGTGAAAGAATAGTTATTAACTTAAGCAATATTTGTAGCCTTTGTCTAGTTTCGAACTCAACTTGCATGAACTTAAAAGGAAAACAAATGTAGAGCATCCATGCAATAAAGTACAAATCAAGCTACAGAATCATGAAAGCGTCATCTAGTTTTTGTTGTTGTTTTGTTTTTTAGGAGGTCCCGGGGATTGAACCAAGGACCTTGTACATGGGAAGCAGGCACTCAACTGCTTGACCTATATCCATTCCCACCCTTCGTCTAGTTTTGATGAGATTTTCATGAACGGGAATTGTCATTGCTAATACATGCTCTTTTAAAGAACAAGAGAAGACTAGGGAAAATATGCATCCAAGGAAGGTCCAGGACCTCACTCTGTTGAGACACAGTTTCATACTTAAAGTTTATAAAATGCATTCACATTCACAATGCCTTGGATGATGGCTAGATTAAAACTTTTAAATCCCCTGGAAAACTGAAAAACTGATCATCGAAGAAATGAATTGTAAAGTCTATATGGAGTACAAGACTAAGAAAGAAAATAAAACCACAGAAATACACAATAATGAAAAACTGGTTTTGCACAAGATGAGAAGTGAGTTCAGGCTGCATACAAATGAGCATTTCACTTACGTACATTGAAAATAGAACCTAGAGTGAACAACAGGTAGTTTTCTCCTTAACCTTATCGTCGCCGTTGCATTAAGAAGCCTGTAAGGGCGCCATTTTTGAGCTGTGCCCTTTGTACAGGATCCTTCGGGAGGATGGCAAGCATTTTCCTGTGAGCTCCCCTTTCCTACCTGTTCAGAGATTCATGGCCATGCATGCAATAGTCTGGTTGAAACATGTTTAGCTTTCTTTATCAGGTCATGGGAGAGTGGTTCAGACATTTCTTTTGTTTTACTCCTCCCAGGAAAGTGAGAGTTTTTCAAAATGTCATTATCTCAGTGTCTTAGTTTGCCAGGGCTGCTATAACAAATAGCACAGACTGGTTGGCTTAGTCAGCAGGAACTAATGGTCTTGCTGTTCTGGAGGCCTGGCAGGCCAGGCTCTCCCTGCAGCCTGCAGCCTGCTGTGGTGGCTTGCTGGCCATCCACACTTCAGCCTCTGCCTCCGTCACATGGCCGTCTGTCGCCTTCTGTCTCCTTCTCACTCCTACTGCCATGTCCAGATTTCCTTTGCTCATAAGGACTCCAGTCATATCGAATCAAGGCCCACTGTGCTCCAGTGTGGTCTCACCTTAACTGCTAGCTCCAGAAGTCCTACTTACAAATAAGTTCAAATCCACAGCACTGATGGTGGGGACTTGAACATGTCTGTGGGGGACAGGACTCCACCCACAACACTCAGGGATGTTCTGCAAAGTTTACAGCCAACGACAGAACTGCAGTCAATAAGTTCCAGCAAATCTCTCTGTACTTAAATCATGCTCAATTGAAGTAATGTGATTCAGAGTGCTTAAGTCACCAGACTCCAATCTCACATGCAGCACTCAGAGAAAAGGACCTTGAACTAGAGTATGTGGGACAAGACTGGAAGTCTTACAACCCAATATTTGGAATCCTTGAAGGTTCTGCTCAGAGCAGAGAAACAAAGAAGAGAAAAAGCCTGGAGAAAATGCTGATGGACTGTAGCTGGCTAAGGAATTACTGGGCTTAAGAAGCGAAAGGTGGGAAGCGGATGTGGCTCAAGCAATTGTGCTCCCACCTATCACATGGGAGGTCCTTGGTTAGGTTCCCAGTGCCTACTGGAGAAGACGAGCAAGCCTGAGCTGGCACAGGAGCAGGTGCAGTGAGCTGATGCAACAAAGGAGACACAAAGAGGAAACACAACAAGAGACACAAAAAAAGCAGGGAGGTGAGGTGGCTCACATGATTGAGTGCCTCTCTCCCACATGGGAGGTCCCAGGTTCAGTTCCCGGTGACTACTAAAGAGAAGACAAACAGACACAGAGAGCAGACAGCAAATGGACAGAGAGCAGAGAGCGAGTGCAAACAAAGGCAGGGGTGGGGGCGGGGGAGGGATAAAGAAATAAAATAAATCTTAAAAAAAAAAAAGAAGCAAAAGGTTATTTGATGTAAGGTTCCAATCAGCTCTTCTTGATCTTTACCAAGAATGGAACAAGAGAAAATACCTTCAAGTATTTGACATAAAGACGTTTTTGGACAGGAACACCTATTAGTGTGGGAAGTTGAGAACTCTTCTCTACTTGCTTCATTAATAATAAAATAAATCATGTCTAGGGTTGTTCAGCCATGTTTTTGTTCTGGGTTTGAAATAATGGTCGTCAAACCGCAGCCCAGGGCCATGAAACTTGATTTGGTCCTGATTTGAAGAAAAAGATGCTTGGCTCAGCTGTGAGCCACTGGACCTGGGAATGAGTTGTCCACCAAATGGAAGTTCTCACAGCAGTTTTCACTGTGAACTAGGGATGATGTTAAGCCTTAGAGAGCCATAAGTCTGACTTTGGCTGGTGAATAACCAGTGAAAAACCTTCTCAGGAAAGGGGAGAGAGAGGGTTGACCTAACTTTTGACTCACAGGTTTGACTTGCTGTGTCCCACAAGCCCTTCCCAGCCAGACGGGGCCACACGATTGTTTGCCTTGGGAGCCGGTAAGGGACAAATACTCTTTCTGCCCCTTTTTCCTTCTCTTCTCTTTCTGGAACTCCTATAATACCAATGTTGTTGCATTTCATGTTATTCAACACCCCGAGCCTCTATTCTTTTCACTCTCTGTTCTCTTCTCTCTTCAATTTTAGCTGTTCTGTCTTCTGTATCAGTTATTCTTTCTTCTATCAGTTCGAGTCTGCTCTTGTATGCCTCTAATATTTTTTGTTTGTTTTCATTTCTTTGTTTTTTGTTCCTTTTTTTCTCTTCTTTTTTATTTATCTAATGTGTTTTTGATCTCACCAATCATGTCTTTCATTCCCATGAGCTCTGTTACTTTTCTATTCAGGTTTTTATTCTTCTTTGTGCTTCCTCAATGCCTACTTGATGTCCTTTATCTCTTTAGCCATATTATCTTTCAACTCATTAATCTGAGCTTGGAAATTTGTGTGCATCTTGTTGATTAGTTGTCTCAAATCCTGTGCCTCTTCTGGGCCTTTGATATATTCCTTTCCTTGGGCCATTTCTTCCATTTCCTTAATATGACTTTTAATTTTTTGCTGATGTCTAGGCATCTGATTAGGATGTAGTTTACTCAGATGCTCAATTTCCCTCTCTTTTTTTTTTTTTTTTTTTTTTTGATTTTTAAAAAAAGCCTTTATTCACTTTTGATCAGGGAAAGGACAGTCTCAATGTCAGCTTGTCACCTAATCATAAATCTGAATTTACAGGATTCACTACCCTAAAGACACTGTGCCTATCAACTTTGACAATACAACTTAAAATGATCTCCCCTCAATTCCCTAAGATTGCATGTTTAAAGAACAGAGAATCCCTTGTGATAGCCAACATTGGTACTTGGACTAAAGATCAAATATCAACAAAGGAACAAACAAGACTAAGAACATTGTAACCTAACAGCCCGGCAAATACAAACATTATAGGAAAAAAGTAAAGTTGCAGGCACCAAATTTTTATAACAGCAAGTTCATCAACATAAATGTATACTTGAGTGTGAAATCAACTAGTTTGCATGTGAGCATCTGAGTAAGCTAAGTATTTTTCATAATGACCCCTGTAAACTAATGTGCAACCATGGAAAGAAACTCTCCTCTAAACCCTATCAACTATACTGAACAAAATTCAAAGTTTGGATCTATTTATTTAAATAGTCCTCCAAGACCATCTGCTGTAATGATATAAAACTGTCACTTAGATTTGCACTAACATACAAAAGATTTAAAGTATTCCTTTCCCACTACTCCTATGTCTGAATATGCAAATGCTTAACTACTCAGGCTCATGCATTAACTGCATTAAAAATGATGGGATTTACTACCATGACATTTTCTAAGAATTCACACCATAGGAGCCATTAACTCCAATACAGCTCCCTAATGCCCAAATGGAAAACAAACTGTTCATTTTGGTGGTGGCTGTGGCATAATAGAAACATGACTTTACTTTGCCACTACAACTATCTTACCTAGATCTACCAACTTTAATGGGTAGACTTGAACCAAAATCCTTTAAATTTGCTAAGTACTTTTCACTGACTCTAAGTTAGGTATAGCTCCTACCAGTTTTACAGTGCTCTTTCTCTGCATGTATCTGGAGATTTTGTCAAGAGAACTGTTAAAGTCATAGTATTGTAATTAACTAAAGCTCCCTCCAGACCACAGACTCTGAAGTCCAAGAATTAGCAAGTCATAACAAATGGCTTTCCATATAAGAACACAAAATCTTCTCTAGTCATAAAAGATGCTAAGCTTTTGTCATAAAAAGGTACTTTAGAAAACATAATTCAGAAGATTCATGGTTTATGAGAAAGCTTCAGCTGATCACAATACCATGATAATTATCTCCAGATAGATGGCAAAGAACATTCCTCAATGGTGTGATAGAAGTTTCAGATAACAGGGAGAAGAAATCTAGAGCATACTACACATCTAGAAAAATGGGAACAGGGTGACAATGACTGGCTATTCATAAAGGACCACTGTTCCTCCCTATGGACCAACACTCCCTACAAAATAAACCATGCCTTCATTATTGCTTATTTAAAATTACACTTTTACAGAGCTATTTAGTACCTGACACAGAAGAACAATCACATAAGGAAGCATTTATTTGAGGTTTAACATGAAATCATACAAATAAAATTTGTATAAACAAATCCACACCAAGGCATAACAGATAGCAAAGGACAAAGTAAAAACAAAAGAAAACTAATTGGCAGCTATATACAGTTGGACAGTTGTGTCTTGTACACTAGAAAGTCTTTTACAAAATAATCAGATCAACAGAAGACCGATCTTCAATGTCGTCCTGCAAGATGAGTTACTTTAGCATTTCCTCCTCTTTTCTCCAATGTCCTCCTTTAGTATGGCTGGTAATTGTTTTGGTGGTTGCCACCCCCTCGAGATGCCTTGCCATATGTGCTCTGTTGGCCACTGTAGTCTGGATATCCCTGTCCATATCCATAGCTCCCGTAGTTATACCCAGTATAATCATATCCGCCATAGCCACTATAGTTTTGATTACCACCATAGGTACTATTGTAATTTCCATATCCTTGATCATAATAGTTATTAAATCCTTGGTTCCAGTTTTGGCCCTGACCTCGTCCACGACCCCTAGTACCACCTCGTCCACCAGCTGCAGCCCCTCTTCCTCCTTTCTGTTGTTGCTGTTGCTGCCTGTATACCTCTTTGGGTTGTGCAACTTTGATCTCACACTTCCCAGAACCAATCTGATGATATTTGCTCTCTAATAATTTCTTTACTGGCTCTTCATCTGTATATGTAATAAAACAAAATCCTCTTCTTTCATTTGTTTTTGTATCCAGAGGAAGTTCAATGTTTTCGATCTCTCCAAATGCTCCAAAATATTCTTTAATTTGTTCTTCAGAAGTATCTGGGCTCAAACCACCCACAAAGCCTTTTTTGGGGGGTTCTTTCCCTTTCAATGCCTTCGCCCTTTTGGGGTCTATCAATTTGCCATCCAGTTTGTGTTCCTTCAGTTCCAAAACCTTATCAACACTAGCAGCATCTTTGAAAAGCACAAATCCAAATCCTCTTGATCTTCCAGTGACTGGATCTGTTTTAATTGTGCAGTCTACAACCTCTCCAAATCGAGACAAATACTCAGTCAGATCTTTCTTGCTTGTATCCCAGCTCAAGCCTCCAATGAACATTTTACCGTCATCCTGCTGATTCTTGCTCGCATTGATCTTGGATCCCTCTGCGAATTCCTCTATGTTGCTGTACTCGTTCATGTCCTCCATGGTGGCGGGGTTGTCGGCAGAGGGGTGCTGGCGCGCAGACCGTCCCGGTAGCGGCGGCAGCGGAGCCTTGTATGGAGCTGGATTTAAAATGGCGGCGGAAGAGCAATTTCCCTCTCTTTTGTAGAGGTTTAATGGTGGGAGGCTGTGTGCTACTGCTGCTCTTTGATTCTTGGTTCAACCAGTTCTGGGTCTTTAGGATTGTCCTGTTAGTTGCTCAAATCTGGGACCTGGATCCAGTAATGCATTGCAGACCTGCTTCTGAGGGCCTTGGGGAGGGAGGCAGGGGTCCCAAAATATATGAGGCAAACTCTGGCAAAACTGAAGGGAGAAATAGACGTCTCTACAATAATAGTTAAAGACTTCAACACACCACTCACATCATTAGATAGAAGAGCTAAAGAGAAGATCACAAGGAAGCAGAGAGCCTGAACAATATGATAAATGAATTAGACCTAACAGACATATACAGAATGTTGAACACAGACTCAGTGGATTTTATATTCTTCTCAAGTGCTTATGGATATTTCTCCAGGATAGACCATGTATTAGGTCACAATGCAAGTCCCAATAAATATAAAAAGATTGAAACTATACAAAGCACCTTCTCAAAACATAATGAATTAAACTGGAAATCAATAATAGACAGGAAAGAGGTAAATTAGCAAATGTGTGGAGGCTGGTATCACACTCCTAAATAATTAGTGGGTTAAAGAAGAAATTGTAAGTGAAATTAGTAAATATATTGAGATGAATTAAAATGAGAACACAACTTACCAAAATTTATGGGATACAGTGAAAGTAGTTCTGAGAGGGAAATTTATAGTCCAAACACCTATATTAAGAAAGAAGAAACTGCAAATATTCTCGTTGTCCTGATTTTGTGATAATCGGGGTAGGCTAAACATTTGCTATATTAGAAACCATGCATGTGTCCCCAGACCTAGTTTTTCTCCCTAGGTCTGGTTTTTAGAATGCTGGTGACAAACTAAGCCTGATTTGTTATATGACCATCCTGTATGGAAAATGACTGTAACTTTAGGTATCTTTGGTCAACCTTAAGAAATATAGCAGGGGTGGCAGGTGTGGCTCAAATGGTTGGGTGCCCATCTCCCATATGGAGGGACCTGGGTTCGATCCCCAGGACCTCCCTGTAAAAATTTAAAAAAGAAAAATATAGGAGGCTTGCGGGCCAACGGGCCCCATGCGTGGGTGAGCTGCCAGGCCCTGCTGAGCCATGCAGCAAGATGATGACGTAAGAAGAGCATGACACAAGGGAGAGCCAAGACAAGATGCACCAAAAAAACAGAAACTAAGGTGGCACAGGTGGTAGGACGCCTCTCTCCCACATCGGAGTTTCCAAGGATCAAATCCTGGTGAAGACAGGAGGAGAATGATGAGAAGAGAGGGCAGGAAACAGACACAGACAAGTGCCCAGCGAATGGACACAAAACAGCAAAAACGGGGTGGGAGGAGGGGTAATAATGGATAAAAGTAAATAAATAAATAAATAAATAAATATTTTTTAAAGTCAATTGAACAATGCTCTTGCAGAGTTTGTAACAAATGTTTCACAACAATGCAAAGAGTTGGTGAAGGGGTAATGTATGAGATCCTTGTATGATGTTACATATGTTTATTTTGTAAGTTCACAATCTTTATTATACATGTTTATGCATGTTCATGTGTGAATGATATACTTCAATAAAAATATATTTTAAAAAATAAATAAAAAAGAAGAAAGAAAAAAGAGCTAAAATCAACTGAACAACTGGAGAAACTAGAAAAAAATAGCAAACCACTCTCAAAGCAAACAGAAGGAAATAAATAATAAGGATTACAGCAGAAAAAATGAAATTGAGGAAAAAAAAATAGAGAAAATCAACAAAACCAAAACCTGGTTCTTTGAAAAGATCAATAAAATTGACAAATCCCTAACTAAACTAACAAAGAAAAAAAAGGAGAGAAGATACAAATAAATAAAACCAGAAATGAAATAAATAAAACCAATAAAGTTACAACTGACCCCCCCCCCCAGAAATAGAGGATCATAAGAGGATATTATGAGAAACTGTATGCCAACAAACTATTCAACCTAGATGAAATGGACAAATTCCTAGAAATTGCACAAACAAACTACACTGATGCTACAAGAAACAAGACTTAAACCAATCACATTTAAAGAGATTGAATCATTCATTAAAAATCACCCAATGAAGAAAAGTCCAGGACTGGATGGTTTCACAGGTGAATTCTACCAAGCATTTTGAGAAGAATTAACACCAATCCATTTAAACTCTTCCAAAAAACTGAAGAGAAGGGGAAACAACCCAACACATTTTATGAAGCCAATATCACCCTAATACCAAAGTCAGATAAAGACATCACAAGAAAAGAAAATTACAGACCAATGTCTCTAACGAACACAGATGCAAAAATTCTCAACAAAATACTTGTAAATAGAATTCAACAGCATATCAAAAGACTTATACACCACGACCAAGTGGGATTTATTCCTGGAATGCAAGGCTGGTTCAACATAAGAAAATCAATTAACGTAATATACCACATTAACAAATTGAAGGAAAAAAAACACATGATCATCTCAATCAATGCAGAAAAAGGCATTCAATAAAATCCAGCATCCTTTCTTGATGAAAACACTTTGAAAGATAGGAATAGAAGGAAAATTCCTCAATATGATAAAAGGCAAATATGAAAAACCCACAGCCAACATCATACTCAATGGGGAAAGGTTGAAAGCTTTCCCTATAAGACTGGGAACAAGACAAGGATGCCCTCTGTCACCACTGTTATTCAATATTATACTAGAAGTTCTAGCTAGGGCAATTAGACAAGAAAATAAAATTAAAGGTGTCCAATTAGGAAAAGAAGAAGTTAAAACTCTCACTGTTTGCAGATGACATGATCCTATATTTAGAAAATTCTGAAATGTTGATCACAAAGCTACTTGAGCTAATAAACAAGTTCAGCTAAATGGCAGGATCAATGCACAAAAAATCAGTTATGTTTCTGTACACTACTATTGAAAGATCTGAGGTGGAATTCAGGGGAAAATCCATTTACAATAGCAAGAAAAAGACTCAGATACCAGGAATCAATTTAACCAAACACGTAGAGGACCTCTCTGCAGAAAACAATGCTAAAAGAAATTTAAAAAGACCTAAACAAATGGAAAGACATTCCGTGTTCATGGATTGGAAGAATAAATATCGTGAAGATGTCAATTCAACTCAAACTGATTTATAGATTCAATGCAATACTAATCAAAATCCCAACAGCTTACTTTACAGAATTAGAAAAGGCAATTACCAAATTCATTTGGAAGGGAGAGTGCACCCAAATAACCAAATGCCTTCTAAAAAGAAGAGCGATGTGGGAGGAATTTCACTGCCTGACCTTGAAACATATTACAAAGCTACAGTGGTCAAAACAGCATGGTATTGGCATAAAGAGAGACACATTGATCATTGGAATAGAATTGAGAGTCTAAAAATAAACCCTCACCTCTCCAACCAACTGGTTTTTGACAAACCTACCAAAACCATGTTAACAGGACAAAACAGTCTCTTCAACAAATGGTGCTAGGAGACCTGATATCCAGAACCAAGAGAATGAAAGAGGATCCCATCTCATTCCTCATACAAGAATCAACTCAAAATGTATCAGACCTAAATGTAAAAACCAGGACCATTGAACTACTAGAAGTAAATGTAGGAAAGCATCTTATAGACCTTGTGGTAGGTGGTGGT
Source organism: Tolypeutes matacus (assembly GCA_026826555.1). Classification (NCBI taxonomy): domain Eukaryota; kingdom Metazoa; phylum Chordata; class Mammalia; order Cingulata; family Chlamyphoridae; genus Tolypeutes; species Tolypeutes matacus. The sequence continues at coordinate 926,885 of JAKSZT010054037.1, forward strand.
TTCTTGGCTCTTACACCCAAAGTACGAGCAACAAAAGAAAAAATAGATAAATAGGACCTCCTCAAAATTAAACACTTTTGCACCTCAAAGGACTTTATCAAAAGGATGAAAAGGCAGCCGACTCAATGGGAAGAAATATTTGGAAATCACATATCTGATAAGTGTTTTATATCCATGATATATAAATAGATACTACAACTCAACAATAAAAGGACAAATGATCCAATTTAAAAATGGGCAAAAGACTTGAATAGAGGGAAGTGGACATGGCTCAAGTGATTGGGCTCCCGCCTACCACATGGGAGGTCCATGGTTCAGTTCCCAGTGCCTCCTAAAGAAGACAGCAAGCTGGAATGACGAGCAGGTGTGGCAAGCTGACACAACAAGATAATGCAACAAGAGGCACAAGAAGGAAACATAATGAGAGACATAAAAAAGCAGGGAGCAGAGGTTCCTGGTGCCTCCTAAAGAGGACGAGCAGGATGGCAAACTGATGCAGCAAGATGACGCAATAAGACACAAGAGGAAAAACATAACAAGAGACACAACCAAGCAGGGAATGGAGGTGGCTTAAGCGATTAGGTGCCTCCCTCCCATATCCGAGGTTCTGTGTTCGGTTCCCAGTGCCTCCTAAAGAAATAAGACGAGCAGACACAGCAAGTCCAAACAACAAGGGGGTGGGGAGAGATAAATAAATAAAATAAATCTTTTTTAAGAAAAGATGTGAACAGACATTTGTCCAAAGAAGAAATACAAATGGCAAAAACAAAAACAAAAACAAAAAAAACCCATGAAAAAATATTCAAGATCACTAGTGATTAGGGAAATGCAAATCAAAGTTACAATGAGATATTATTTCACACCTATCAGAATGGCCACTATTAAAAAGACAGAACTTGTAGAGGATGTGGAGAGAGAGGAACACTTCTTCACTGTTGGTGGGAATGCAGAATGGTACAGCCACTGTGGAGGACTGTTTGGCAGTTCCTAAAGAAGTTGAATATAGACTTGCCATGTGACCCTGCAATACCACTACTGGGTATATACCCAGAAGAACTGAGAGCAGTGACACGAACAGACATCTGCACACTGATGTTCATAGCAGCATTATACACAATAAAAAGTTCGAAACAGCCCAGGTGTCCATCAACCGATGAATGATAAACTGTGGTCTATTCACACGATGGAATATTATGCAGCTGTAGGAAGAAATGAAGTTGTAAAGCATATGGCAACATGGATGAACCTGGAGGACATTATGTTGAGTGAAGCAAGCCAGACACAAAAGGACAAATACTGTATGATTGTGCTACTATGAACTAAATATATTTTTTGTAATCTCATGGAGTTAATAACTTGAATATGAGTCACCAGAAAATACAATGAGGTTAAGAATGGACAGCTGAGGTTAACTCATGCAGAATTGGTAAAAAGGGTGTGTGTTATTCTTTGGAAATGAATAGAAAAGATAAAGCCCAACATTATGTCTGTAACTAGCAGTACTATTATGTGGGTGTGAAAGGGGTTTAAAGGGAAAGTCTAAGGTCATGTATATCACTACAAGGAAAGCTAAAAAATATAACATGGGACTGTATAGCATAGTGTATTAGTCAGCCAAAAGGGGTGCTGATGCAAAGTACCAGAAACCTGTTGGCTTTTATAAAGGGTATTTATTTGGGTAGAAGCTTATAGGCCATAAAGCATAAGTTACTTCCCTCACCAAAGTCTGTTGCCACATGTTGGAGCAAGATGGCTGCCGATGGCTGCCAAGGGTCCAGGCTTCCTGGGCTCCTCTCTTCCCAGGGCTTGTTTCTCTCCGGGCTCAGCTCCTCTGCTTTCTCCACAAGGCCAGCTGTAGACTATCAGGCAAACAGCTCGTTTCTCTTCCCAAGGCCTCTGCCTGTCTTTAATGGAAACTTCTCTCATTCCTCACGTTTCTGCTGCTTTGTGTGTTTACTTCCTGGGCTCCAGAATCAAAACTCCACTAATTCCTGTGCCTTGTCGTTTCCTCTGTGAGTCCCTGCCCACCAAAGGGATGGGGACTCAACATAATACTGATGTGGCCCAATCAAAGCCCTAATCATAATTTGATCAAGTAAAAGTGAAACCTCTGAACACAACACAATCTAACAGTATCACCTCCCCAGAGGAGGAGACCAGTTTACAAACATAATCCATATTTCTTTTTGGAATTCATCAATAATATCAAACTGCTACACATAGTAAAACTGCATGTGAAATATGAATATGGGTAAAATTGCTTATATAAGAACATTTTTCTTTGAACAAATGTATGTTAACATTACAATATGTTAATATCAGACCAAAAAAACACATACACTAAGTGAAAGAAGCCAGACACAAAGTCCTATATATTGTATGATTCTATTTATATAAAATGTAAATATAAATCAATTTATAAAGATGAAGTTAGGGAAGCAGATGTGGCTCAAGTGATTGGGCTCCCATCTACCATATAGGAGGTCCAGGGTTCGATTCCCAGAGTCTCCTGGTGAAAGGCGAGCTGGCCCACATGGAGAGCTGGCCTGCGCAGGAGTGCTGGCCCATGCAGGAGAGCTGGCGCAGCAAGATGACGCAACAAAAAGAGACACAGAGGAGAGACAGTAAGAGACACAGCAGACCAGGGAGCTGAGGTGTCGCAAGAGATTGAGCGTCTCTCTCCCACTCTGGAAGGTCCAGGATTGGTTCCCAGTGCTGCCTAAAGAGAAGACAAGCAGACACAGAAGAACACACAGAGAGCAGACAGCGAGCACAAAACAATTGGGGGAGGGGGCAGGGGGAGAAATAAATAAATAAATCTTAAAAAATAAAAAGATGAAGTTAGATTAGCAGTTACGTAAGGCTGGGAAGGACTGCTAAGGGGTGTGGAGTTTTTCTTTTCAGAGTGATGAAATTGTCCTAAATTTTTTTGTGGTGATGAATGCACAGCATTATGATTATACTAAAAGCCACTGATTATACACTTTGGATAGATCCTGTGGTATATGGATATATTTCAAGAAAACTCCTTAATAAATAACTAGTAACTGCACAAGAATAGCCAGAAATAGCAGCTAGGTATAGCAGGGGAAACAGATTGAGAGGTGAAGAATTTTCTTGTTTGTTTTTTGTTTACTATTATTATTATTGAAATAATGAAAATGCTCTAATGATGATTGAGGTAACGAATGCACAGCTATGTGATTATATCAATTACCATTGATTGTACACTTTGGATGAATTATATGCTTTATTGATATGTATCAATAAAATTGATTTGTTAAAAAAAAAATCCATGGAACTGTACAGCACAAACACTGCACCTTAAGAGAACCCACAGACTATAGTAAATGGGACAGTTATAAAAATGTGCTTTCACTGAGCCACAGCAGGTGGGGGCAAGCCTTTTGCCAGCTGGAAGTCCCAAGGAGCAGGCATCAATCGGCAGAGTGGGCAAAGTGGGGCAGGGTGGTAGGGGGCAGCTGGCCCTGCGTGTCTCAGGGGCCCACGCATCACCCCCTCTTCCATCTTGGGGAGGAAGGGGGAGGCTGAGGAGCTCCAGCCATGCTCTAGGCCTATGCAAGTGAGGACTTTTGGGAGAAATGCCCCTAGAGTCTCCAGCTTTTTTGACAGTGGCCTGGATGGGGAAGTTGTGTTCCTTTGAAAAACGGATTTACAAAAAGCCTTCTCAGGCCAGGGTGAAAAGATTACGTGTGAGAGCAGAGCAAGGGACCCAGCCCAGGAGCCACTGTGTTCTCGGGGAGGGGGTCTCCAGGTTGTGCCAGGTCGTGCCCACTCTGGGCACAGGGTGCTGGGGACAGCCCCAGGCGGTGGGTGGTGAATCAGACAAAAGGGTTCTGGGACAGCCGCAGGCCTGCTGCTCCTGAGCACACTTCTGCCCCTTTCTGGGCCAATACAATTTCATTTATCTGCCCCCCTGGATAACTGCACCTTGGCTCCCCCTTTCGCCAGGACGCCAACTGCGCTAGCTGTGTGCACACGATGTACCTTGAGCATCCAACTTTTTTTCCTACCAGAAACATTCCAGTTTTGCATTTTTGTCTTTTTAACCCGAGGCGCTCATTCCCGCGCTGCGTTCCCTCGCACACGAGCCAGCTCAGGGAGAAGCTGGCAGCAGCTCCGGGGCTGCCAGCAGGAGCCCTGCTTCACTGCCACAGGGAGCGAATTCTTGTCAGTTAGAGCTGGCTTTCCCGCCACCGTGTCCTCTTGAAATCCCTCCACATGGGAAGTGTTTCCTGGGAGACTAGGTTTTTATAGGGTTGCCCCATGACTTCCTCTCCTACTGGAAGATTGGAAATTAGTCTAAACGGGGAGCTGGTGCAGAGAGGCTAGGAGAGGCCAGGTTACAGGTCAAGAGAGGCAGCCGAGGTTAGCTGAGCTATTTAGATCTGTAATAAGGGCTTCCTGTTCCCAGGGCCTGGGACTGGCTGGGCTCACCAGACCCATCATGCATAATGCTGTGTGTGTGTGTCCAAGGATGGGTGGATGAAGCAAAGACTAAAACCCTCAACCTTTCCGAAATCTGGAATCTTCCTGCTTGGCTTCTAGAGGGACCGTAAGTGGAGGCTCCTCCGCAGTGCCCAGAGCCAGTGTCCTCCCCTGCAGCAGCGGTGACTAGTGTTGTGGCAAGTGAAGGAGAAAGGGGCTTGTGCTTGCTTGCTGTGGGGGTCACTGCAAACCTACCCCCGTGTTGACATGCACTAGAGCGCGCTGGGGGACGTGCGTCTGCGCCTGGGTCCTCGTCTCCCCCAAAGCTGCCCCTCTCATATTGTGCTTGTCTGGGCTTCGTAGGACTTCGCGAGTCGCTGGTTGGGTGGCTGCTAGGTGGCCGAGCTGGTGTAATATAATGTCCTCCTCTGTGTTCTGCTGGCGTTTTTATTGTTTACAAACTTCTTTTTTTTTTGTATTGAAAGAAAAATAGTCAAAGCATCTTTGACAAAAGATTCTGTACCTGGCAAAAGGACCTGAAACATGCTAGGGGGCAGGTTTCCAACCTTCCTCTCCTTTGTGTTCCCCTTCCCCTATTTCCTATTTTGGACTATATTTTCTGTTCTGAGAACATACCCCATCGCCCTCTCCATCTCCTCCTCCCCAACCCCCCATACACATTTAACTCTTCAAATAATTTGTGCAAAAAACCTGAATAATCTAGAAACACTCCACCCCTCATTCCCAGCCTTCTGAGATAAGATAAGAGATTGATGTGATTCAAACAAAAAGATTAACACTACTGGCTCTGGACTGACCAAACCTACTTAACCACCAATCCTAGGATAGAGAGAAACAAGGGGAGGTTTCCATGTAGAAAGTGCAGGTGATAGATCAAGAAAGGGGAGAGGAATGTATATACAAGTCACTCGGGAACTTTTATGCACGTGAGACGGAAGAATGTAACTCCATGTTGACTGCTAGAAACCAAAGCTTGGTGTGGAATCTTGAATTTTGGGGGAGGACGGGGGCAGGAAAGTGAGCACCTGTCTGTCCTGTCCCTGCTCCTGCCCACACTCCTGCACTGCGGGCCTTGGGTGACCCCATCACTGCTGTTTTACTGCGTACTTGCTGTCCCTTCTGCTACTATTTTGTAACACATGCTGGTCCCTTTTTCCTCCTCACTTTTCCCTGGGTTAATACAATGAATAAATACTTACTAATACCAAAAAAAAGAGTGCTTTCGTCAATTGTACCAAATGTCACACACCAATGCAAGGGGTGAGTAATGGGGTCGTATACGGGAACCCTGTATTTTATGTATGATTTTTCTATGAACCCACAGCTTCTCTGATAAAAAAGAAGTAAAAAAGAATTAATAAGTAATGTTATGAATAAGATTAAATTAAATGGAGATCAGCAATTCCAAGAGCCTCATGAAGACATAGAAGTTCCAAGTGACAATTCTACCTGGATATAATAACTCCAGTGATTTGGTCAGTGCTTCACAGCTCTGGTCTCCGGGGAATTACATTTCCTCCCAATACTTAGGAAAAACACAGGAGCCTTCCTCTCCCTGATCCATATGAGCTGAGCAAATTCTTTCTCTTATCTCCACAAGCCATGATCTCAGATTGTAAAGTTGACTTTTAGAGTAATTTTTACCATCTCTTCACCTTGTGCCACTGGTGAATGGGAAATGCAGACCACGTTCTGAAGCATGTGACGTCAGGTAACAGGTGTCTCCACGAGGGTTCCCCGGATCAGTCTCTACGCTGACCTTTCCACTGGCAATCACACTCAGGGGCGTTGCCTGCCGGTCTGTTTTTCACTGCTGGATTTTGTATTTGAAAAAAAAAAAAATTCTGCAGATTTCAGTGTCATTACCAAGGAGGGGCTCTAACGGAGGAAGCGGTCGCGGGCCAGAAGGCCACGGCGCACCTCGGGCTCGGCTGGGTGGGTCCTTGTCCCAGCCTCCCTGTTGGCGCCTGCCTGAGCCTCACTTTAGCGCCTTCTTCCACGGTTCACGGCTACTCGCTGGATTCCCAGGTAACTGACAGAGCCTCGTCTTTCATCAACATGCAGCTGGAGGACTCCTCCACCTCCTTCTCCCATAACGTACCGTCCTTGACGGTACAAGAGCTTTTATGGGCTCGCGAGCCCGCTTCGCCCAGGTGGCCGACATCACGGACCTCGAGGAGTTGAGGCCCTCAGATATCCAGGGGGCACTTCTGTTGTGACGCTGCCCATCTTGCTCTGTGACATCATATCACGGTTTTAGAGGCCAGAAGTCACAAGCCAAGGTGTCCAGCAAGGCCGTGCTCTCGCCCCAGCCTGTGGCCGTGGTCCTTGGGGTGCCACGGCCTGCGCCTCTGCCTCCCCTCACACGTCCAGCGGTCTCTGCTTGTCTCCTCCGGTTTCCGCTGGCTCCTGGCTCCTGAGTGGGCTTCCCTCTCACGCCTCGGCATTTACCACGGAGACCGGAAAACACGAGCACACAAATGTTCACAGCAGCGTGATTCAGAACAGCCCCAAACTGGAAGCCGTCCAGGTGCCTGTCAGCGGGCGACTGCTTAAGCCAACTGTGTTCCTCCCACGGCACGGACGCCGAGCAGCGGGAAAAAGGAAGGGACTCTCCACTGACCCAACAGCCTCTGTTACTCCGGCTGCACAGCTCCAGCCTCCTTGGCCAGCCTGGACTCTGTCCCGGCCCGCGGGACAGTCAACCTGAGGCTCCAGCTCCTGCGAGAGAAGAATGGTATGGGACAAGAGACACGGAGAATGGCAGCAAGACAGGATTCTGATCAAGCTGCAAAACCTTATTGAAGAAGCAGGGTATATATACTCTAAGGGAAGAGGGGGTGGCTAATAAGGACAGGTGGAGGTTTAGGATTGGTAGGTGCTATTGCTGGGGGGAGGTGGCAGCATTTCTGGCGCGAATCTTTGGCGCGGGCGCGAAATGCTGCCGACTTCCTAGGAGAAGGCTAGGGTGTTATTGTTTCAGTCCTGGCGGCCATGTTGCATGCCACCGACCTCGCTTAAGGCAAAATAGACCTGGCTATATTATTTTTACGGCCCCCAACAGGACTCCCTGATCCGCCTCGCGGCTCGGCTCTGGCTCCGGCTCCGTGCCTGCGGCCGGGCAATGGCAGGGCTCACGCTGTGTCGTCCTCTCAGGGCCACTGGCCTGCAGCCTGGTGGCCGATGGCTCCAGTAGCCTTGTTCTAATAATTTCTTACGTTTATATCAAAGTTTCATGTATTTTTTTTTTTGTAGTATGGAAGATACATTTTATGTATTACTTTTTACATATTCTAAAAGACATTGGGATCATTTCTATAGTTGGTTTCATGTATTTTTAATGTGTGTGTACATATATCAGGGAGAAGGGTACATCTAGTCACTGTTATTCCTTCTTGGCCAAAAGACGTGCGCAGGTGAGAGAATCTGAGCAGGTGAGACACTCTCCCCCTAGTACAACCAGCGAACCAGCAAGAGCAGCTGTTCTCCGAGCTGCTGACATGACTGAGCCCCCAGCACTCAAACAGCTCCAAAGAGAAGGGAATAGTTGTTATTTTAGCCACTGATGCTTTAGGGTTCTTGCACCATCAACAAGAAAAGGCTTCTTTGAGGAAGTGGAGTTTGAGTGGGAATTTGGGATACATGTAGGCAGCAACCAAAGGAAGCGGCAAGGGAAGGGCATGCTGGTCAGGGGAAAGGCAGGTGCAAATGTCCTGAGAGGCAGAGAGTGCGGTGAGAGGGGACAGCGGCTGGGGGAGAGCAGGGTCAGGGCCCTGTAGCGGAGATCTAGGAGCATTTGGGTCGCCCGGCGAGCACTCAGAATCCACTGAAGGATGTCAGGGTCGACTGTGGGAGACACAAGCAGACGTGCACCTTCAGAAGCACCATCCGGGCCTCAGAATGGAGAAACTCCTGAGGGACAAGTGGTGGCCACTCGGGGCAGTTGTCAGCCAGAACCATGGAGGTGAGACCTGGGCAGATTCAAAATGCTGGGGATGTAAATGTGGGCAGCAGAGATGAGTCCAGGGTGACCGCCGGGCTTGGAGCTGTTTGTGGTGAGGGGACAGCAGAGGACAGCCAGGTTAGGGTGGGGGAAGGTCACGAATTCCATGACGGGGTATGGTGGGGCGCCCAGGTAACGAACGTAGCAGGATGCCCAGCTGAAGAACTGACATGGCTGGTGCCCCCGTGGACAGCCCCCCACTTCACACAACCCCATGCCTGCGCTTCTCAGCCCACCAGCACCCTGGCTACGCAGCGGGGCTGTCCTAGGGTTTCCAGAGGCTATTTCCTATCATCTAGTGGCTGTTCCCTCTTTCCTTTACTTCCTTGGTACCAGGTATTACGGCTAATGCTCAGTGGAGAAGAGAGAAGCTCTGGAGTTCAGGCCAAGTTCGAGTGTCAGGCAAGCTTGGACGACGTGGACGTCCTGCGAGGAGCAGGCATTACTGGGGGAAGGAAACCCTTACGAGACCAGATACTGCAGGAGGGGAGTCGCATGCACCTCTCTCAGCGCACGTGTGCCGGGCGGGGCTCTCGGTGAAGACAGAAGCACGGGGTGGGTCGATGTTCCAATGATGCTCCTCCCTTAGGACACGTGTGCGAGGCAAACTTGCCAACAGGGGAAAATGGGCTGGATTTGGACCGCCGTGTTCTCAGGTGTGTTCTGTGAGTGCCAGGACTGGTACCTGGGGACCCAGCCACCCCCACTAAGGAAGCCAGCTCCATGGGGAGCAGGGCTGGGCCAGTCCCCACACCTGGGTAAGGTCAGGGTGGGTGACCTCAGCTAGCTCTTTGTCCAGGTAACCTGGGGCCACTTCTAATTCTGCTTACTGTCCCACCAGACAAGCAAGCCCACTCGCCTGTCGTTCTAGACCTGGGATCCCTCCCAGAAGTTGATGCACTCAAGCCAGACAAAAAAATATGAAGCTGAGGAAGCAGCCAGCAGTCCAGCTATTTCTCCTTTTTATATCAGAATTAGTTTAGTTTTTCAGGAGGGACTGGGGATTGAACATGGGACCTTGTACATGTGAAGCATGTGCTCAGCCACTGAGCTACACCCACTCCCCAAGAATTAGTTTGTAATGCGTGTCTGAAGAACATATTTACAGATTGCGAATCTGTTAGTTTCTCATCATGCCACATGGCTGTTGGCAGAGCAAGTCGCTACGTGGCAGTTTGAATTCCAAGAAGAAACACAGGGGTGTTGGCGAATCAAAAGCCATCACCTCCATGCGTTCCTCTGGAGTGTCTCCAACGGCTGCCTTCGTGGGCAGAGAGCCCTCTAGCTCTGGCACGTCCATGAAGGCACAGTCTGCTGAGTGTCAGCTAAGTGGATGGATCCTACGAATTGGCAGAACGATTAGCTGCTACCAGGTGCCATCTGAATCTATGGCTAAAGCATCTAAAACACGGTTCTCACAGCTCCAGTCCTTACACGGCTGGATACTAAAAGCGCTTCATGATTTTAAAGTAGCCACTCTGAACAGATCAGAATATATCATCTCATACCTTATCAGTAAATAAGGGAGCCTTCAGACCACCTGCCCAAAGAAATGCCTGAAGCTTCCCCCTCTCCTTGCTCCGGAGCTGTTTTCTTTTTCATGCCCATTCTCTCTTGACCTAAGCTTTGCTGGAAATGCGATATGCACCTTCCACGCTGTCCTCTTCTTCCCGCCCCTCTGCAAGCACACGCGCGTCGTGCAATCTAAACATTTTACCTGTTCTGGGCTGGAGAAGAGTCAAGGTGTGGCCGAGAGCAGCGATCATGGCTGTTTTCAAAGGATACCCACAAGTGCTTCGACTTTCTGGAACGGGAAGTCCGAGCCGAGGTCAGCAATGAAAAACCAGAGGTCACAGCACCTTTTATTTTCCATGATACAAACCGATGGGACACGAAACACACAACTTCTCAGAACGGTCCTAGCGCCCATCAAAATCCGACGGGAAAGTCACGGGTGCCGCCTCGAGCTGGGACGCCGTGGGCCTCAGGCCCGGGGCGCCACGTGCCGCAGCTCTCTCCAGGGGCCCCCGTGCGGGAGAGACTTGGCACGGCACGCGGCCCCCGCCGGGCGCTGCACCCCGTGGCGGCCTCGTCTGCAAGATTCACGCGTCACACGGCCTGACTGGACAGCTTCACAAGCGCACGGGCAAAAACAACTAATTCTCATGGCTTATTACTTCACAACCAAGACAGATCCACAAGCGTGGTGGCCACGGCAAGCTAATGTCTTCCTTTGTGGGATAACATCTGTGTAGCTTGGAGCAGTTAGAAAAACCTATGCTTTCTGTCAATAAACCGTGATATCTATGCAGAAAATCCACCTCAATGACTTTTGGCTGAGGTGGTTTGTTTTTTGGCTATCCAGTTTCTTATATGCAAATTCACAGCAGTCGTTTTTTTTTTTACCGGGAGGTCCCGGGGATCGAACCCGGGTCCCTCCATATGGGAGACGGACGCTCAACCAGTTGAGCCACATCCGACCCCCGCAGCAGTGGTTTTAAGACAATATGAACCTACTTTGTCTCCAATAGTGACCCAATTAAGGCCAAATATGTCAACTTGGGACTAAGACAGATTTTTTTTAAAATTAAGACTGATTTTTATTCAGAGTTCTCACTTATTATAACAAGAAGTTTGATGTGTGTGGCTCTTGAAATAAACAGTGGTAGCAGGGCAGGGCCACACTCTAGATTAGGCTCATTAAAAACTGGTGATGCATTCTTACTCTAGGCACAAAACACCTTCTTCAAAAAAATACAATTGCAATTTAAAGGCCTTTATTTCTCAGGGAAGAGGAATAAAAGGTAAGTGCTCATGGCTGTTGAATCATGAACCCACGGCCTGTTTGTGTTTTCTACAAGTTTGTTGGCCCTTTCGATTCTGCAAATGCAAAAAGAAATTGTTAGTGCTTAAAAAAAAACTCTCTCTTAGGAACCTTGGAGCTCTGATTCCATGGGCACCTGAACCACTTAATATTTGGAGAACAGAGACAATATTTTAGAAAACATATCACCCCTCGCCCAAGTTCATTCGATGAAATGATTATGTATAAAGCAGTGAATTATATACATAAATAACACAAAAATAATTATCATAAATTAAGCAGTCAATCATCCCCCACTCTTTATTCAGCTGCAAGGTGGGAGTGTGGGCAGGGGAGCGAGTGGGGCGACGTATCTGAGCCCTGCCGCTTCCTGTCGCGTGCTGCGGGCGTGAGGAACTTCCTTCACGAATGCAGGTATTGCACACAACTCCTAGCCCTAGCCTCAACGCTCGGACACCTGGAATGCCCGGGCGTGCTCAGAAATCTGCCTTTTGATGAGTCACCTTCCGCCTTCTCAGCGACGTCCGTGACTCTGGCCTCATCTGCCCACCGACTCACCGCCAGCGCTTCTCCGAGATGCTCTCCCAAGTAACAGAGACGCTGGGGCCACCGAGCGATTGTGGCCACATCGAGAAGTCCGTCCTTTCATTCTGGATGACGCTAAAGAACATCAGAAGAGGGAACACTGAGCTGCTCCCCCCGGCTCTGCTGGGTGCGTGGCTGGGCAGCAGGCCGCCACCTGACACGGGGCGCGTGCGCGGAAGCACGTGTCCCCGCCAGGCAGGGCCCTGGCTCGGGTCCTTTCGTGCTTCGGTTACGAGCTGGCCTCTTCACCTGGCAGGAAATTGCAGCATCTCTGAATTTCAGAAACACCTGCACTCTCCACTGTAAAGCACCAGACTTGTTCAAGATTTTTATAGAAAATTGGTCTCAAAATGCTTCAACCTTTGGGATTAAAGTTTAAACAGAAAGAAATCACCAATTTCTTCCCTGTTTTTTCTTTCCGTGGGTTTTGGCTGACCTTTAGCCATAATAAATATATTTGGACACCAGAGAATCCTGAGGTAACCCCAGAGGAGCCCCCAGGGATGCCGGCACGAGGGTCTCCTCGCTGCACACACTGAGGGGTCTCTTTGCACTCGGGTGGTCGGCTAAAGGTGACATGGACAGCCAGTCCTACAGTGCAAGTGACTTCATCAGGTTCAAATCAAGTAAGAAAAGCCACATTGGCCACAACAGTCTTGAATACATAATGTACACCGGAAATAAAGTTAAAAAATCATGGAAAAACTACTAAAAGTTGACTTATGAATTGTACTGCTAACTGCCTCTGGCGCCCGAGCCAGGGGCACACGGCCCCGCGCCCACAGTGGACTGAGGCCTGAGGGCGGCCCATGCTGTCGCCATCTTTCACACGGGGCTTCAGCCCACGGCTATAGGACAGATTCAGCTCAACTCCAGTGTCAAAGAAGAGGGTGAATGCTGTTTTGTCTGTCTGCTCATTCACTAAAAGAACCAGAAGTGAGGAGCAAACTCTCATTGCTGCCTGTTGCCACGTGAGTACTGTCTGTTTTTAGTACAATAACCGAGCTCTAAAAGGAAGAAATAAAATGAGTCGTCCGAGTTGCTGGCAGCATAGCACGTGCTGTGTCCATCAGTCAAGCAAACAGGGTCTCGTGTGGGCTGGCTGGGCGTGGGCCCAGCGCCCAGGAGCACAGCCTTGGGGAGGCCGGGCGTGGACCTCATCAGGTTTAGCACCCTTGCTTGCCAGGGGTCACGACTTGAGTTAAGCTGACAGATGGCGATGGTCGTGGGGGGATTTGGAGATCACTCGGCCAAGGCTAAGCCGACCTTTAGTTACATCACAATGTATGATTTTTCTCTCTGTTTGGTAACCAGCCAACAAATCTCAAAAACCCCAAACCACCTGTGTTTCCACCCCCAGTGCCTGGCGCTGCGCCTCAGTAGCTGTACATCTGCGGCTGCGGCTCGGCCGGGACCTGGGGCTGGGCCGCCTGCTGCTGCGGGGCCTGGGGCGGCGGGGGCTGCAGGACGTCCGCCTGCGGCACGGCCCGCCACGCAAGCGGGTGCTGCTCGCCGAGCTGGCCTCCCAGGGGCGTGATGGAGTTGACCAGCGTGGTCAGGTTGATGAAGTGGGCCACGGACTGTGGGCTGGCGGCCTCTGCCTGGGGGTGGAGCTGGATGTCGTTCTGGCGGTTGTGCAGCATGGCGGAGCCGCTGACGGTGTCGAAGGTCACCGTCAGGATCGAGTTGTCCAGCTGTAACTGGCGCTCTGGGGTGGCGAGGTGGCCGACAGCCACCGGCTGGAGGCTGGTGAGCTGAGTCCCGGCGGCCGTGGTGATGGGGGTCACAGTGATGTTGGCCAGGCCGACCGAGCTCGAGGGCGTGGTGACGCTGGGGTCGCCCAGGGTCACCACCACCTGCAAGAGGCACCACGGCAGGAGTCAGCGCTTCGGGCACAACCGTCAAGCCACGCGCCCTCCCCACACCGCCTACCAGGGTGCAGCTGTGCCATCGCACTCGCCTCGTCATGTGCCCATGTCTTGGGGTAAAAACTAAACCGAGAGAGCTTTGTCCTGGAAAAGTCATTCCAGTAAAAAGGAGAAACAAGATGGAAACATGACCACAGAGGCAATGAGGCCAGTGAATGCCATCGATTAGGGAAACACAGAGAAAAGAGTGGTGACAGAGGCTTCTGTTCTCTTCTCAATACACCCTTGCTGTTGGAACTGGAAACTCTGACCGTGAAGCTCGGAAGGGGCCATGGACCGATTCACAGCACCGGCAGCGCTCTTTCTCACGGAGAGACGAAAGCCCACATCAGCCCAACAGTTTGGGGCGCAGGATGACCTCTCCGAAAAGAGGAGAGGCTTGGGGACTGGGCACAGAGCAAGGGCCTGGGGGCCTCAAAATCAGAAGCGATGGAGGCGAGCACAGCAGCAGACCCCACGGAGGGGAGCGAGTGGGCTGCCTGGGCCCGCCCGCTCCCGCCCTGCCCTCTCGGGCCTCTGCTGTGGTCAGCAGGGCTCTGCTCTCTGACCGCTGGGCGTGCTTCCACAGTCAAGAGCGCACTTAGCGAGGCCACCGACGGTCGCCGCAAACCGGAGACCACCCCAAACCCCACCCAGGGGAAGATGGCTCCCGTTCACAGGCCAGAAAGCCACATTGCGTTAACCACGGCAGGTGACTGCGGGTCAACACCCGGCAACGCTTACGTGGACAAGCGCGTAAGGGGAAGCTGGCGGGTGCACGCTGCCCGTAGGGGGAGGAAGTCCCCGGCACGAAGGGCCTGGAGGGACACAAGGCCACAGCCTGAGCCCTGGGCCCTGGGGGCGGCGGCAGAGCCCGCGCACCTGCTGAATGCTCTGCACGGCTGAGCTGGTCTCGTCGCCCACGCCGCCCGGGAACGCAGCCGCTTTGTCCGAGTACTCGCTGAAGGGGGCGCTTTCGGGCGCTGGCACGCTCGCCTCTTCCTCCGGCTTCTGCTTTCTCTTGTGTGTGCGCTTGGCAGCCTTCACATGCTTCCCCTCGGCCGGATCCTCCTGATCCAGGGTCAGCTCCGGCTGCAGGACAGGAGGACTTAGCCACCCACCAGGTCAGAGGTCTAGTCCACGGGCGGCCAGACCGTCCCAGCACCCACCTGCGGGCCCCCGGGTCAGCCACGGGAGGGAAAGGGACCCCGCTCGGCTGCCCGCCCGCAGCGCTGGGAACCAGGGCAAGCGCTCTGTTTCGGCTAAAAGAATTAGAAGTGAAGGCAACGGCGTGACCAATCGCGGCACAATCACCCCTGTGCGCTGGCAGGTGCCCAGCTTTAAAAACTCAGGGCTCGGGAGCGGCTGTGGCTCAGTGGCTGAGCGCCTGCCTCCCATGTACGAGGTCGCAGGTTCAGTCCCCGGTACCCCCTAAAACAAGCAAACGAAAAAACCAACTCTCACTGGGGAGCAGGTGTGCCTTAGTGGTTGAGCGCCTGCCTCCCATGTATGAGGCCTGGGTTTGATGCCCGGTACCTCCTAAAGAAAACAAGCAAAAAGTGGATGGCTTGAAGCCTCCAGGGAAACATTTCAGCCCAAGGCCAAAACCTCCTTGGAGCTGAGCTCTGGAACCAGAGGCAGAGACAAAGAAGAGACTTGGAGTCCGAGTGGGAGTGGCCACCAGGACCGCCGTCCTGCTCCTTCTGGAAAGGCTCTGTGCCCCCACCCACCCCGTGCGTCACGTGGGCCGGGGGGCCCAGCGCCGCTCGTGGCAGCCCCAGCCCTCCACTCTGCCTCGGCAGGCACCCCTGCCCCTCGAAGCTGCAGCCCACCTGAACGATGCCGATGGAGGAGGCGTCGATGGTGCTGGTTTCGGGCAGCTGGTCCAGGTCGTCGATCCTCACGGCGAGGACCTGCGAGGGAGCACAGGGGCCGCGGCCCCCAGCGACTCTGACGGTCCCACAAGTGCATACCCGGAGGTTCCCAGCCCTCCCCTGCTCAGGACTGGCTTGTTTCAGAACTTGGGCCAGGTGTGCCCTTCCCTAAGCCCTTGCCCCCTTACTTCAAAAATGTCTGCCATGCTTTGAGCCACCTGCATCTGTCACCCGCACCTGCCATAAGTCCATCTCATATGTACCCCAAGGGGAGAGGCTTTATTTCCCACTTTTTGTGCCCCATACCAAGGCACTTTTCAGTGACTCTTCTCTTATTTTAAACCAGTCACAAAGTAGGGTGAGATCCAGGAGGGTAAACTTGTGTCTTCTTACTGACCATGAGAAATCCCTTAGAACCAGGAGTCAGCAAAAGTGAAACCCTTGTACCTTAAACGTTTTATTTTCAATTTTTAAAAATATTTCTTCTAATTTTCTTTTTTCATTTCATGCATGTCCAGGTACTTTCCTTCGACAGTTTAGTGATGAATGGACCACCGCCTTCCCCCCAGAAGCCACGCTGAGCATGGCCTCACCCCACGTGGACTCCCACTGGCATAGCCTCCTATTGCCCCCCTGCCCCCTCCCCTAGCTCAGTGCTGTCATGACAACTGTTCACAAACCTGTTTAGGCCAGTTGTGCATGTTACTGTGATTACTTGATTTAACTAAGTAGTAAGTGTGGCAGATTACATAAAGCACCCTGATTTAGACAGGTTTTTAATCCTCATTGGAATCCCTGAAAACAGGTCCTCTCGAAGATGTTCTAAGTTCAAGGCGTGGCCCAACTAGATGAACGTGGCTCTAATCCTGATCGCTGGAGGCCTTAGAAAGAGAAGGAGCCAGAAGCCAAAAGTCAGGGAAACAGGAGAGGAGCCTGGAGCCGACAAGCAGGGGAAAGGAGAATGCCTTGCCCTGTGACGGAGGCAGAGGTATTAGCAAGGAGCTCCCCGGGGTGACAGCAGCCACCTGTTGTTAAGCCAACCCACCAGATGGTATTTGTCCTGGCAGATGGGCAAACGAAGACGAGAAGTAAGACAATGACACATGAGAGCAGAAGAGAACTGAACATCCTGGGGAGGCGCCACAAAGGGGATGTGATTAAAAACAAAAAGAGGTGGCAAATCAGCTATGGGAAAACTACGAAGTCTGTACGGGCTCGTCACCCAGATGTCTTTGCAAGCATCTTTAAATTTTTGCTCAAATAAAGAAAATAAAAGTAGAAAATTACAGACTATACATTATGGGCATGACTTACTTAAGAAAGATGGTAGATTTCATCTTTGGACTTATAGTCACAGAAAAGGACCAGGCCCTTCTTTGAAAGGACAGCGAGAGGAGAGCCTGTGTGGGCTCTAAGTCAGCATGACGTGGCACCGAGACCCAAGTGTGGCTCTCCCATCGACACTGGGCCTAGACGTGTGCCTAGCACTCACACAGGGCTCGGAGCAGGACACACACCGCCACTGTCATCACCTCCACTGCCATCACCTCCACAGTCATCACCACCACTGT
>JAKSZT010054037.1:944128-961371 GCA_026826555.1 Tolypeutes matacus
CACCTCCACAGTCATCACCACCACTGTCATCACCTCCAGTCATCACCCCCACTGTCATCACCACCACTGTCATCACCTTCAGTCATCACCTCCACTGTCATCACCACCACTGTCATCACCACCACTGTCATCACCTCTAGTCATCACCTCCACTGTCATCACCACCACTGTCATCACCTCCACTGTCATCACCACCACTGTCATCACCTCCACAGTCATCACCACCACTGTCATCACCTCCACTGTCATCACCTCCACTGTCATCACCACCACTGTCATCACCTCCACAGTCATCACCACCACTATCATCACCTCCAGTCATCACCACCGCCACCACCACAACCACCGCCAACTCCACTGTCATCACCTCCACTGTCATCACCACCAGTAATCACCTCCACTGTCATAACCTCCACAGTCATCACCACCAGTCATCACCACCGCCACCACCACAACCACCGCCACCACCACTGTCATCACCTCCACAGTCATCACCACCGCCACCACCACAACCACCGCCACCTCCACTGTCATCACCTCCACTGTCATCACCACCAGTCATCACCACCATCACCACCGTCATCACTACCGCACTGCCACCACCGTCATCACTACTGCACTGCCACCACCGTCATCACTACCGCACTGCCACCACCACTGTCATCACCTCCACCCCACAACCACCACCACCACCACTGTCATCACCACCACCACCACCACCATCACCACCTCCACCACCACCACCACCACCATCACCACCACCACCATCACCTCCACCACCACCTCCACCACCATCACCACCTCCACCACCATCACCACCTCCACCACCACCACCACCACCACCACCACCACCACACAACAGTAGTCTGCCTCAAACTAGCAGACCTCTGCAGTCCACTCTCGGTATCAACAGGGACACTGGTATTGATCACTGATGTCCCAGCGCTCCCAGGCCTGAGCTGCAGCAGCCCCGTTCCACAGCAATAGCCACCAGCATTGCTCCTTCCCCTCACCCTGGCCCTGTTCTCCACTGTCTAGGGTCGTCTCCTCCATATCACCTATTCTAGTTTGTAATGGCTTTACCTCATTGTCTATTGTGGTTTGGAGCTATGTGCCCCAGAAAAACATGTTCTTAAACCTAATCCATTCCTGTGGGTGTGAAGCCATTGTAAGCACGAGCTTTTGATGAGGTTAGTTCAGGTAAGGCATGACCCACTTCAATTCTATTACTGGAGTCCTTTATAAGAGAAAGAAGTTGAGAGAGAGAGAGAGAGAGAGAGGGAGAGAGAGAGAGAGCGCCCCATAGGAAGCAAGAAGGTGAAGATCAATGGAACCTGGAAGAGAAAGAAAGGAGAGACCAGGAGATGCCACCATGTGCCTTGCTGTGTGACAAGCTGAGGACCAAGGATCACCGGCAGCCAGCCCTAGAATGCCAAGTCTTCGCCTTGGAGAAAGCATCACCTTGATGGCGCCTTGATTTGAACTCTTCCTCAAATCGTGAGAGAATAAATTCCCATTGCGTAAACTGACCCATTTCGTGGAGTATGCTTGAGCAGCCTAGGAACCGAAAACCTCTCTCTCCTACTTTTTCCAGTTCCCCACTCCAGACTGAATGTCCAGGAGGAATCTCCAGGGCTCCTTGCTAGCAGGTGGGATGTGTATTTGTTCAGGTCAACACAGAATGAAATGACAGTGAAGTGATCAAAGGCAATGGCCCCAACAGAAGAGGCTAAAAGGCATGAGGAGCAAAACAGATGGAGAACAGAGCAGACAGAAGACGGCCGGGGGACGCTCTCTCTCCTCCGTCTGTGCTTCTTCCCTCTGCCGACACACTGGGTTCTGTGCTTGGGCTTGCTTGTGTCGAGACAACAGGGAACGGGTAATGCGCCGTCCACGTGAAGAAAGAGCACAAAAAGCGGGATTTGCAAAAGCATGAGGACTCGGCTGGACCAAAGTGGCTGCCGAAGGTCTCCTGAGCGAGGCCCCTCCCCACCAGCAAAGCACATCGAACATCCCATGTGCAAACAGGCCAGCGATCGTTAACGCGTGACTTTACAGACCCAAGGCGACCACAGCAACACGGAGAGATCCCGCAGCTTCCGGACTCTGGCGGTGGAGCCTCGGGGGCCGCCGGGTGAGCCTGCGGGGCCTGCTCTGCGCCCTGTGACCCTGATAACACTGTGCTGCTGCCGACACCGGGCAGTCAGGGCGACCCTGATCCTTGGGGCGCCTGCTCCCGACTTTATTTTTCTAGGTGAAAACAGTGAAAAAGGCAGCCGAGGATGGAGGGCTCAGCTATGGGAGATGAGCGTCCATGTGGGGTGCTGGGAAAATCAGGCGAGCTGGCACCCACCCCGGAGGGCAGCCGGCCACTGCTCTGCCCTTCATTAGAGAAGTCGTGTTTACAGGACAAGCAGCATCTAACTCGGGATTCCCGGACACCACCCTATTATTATTATTATTATTATTTTATTTTTTTTAAGATTTTATTTATTTATTCATTTATCCCCCCCTTGCTGCTTGTGCTCGCTGGGTCAGCTAACCACGCCGTGCGGGCGGGCCTGCCCTCACCAGGAGGCCCTGGGAACCGAACCCGGGGCCTCCCATATGGTAAACGGGAGCCCCACTGATTGAGCCACAGCCGCTTCCCATCCACCCTATTATTAACCCCTTATTTTCCTGACCTACACAAGCTCTAAAAGCTTATGCAGCCAAATGGAATAGCTCTGGATTTCTTATGTTGCTTTTCTGCTTTCAAATCTTGTCCTTTGAGTGATCTGATAAGTGTCTAGCTCCGTTTTCTTCGGTTTTGTTTCCCCCATGCTCCTTTTTAGAGCACAGGTAGTTACTGAATGCCCTGGAGCTCACCTTCCCAGGCGGCTCCTCATAGCCTTCACGGTGCTACCTGCCTCCTGCCCGCTCGCATGCTGCCCCCCACGCTCGCGTGCTGCCCCCCACGTAGCGCCGCCAGCAGCCGCTGCAGCACGGGGAGGCGCCCGTTAGTGCAGGTTACTGGTGACCTCGAAGGGAAGCCTGGGGGTGGGGGGCAAGCGTGACTTCCCGCCTTGCTATAATTACAGTGAGGATAGAATTTTCAACCTTGGCAGAAACACACCTGGGCTTGCTTCTCTATCCATCCGTCCAGGCGGCGAGCACGGCTGGCGTTCTGCGGGGAGGAGACCCCGCCCCGCCTGCAGGAACGGGGGTCTGCACGGGGAGACGGTCCGAGACCCGGCACGGGGGGGTCTCCACGCAGCAGAGTGTGTGTGGGCGGCGGCGGGGGGCTTACCTCGGGGTGCTTGCGCCGCATGTGCCGGCTCATGGAGGCCCGGGTGGACACCTTGGTCCCGCACAGCTGGCAGCTCTGAGCCTCGACCTTGTCATGCGTGAGCTGCACGTGCTTCTGCAGCATGTACTCAGTGACGTACTTCTTGTCGCAGACGGCGCACGTCCACTGCTTGCCCACTTGGCACACACACGGGGGAGACAAACACAGACCGTGAGCACATGGTGAGTGAGCCGCGTGTCCACAGAGAGACGGGCGGCGTGGGCCCGAAGCAAGCCTTGGCCCCTCCGGAGGACTCTCTGTGGCCAGCTGCATCGCTCTCCGGGACGTGAGCTCCAAGCTTGGGCACTTGAAAGTTATGTGGGCCGATTTGGGGGTCGGGGTCAGCGTTAACCATGCCGAAAATCCCACGCCAACACAATCCACGCCTCGCCGCCACGCCCCCACCCGTCACACAGCCTCGCCAGAGACCGCTCCCGGCTGCGCCAGCCTACCCGTGTGGATGAGTTTGTGGGTCTCCATCGTGTTCCTCTCGCTGAAAGTCTTTCCACACAGTTCACACATGAAGTCTTTAATCCCTGCAGGAAAAGGCAGGTTTAATTCCACGTGTTTAATAGTGTTTTAACTAAACGTCAGAGGGTAACTTTTCCTTGGCAAATTTTAGTATTTGCCTGGCCTCTGAGGGAAGGCCAATTGTCAGAAGACAACAGACAGTAAGCCTTCATTTTCAAACTCAAGAAGAAAACTGTGACTTGAAAAATGGACCTTTCTATGGTGAAATTACATATTTAAGAAATAGCACATACGGTATGTGAATATATCTTAACAAAACTGCTTAATAAATAAATAAATAATAGTGCAAGAATAGCCAGAAATAGCAACTATGTACAGCAGGGGAAACACAGAGAGATTGAGAGGTGAGGAATTTCCTTGTTTGTCTGTTTTTTATTATTATTATTACTGAAATAACGAAAAAGCTCTAATAATGATTGAAGTGATAAATGCACAACTATGTGATTATACCAAATACCATTAAGTGTACACTTTGGATGAACTGTATGCTTTATTAATATGTATAAATAAAATTGAGATTTGTTAAAAAAAAAATAGCACAATATGGGAAGACTTATCTGAAAACACAGAGGTAGGGAGGAACAAATGAGAATAACGAGCATTTTTTAAAAAGTATGGATTTATCTCTCCCCTCCTTTAGTCCACAAAAGGTTCCAGATGGCATCCATGGTACATACGATGACAGAGAAACACAAAGGGGCCACATTACAGGAAGTCCCAGAAGGCCCACGAGGCAGCATGATGCCCGCTGACACAATATGCTGGTGAGAACCTTGCAGCTCCAGGCCGCTCGGCCTTGACTCTTCTTACAAGGATGATAAGGTGCTCGGTCAGGAGCAGCTGCGGGTGAGCCTCGTGGGCAGCGGGGAGCAGAAGTCTCCAGGGAATGTGTTCTAACAAATGCAGACCAGGGGCGCCTTAACTGCCCCCCACCCCACTGTGGCCACCTATGGACCCGGGTTCCATAGGGCCCCCTGGACAGTGGGGAGCATCAAGCCCAGAGGCCAGGAAGCATCGCCAGTTTGCTCGCCTGTTTGATTTAAGTAAGTTTGCCTTCTATGGCCCTCCCCAAGGCCATAGAAGGCAGGTCTGCAAACCATTACTGGGTCTAGGGCCCAGATATGAGCAACTAACAGGGCAATCCTAAAGACACAGAACAGGTTGAACCAAGAAGCAAAGAACAGCAGTAATACACAGCTCCCACCACTAAAACTCTACAAAAGTGAGAAAAATGGAGCATCTGAGTAAACTCAGCACCCTAATCAGATGCCTAGACATCAGCAAAAAATTACAAGCCATACTAAGAAAAATGGAAGACATGGCCCAAGAAGAGGAATATATCAAAGCCCCAGAAGAGGTGCAGGATTTGAGACAACTATTCAACGAGATGCACACAAATTTCCGAAATCAAATCAATGAGTTGAAAGACAATATGGCTAAAGAGATAAAGGACATCAAGAGACACTGAGTGAGCACAAAGAAGAATCTAAATATCTGAATAGAAAAGTAACAGAGCTCATAGGAAGGAAAGACACGATAGGTGAGGTCAAAAACACAGTAGAGGCACACAACAGCAGACTCGAAATGATAGAAGAAAGAAAAAGTGATACAGATAACAGAGCAGCTAAAATTGAAGAGAGAAAAGAACACAGAGAGAAAAGAATGGAAAAAATTGAGCAGGGTGTGCTCAGGAAGTTGAATGACAACACGAAACGCAACAACATGCATATCATGGAAGTTCCAGAAGGAGAAGAGAAGGGAATAGGAGCAGAAAGAGTATTTGAGGAAATAATACCTGAAAATTGCCCAACTCTCACGAAAGAAATGAACTTACATGTCCAAGAACTGCAGCATATCCCAATCAGAATAAATGTGGACAGACCTACTCCAAGATACTTGCTACTCAGAATGTCAAACGTCAAAGATAAAGAGAAAATTCTGAGAGCAGCAAGGGAAGCAAACCATCACGTGCAAGGGACACCCAGGAAGACTTAGTGTGGATTTCACATCAGAAACCGTGAAGGTGAGAAGACAGTGGTATGATACAATTAGGATACTGAAAGAAAAACTGCCAGCCAAGAATTCTTTATCCAGCAAAATTGTCCTTCAAATATGAAGGTGGGTTTAAAATATTCACAAATGAACAGCTAAGAGAGTTAGTGAAAAAATCCACCTCTGCAGGAAATGTTAAAGGAAGCCTTAGAGCCTGAAAGAATAAGACAGGAAAAAGAGGCTTGGAGGAGAGTATAGAAGAAAGAATGGCAGAAAGGATAACCAAAAGAGTAAAAGACAGATGAAAATAAGATATGACATATGAAAACCAAAGAATAAAATGATCTAAGTAAATAATGCATTTACAGTAATATCTGTGAATATGAATGGATTAAACTCCCCAGTCAAAAGACACAGGCTGACACAGAATGGATAAAAAAAAACCATGAGCCATCCATATGCTGCCTACAAGGGACACACCTTAGACCCAGGGATACAAACCGGCTGAAAGTGAAAGGTTGGAAAAGATACTCCACGTGAATAGTAAACAGAAAAAAGCAGACGTAGCTACTCTAATATCAGACAAAACAGACTTTAAATGCAAAAAAGTTAAAAGAGATACAGAAGGCCATTATATATGAATGGCAGGGATATTCCACCAGGAAGAAATAACAGTGGCAAATATCTACACACCTCACCAGGGCGCCCAAAAATATGTAAGGCAAACTCTGGCAAAACTGAAGGGAGAAATAGACATTTCTATAATAATCGTTGGAGACTTCAACACCCCACTCACATCATTAGATAGAACAACTAGACAGAAGATCAACAAGGAAACAGAGAACTTGAACAATATGATAAACAAGTTAGACCTAACAGACATATACAGAACACTGCATCCAAACTCAGCGGGTTACACATTCTTCTCAAGAGCCCATGGATCTTTCTCCAGGAGAGACCACATGTGAGGGCACAATGCAGGTGTGGCAGTTTGAGATTATTTATAAATCCCCAAAAAGATAAGGATTATGTTTGTTAGCTGGTCTGTTCCCCTGGCTGTGATATCCTTTGACTATATTAAATTCAAAGGTTTTACGTTTGCTTGAGTAAATCAGTCTAGGGCCTCTGATTGGGCCACGTCACCAGGGCGTGACTCAGGGCTGCGTCCCGGTCCCCGTGGTGGGCTGATGTAAACAGGCACTCACTCACGAAGACACACAGAAGAGAAGAGCGCTTGGTCGTTTCGGTGCTGCCATGTGACAGAAAGGAGGAGGCTCAAACAGCTCAAGCCTGGGAAGAGGGATGAGCCCTTCGCCAGCCGACGGCTGAGGCTGGAAGAAGCTGGTGCATGGGGCCTTAAGAGGAAGGAGGCCCAAGAGACCAGGAAGACATCACCTGCCTTCCTGCTTCGACACGCGGCAACAGGCTTTGGTGAGAAAGTACCTCTAATGGTCTCTTGAGGTGGACTCTTTAGGCTCTTGTAACTGTAAGCTTTTACCCCAAATAAATATCCTTTATAAAGCCAACATATTTCTGGTACTTTTTTATTAGCCCCCCTTTGGCTGACTAGTACAGTGGGTAGCAATAAATACAAAAAGTATGAAATTTTACAAAGCACCCTCTCAAATTAAAATGGAATGAAACTGGAAATCAATAATAGATGGGAAAGAGGTAAATTTGCAAATGTGTGGAGGCTGAACAACACATTCCTAAATGATCAGAGGGTCAAAGAAGAAAGGGTGAGCAAAATTAGTAAATATACTGAGATGAATGAAAATGTAAACCTAACATCAAAACTTATAGGCTACAGCAAAGGCAGTCCTGAGAGGGGAAATTATAGTCCTAAATGCCTATATTAAATAAGAAGAAAGAGCTAAAATCAAAGATTTAATTGAACAACAGGAGAAACTAGGAAAAAAAACAGCAAACCATTCCCAAAGCATGCAGAAGGAAGGAAATAATAAAAATTAGAGCACAAATAAATAAAATTGAGAACAACAACAACAACAAAACAATAGAGGAAATCAACAAAACTAAAAGCTGGTTCTTTGAGAAGATCAAATAAAATTGACAAACCCCTAGCTAGGCTAATATCAAATAGAGAGAAGATGCAAATAAATAAAATCAGAAATGAAAGAGGCAAAGTTACGACTGAACCCACAGAAATAAAAAGGATCATGAGAGAATATTATGAGAAACTGTATGCAAACAAAGAAAACAACCAAGATGAAATGGACAAATTCCTAGAAATGCAGAAACAACTTACATTGATGCTACAAAAACACAAGAACTTAACAAAGCAATCACATTTAAAGAGATTTGAATCCTTCATTAAAAAATCTCACAACAAAGAAAAGTCCAGGACCAGATGGCTTCATAGGTGAATTCTACCATGCATTTAGAGAAGAATTAACATCAATCCTGTTTAAACTCTTCCAAAAAACTGAAAAGGAGGGGAAATTACACAACACATTTTATGACGCCATCATCACCCTAATACCAAAGCCAGATAAAGACACTACAAGAAAAGAAAATTACAGAGAAGCGGCTGTGGCTCAATCAGTGGGGCTCCCGTTTACCATATGGGAGGGCCCGGGTTCGGTTCCCGGGGCCTCCTGGTGAAGGCAAGCCCGCCTGCACGGCGTGGTTAGCTGACCCAGCGAGCACAAGCAGCAAGGGGGGGATAAATGAATAAATAAATAAAATCTTTAAAAAAAAAAAAAAAAAGAAAATTACAGACCAATCTCTCTAATGAACATATATGAAAAACCCACAGCCAATATCATGCTCAATGGGAAAAGTTTGAAAGCATTCCCTGAGATCGGGAACAAGACAAGGATGCCCACTGTCACCACTGTTATTCAACATTGTGCTAGAAGTTCTAGCTAGAGCAATTAGACAAGAAAAAATGAATAAATAAAAGCATCCAAATAGGAAAAGAGGAAGTTAAAACTCTTACTATTTGCAGATGACATGATCCTTTATCAAGAAAATTCTGAAACATCTATGACAAAGCTACTTGAGCTAATAAACGAGCAGCAAAGTGGCAGGATACAAGATCAACACACAAAAATCATTACTATTTCTGTACACTAGGAATGAACAATCTGAGGAAGAAATTAGGGGGGGAAAATCCATTTATAATAGCAGCAAAATGACTCACGAACCAGGAATCAATTTAATCAAAGAAGTACAGGACCTATGTGCAGAAAACTACAAAACAATGCTAAAAGAAATCAATGAAAACCTAAACAAATGGAAAGACATTCTGTGTTCATGGATTGGAAGACTAAATATCGTGACAATGTCAATTCTACCCAAACTGATTTATAGATTCAACGCAATACAAATAAAAATTCCAACAGCTTACTTTAAAGAATTAGAAAAGGTAATTACCAAATTCATTTGGAAGGGAAAGTGCACCCAAATAGCCAAAGCATTCTGAAAGAAAAGAGCGGTGTGAGAGGAATTTCACTGCCTGACCTTGAAACATATTACAAAGCTACAGTGGTCAAAACAGCATGGTACTGGCATAAAGATAGACACATCGGGGGGTGGATGTGGCTCAAATGGTTGGGCGTCCGTCTGCCATATGGAGGGACCTGGGTTCGATCCCCGGGACCTTCCGGTAAAATAAAAAAATATATATATATACAAGGCGCATGGGCTGCCAGGCTCTGTGTGCCGGTGAGCCGCCAGGCCCCGGGAGCCATGCAGCAAGATGATGACGTAACAGGAGAGAGATGGAGGGGAAAGACAAGACGAGATGCTCCGAAAGCTCTGAAAACCAGGAACCGAGGTGGTGCAGGTGGCAGAACACCTCTCTCCTACATCGGAGTTCTCCAGGATCGAATCCTGGTGAAGACTGGAGGAGGAGGATGAGAAGAGATGGCAGGAGACAGACAGAGAGAATTCCCAGCGAATGGACACAAAATAGCAAATGGGGAAGGGGGGGTTTAAAACGGATAAAGTAAATAAATAAATCTTAAAAAAAAAAAAAAAGTTAAAAAAAAAAAAAAGATAGACACATCGGTCAGTGGAATAGAATTGAGAATCCGGAAATAAAAACCCTCACTTCTATAGCCACCTGGTTTTTGGCAAACCTTCCAAGTCCATGTTAACAGGACAAAACCGTCTCTTCAACAAATGGTGTTGGGAGAACTGGATATCTATAACCAAAGGAATGAAAGAGGACCCCTATCTCACCCCCTATACAAGAATCAACTCAAAATGGATCAAAGATCTAAATATAAAAGCCAGGACCATAAAACTACTGGAAGAAAATGTAGGGAAACATCTTCAAGACCTTGTAGTAGATGGTGGTTTCTTGGACCTCACACCCAAAGCATGAGCAACAACAACAACAAAAAGTAGATAAATGGGACCTCCTCAAAATTAAACACTTTTGCACCTCAAAGGACTTTGTCAAAAGGGTGAAAAGGCAGCCAACTCAATGGGAAAAAATATTTGGAAATCACATATTTGATAAGGGTTTAATATCCAGGATATATAAAGAGATGCCACAACTCAACAACAAGAAGGCAGATGACCCAATTAAAAAATGGGCAAAAGACTTGAATAGACATTTGTCCAAAGAAGAATTACAAACGGCAAAAAACACATGAAGAAATGTTTTTAAAATGCATTTTTGATTAACTTCATTTTGCCAAAAGATTGGTTCTTCAAAAAACCTTACATGGAAAGGAAGAAAATGTTTTACATGTAGTTTGTTTTTAAGTTCTCCTGTTGATGAATGCTGTGAGTCTAGTTTTGAAAGAGGATTAATATTAAGGCTGTCAGTTAAGGCTAAAATCACATATGGCCAGCATTCACGCTGAGCATCACTGGAATCTCACAGGGAGTGCAGTGCTGGATGCTTCTCAACGTGTCTAGCACCTCCAGTATTTCCTGCCAGCACTGGAAAACAGCACACAGCTGAGCACAGAGAAGTGACTGACACTTGGGAAAATAACAGAAAAGGACAAATAATAATAAATATCCCCATTCACACAATTCAGAATAACTGTTAATGTTTTGTTGTATTTGCTTTCCTTCTTTTTTCAAAGACATAAGATATTAATATGCAAAGAAAATCTCCTTTCACCCATTAAAAAAAAAAAAAGTAAAGGCCGGGCCCTACCCAAGAGCTTCTGATTCAACAAGACTGGGGATTCAGATCAGCAAACCCAAGGACAGGTGACCCCAATGGACCTTCACACGCAAAGAAGTGTGCAGGACTGACAGACAGTAAGCGCCTGATCCCAGAAAGCCCTGGACGAGCCTGCAGGAGCGGGCTCAGAGTGGGCAAGGGCCAGCGCCACTCCAGACGCCGGGCCCAGGAGGCCCAAGGGGGTGCAGCAAAGAGCCCGGCCGTCTGGCAACGCGGCCTGGTTCTGGCCGCGACCTGGTTCTGGCCGCACCGGCCTTCGGCCTTCCGGGGCTGCTGGGCCTCTAAGAGCTCCCAGGGGCCTCTACACCGCGAATTGCTGGGCAGCCTCCTGCCAACTTCTCTGCACGCCCGTCTAATCATGTTCCTCAAGGGACCCGGTGGCTCTGGCCCAGTGCTCCGACGAGGCGGGCAGTGACTTGTGCTCCTGGCCTGACAAACGTGCCCAGTCTGTACGCGGGACACGGCAGGGCAGAGGGGCGGGTTTTGAGGTGTGCTGAGGCTGTGTGAGCAACGCGGCTCCTCACCACGACTCCTGGGCTTCGCGAAGACTGGCCGCCTAGAGGACGCGGACGTGGCCCTTCGGAAGTGGCTCGTCTCACGCAGAAGCCCGCAGGCTTTCGCCAGGACTCACCCGTGTGCCGCTTGTAGTGCTTGAGCATGTTGACCTTCTGCGCGAACTTGCGGTGGCACTCCTTGCACTCGTACTCCTTGATGCCCTTGTGCAGCTTCATGTGATGGCGCAGCGCGTGCTTGGTCTTCATGCCTGCCGGACACGGACGCACGTCAGCAGGCGTGCCCCGGGGACCCCGCTCCCCGCCTGCGCCCAGCCCCACTACAGCCAGCCAGGCATCGAGGCAGGGGCTCATCCCAGACGGTGCAGCCCCCACACCTGACCTCCACGAGCGTGGCGGTAACCGCAGCTGTCCCCCAAGACACGGGGGACCCAGAAGAACCAATACAGAGACTGAGTCCAACTACAGCTTCCCTTTGGCCTTGACAACGCAGACGTTAGCTAAGATGAGGACTAAGGCCGTTTGCCGCCGCACTGCCTGGAGCCAGTTGTAGGTGCAGAGAGAAGCTGAAGCCTCTGACGCCGCCTGCGCCCGAGGGAGGCCCTGGCACAGGGTCTGAACTGCACGGTCGGGCCACCCACTGGGCAGCCAGGCTGGCCTGGGACGCCCCGGGAACGGCTGAAGCAGGTGTCTGCGGCCGGGCACGTCCACGCCCGCCAGGGCTCCCTGTGCTGCTTCCCGGTGGCGCCCCCGAGACCTGTCCCGCTCGTCGCCTGAGGACCGGCCAGCAGGCAGCGGCGCATCACAGCTAACTGGCTGTCACCCCCGAAGGTGTCTTGCACTGGCCTCGCGGGGCGGGCCGGCAGCGTCTCTGCCCCATCAGCCCACTGCCGTCACTGCCCGCGGTGGCGGGGAGGACCGCTGCGCCTGAAAGCAGTCCCCTTCCCATCCCATCTTCTCTGCGGGGCTCCCTAGAAACTCCCTGCTTGGCTGGGGCCAAGGTCCCCCCAGCACCTGGCTCGCCCGCTCAGCTGGGACAAGCCACGAAAACGGTGGCACCTGAGCGCCACCAGGGGGAGCCAAAGTCCGTGAAATGAAGCCAGGTGGTCCTGCAGCTACAGAAAGAGACCAGCGGTTCCTAAGCTACTGGGGCCAAAAAAATTAGTCATCAACAGGCAGAAAATATAGACGAGACAGAAGAGTTCAGCCCCCTCTTGAACAGCCCATCACAGCCAGGGGCAATAACACTGACTGTGGTGGTCAGGCTAACGTGTCAGCTCGGCCAGGTAATTGTGTCCAGGTGTTGGGTCCAGCAAGCACTGGGCTGATTGTAATACAAGAGCATCTATGGACTTCAATCACCAGTGAGTTTACTGCGTGGATGGCTGATTACATCTGCATCAATCAGGGAGATTTCATCAGCAATGGGTGACGCTTTTATCCAATCAGATGAATGCCTTAAAAGGGGAAGTGATTTCAACATTCAGAGAGAATTTCCCAGCTCGTCTTTGGACAGCCAGCGTCTCCCGGAAACTCATCAAGAGCCTTCACTGTACTTTCCTCGGAGCCCCTGGCTTGCACCTGCCTGCGGAGCCTGCACTTGTGCATCCCCACGGTCACGTGACTCATAAAATCTCATATTATTGACAGGTTTCACCTGTGATTCTGTTTCCCGAGAGAACCCTGACTAATACACTGATGTTCTCGCCATTTAAAAATAAAATCCATGAATAGTTTTTAAATAAATGAATCACCACATGGTGGAAATAGCTTAACATTTTAAAGCCCCCTCTTTTGGGATTTTGATTCAGTCTGCATCACATTTGCAAATTACTTGGGAGGGGAATCGGCATTTTTAAAGTACTTAGAAAAAGAAAAAGTACTATATATATAGTCCTTAGAATTTCCAAACCTGGCCCGGGCACACCCTTTTCTATCTCTAAACGCCGGGTTTTCTCTCTGTGGCTCCCAGAGCCTCTCACCAAGACGATCCCTAACTTGGCTGCAGACGTGGTGTAACTGTGAACTGGGCCTTTTCTGGACATCCTTGCTGGCTGCTTCCCCACAGGGAAACCAGTGGCCGGTCCACACCGGCCCCATCCTGTCAGCTGACGTTCCCTTCCCTCTACGGCCCCTACTTGGTCCTCCGGCGTCCAGTAAGCCCACAAGTGGGTCTAGGATGGGCGAGAAAGCTCCCTGCCACACCCTGTATAGTGCAGAAGACTGCCAGGAAACCTTAGGTCGTATGAGGGCTTGAGAAAAAAGGAGGGAAAATTTGTTCAGATATGAAGACTCTGAAGATGTATTTCAAGTAGGAAAAAAGCAAGGTATGTAGAACAAAATGCACACGCATGTGCTTGTGTGCTAGTTACGAATATGAGAGCCAAATGGCAACACTGATAACTTGGTATTTTGGGAAACAAATATGGTATCCAAGGGATTAACACCTGCATTTTCTTTAATGTATTCTGAATTCATAGAAGAGATCATGAAACCAAATGTGTAATAGATTTAAAGTATAAAAACGTCTCTGCATACAACCGCATGGGGTCTGCCCTCAGCCCCCCGTCTCTCCCTCCCTGGCACCCCAGCTGTGCAGGGCCTGGGCCTCCGAGGGACCCAGTTCTGGCTCCCCTGCCCAGGGAAGGGGCGGCCCTGCTGCGAGGCTGCCGCTGCCCTGCCCATCTCCACGTGGCTCTAAGCAGCACTCCTCTAGCCAGGTTCACCTCACCTTCCAGAAATTTTATGTTTTGGGGGGAGTTGGAAAGGAGAGCCTAGATGGGAAGCGGGGTGGGGTTTGCCAGCCGTGAAAGTCTGGGAGGGCTCCCGGCAGAGGGCAGGGCTGCTGCAGGGGCGAGCAGGGCAGGACGAACGAGGCCCCGGTGGTCAGCGCGCCGGGGCCACGGCGAAGCCCAGGGACCGCCGAGGCACGGATGGGAGCGCCGGGAATGCTCGTGAGTGCAGGTAAGCACAGGTCTGAGGTGGGGACCAGTGAGCTTCTCAGACATCCGTTTGGATTACACACGAGATTTTTTTTGGCTAGGTCCACGTGCTCCTCTTTCAATACAACAAGCGACCTGCTGGCCTTGTGCTAAGTTATTCTGGAAGATCGGCAAGAAACTCCTGGAGAGAGGGACTGGGGCTCTGGGGTGAAGGGAAAGGGAAAGCACATTTCACGCTTTTCTCTGCAGTTAGTGTTTTAAGGCTCTTACATATAATGTTATTTTAAAAATGCTAATAGGGGTTATCGAGATAGTGGAATTATGGGCATTTTTATTTTCTTCACATTTGCTATTTTATTTTTAAAAATAAAATAAAGAAAAAAATAAAACTACTCATGGAATATAAAATTCAAAAACCCTAGTGGCAAAGCAGATGAACTTGATTTGTGCCTTGTCTGAACGAGGACGTCCCTGCGGCTCCCAGGACAACAGAGCTGGCAGTCGCTTGATGCTCCACCGTTTAAAGTTCTTTCTTAAACAGGAAAGCGTCGAAATCTTAGCATGGACAGGGAGTCTCTTTTTCCTCCCTTACTTCACTTTCTGGTGTGGGGTATTTCACCAACAGATTTACTATTATTTAGTCTCACATCACTGCAACGCTCCCTCGGCGGTGGCAGCGAGTCTCTGAGGTGCAGCGGCTCCGTCGCGCGCCAGGACTCTGCGACTCGGCCACACCAGGTGGCGGCGCCCGCGGCACTGCCCGGAGCGCCCCCGCGGCCACCACTCCCCGCGTTCGCAGCAACGCGCCGGGGCCTGTGTATGCCCAGTCGCTCACCTTCCAGACTACGCTATCTTTCTCCTAGATTCCTGATTCCAGTATTTGGCTCCCTTGTTTTTTTGTTTTCAAGTGAATGGTTTACGTCAGATACAGCCTTGCCACGCTCTCGTTTAGGTTTCCCTATAAAGAGCGTAACGTGGCGTTTCCCGTGAGCTCCAGGAGTGGATGGCCGGGACTGCGCTGGACTGCCTTCAGGGTCCTGTTTATGCTGGGAGGCCTGCGAGCCCGCACCTCCCGCCACACGCACCTTCCCCCACCCCAGCCCTGCAGGCACACCAGCCCCCTTCCCTTTCCCCCAGACCCACATGGACACACCTGCTCCCCCTTCCCCTGGGGCCCACGCACATGCACCTGCCTCCCCCAAACACACCTACACACCTGGGGCCCGCACAGGTGCACCTGCGTCCCCTCTCCACACACCCACACACCTGGGGCCGCGCAGGTGCACCTGCCTCCCCCATACACACCCACACACCTGGGGCCGCACAGGTGCACCTGCCTCCCCTCTCCACACACCCACACACCTGGGGCCCACGCACATGCACCTGCCTCCCCCATACACACCCACACACCTGGGGCCGCACAGGTGCACCTGCCTCCCCTCTCCACACACCCACACACCTGGGGCCGCGCAGGTGCACCTGCCTCCCCTCTCCACACACCCACACACCTGGGGCCCGCACAGGTGAACCTGCCTCTCACCCCCTTCCCTCAGGGCTCGTGTGGACACACCTGCTCCCTCTCCTTTACCCCTGGACCTGCACAGACACAGCTGCCCCCTCCCCACAGCCCCGTGGACACACCTTTCCCGCACTCGGCACACAAGTACTCGCGGATGTTGTCGTGCACACGCATGTGCTCCTTGAGCATGTCCTTGCGGGCGAAGGACTTCCCACATTGTTCGCAGGCATGGCTTTTCACACCTGAAGAAGAAGCACAACTTGAAAGCTGCACGGTCCCCCACGGTCCCCCACGGTCCCCCACGGTCCCCCACGGTGCCCCACGGAGGGTATCACCAAAGGCGCCAACGGGGAGAGAACCAGAGCCTTCCCCAGGCAGGAGGCCCCGCGACCGCCCTTCCATCGCCTCCCAGAACCCTCTCGTGGAGGCTCTGTGGCCCCAGGGCGGCCTCTAAGGAGCTGGGAGGGGTCCCGGCCGGGAGGGGCAGGACGGGGCAAGACGGGTCAGGCTGCGGAGGGTGCACAGGGCAAAGCAGTAGAGGTGATCTGGGGGTCCGTGAGGGCTCCGCAGGGCTGCCCAGCCTCCCCCAGGGGCCGGCAGCCTGCGGCCGCACCCACCTGTATGGATAAGCTTATGCCGTTCCAGGTTCCCGATGCTGTTGAAGATGCGCCCGCAGATCTCGCAGGGGTGGATGTACCTGGAGACAGAGTTTGGTCACAAGGGCGGCGGCAGGGGCAGTGGAGAGGAGGGAGGTGGGCGCGCCTGAGGGGCCCCCTTCCTTCCTGGCCCTCCAGACCGCACTAGCCAGGGCTGTGTGCCGGGACAGAGCGGCACCCAAGCACCACATTCCAGGGGGCAGGGGGGCTCTGGGGGCTCTGCAGGCAGGAGGGAACCAGGCTGCTTTTTCTAAACTGCTGCCTGCTCAGGCTGTGAGTCCTCAGAAAGCTGTGACAGCTGGGAGCGAGGACAGAGATGAACAGAGCCAAGGTGACAAGCAGCTTCCCAGGACCTGGCCACGCAACTGAGGCTGGAGCCAGCGCCTGCTCTCTGCAGGGACCCGTGCCCCCCGCCCGTCCTGCTCTCTGCAGGGACCCGTGCCCCCCGCCCGTCCTGCTCTCTGCAGGGACCCGTGCCCCCCGCCCGTCCTGCTCTCTGCAGGGACCCGTGACCCCCGCACGTCCTGCTCTCTGCAGGGACCCGTGCCCCCGCCCGTCCTGCTCTCTGCAGGGACCCGTGCCCCCCGCCCGTC
>JAKSZT010054037.1:964107-979428 GCA_026826555.1 Tolypeutes matacus
ACGTGGACATGGCCCCCGAGCCTCACCTTGAAGTGGACGTGGATATGGTCCCTGAGCACGTCCACGCGGAAGAACCTGCGCCCGCAGATCTCGCAGGTGTACTTCTTGTCGCCGTGGGTCAGCAGGTGCTTGTTCATGTTGCTCCGGCAGGAGAACACCTGGGGGTGGAGGGGCAGGGCGCGGTTAGGGCAAGAGAAGCTCTTCAACGTCTGGCTTCCCGTGATGGACCTTAACTAGGCACAGAATCGCCCAGAATTGCCACGAGGCCTTTCCCAGCTTCAAGTCCTGACAGCTCTCCAGGGTTTGAGAAATACAAATAGTCACTTGCTGCCAGACTCCTTATCGCTTTCCAAATCATTTAAATACTTGCTTAGATTTTCATGGAAATTAATGATTTTCTAGTTTTCCCTATGAAAGGTAGTTCAAAAGAGCTCCATCTTAGTTCATTTAGACATCTCACCGGGAAATGACTGGCATTTTCTGAAGGGCGCCAGAGGCTGAGGGTTATGCCTCGGTTTGTGATACTGAGTTTCACGCATGATCCTATCAACTTTCCCAGTCTTGAGACTCTCGGCCTGGGGTGAGCGTGTGGGGGGCTCACGCATTCACTCAGTGGTTAATGGGTATCACCCACACCCACGCCCCAGAGGGGGGCTGGGCCACTGGTCCACAGACGGACGCGGCCAGGGACCCAACAGCAGAGCTCGGAGGATGAGGCGGCTGCAGGGGCCAGCAGGTGCTTGGGCCACCCGCCCTGTCCCCGAGTCTCCGTCTGGATGGCCAGTCCCATGGCCTATTGACCCGGGAGCAGTCTCCTCGCGCTCGCCTGACCGCACACACTCTCAGCAGAGCAGAAGATGTGAGAAGGGAGAGGGGAAGTGAGTTTGCAAGGAACAGAAGGCAAATGTTTTCACAGGAAAGTTGTCTTCAAGATTTTGACAGAAAGTTTGAGGACTTTTGAGAATCTGCAAGGAAGACAGGGCGACGCAGCCACTGCCTGGGGCTGCTCTGACCCTAGGGGCAGGGCTGAGGCGATTCAGGGGCGGAAGCTACAAGACCTCAGCTAGAGTTGCGGGGCGAGAGGCTGGGCCAAGAAGTGGGAAGATGAGTGGTTTCTCGAGAGGTACAGAGCCAGCAGGTGTCAACTACCTCCTTTGTGTTTTCCAGGCAGCTGCAGCTGCAGAGATAGCCGGAAACAGCAGGGAACTCAGTTTCCAAAGCACACGCCCTGCTTTACTCCCTGTCTAGACCCACGATGACCAGTCCACAAACGCTTCAAAGAACAGAACACACGTCAGCGCACACAGTGCTGGGGGGTTCATGCATGTGCTCTCCCAATAGTGCTCCCCGAAAAGCAGAAAGAACTGGTGGGTTGGCCCAGAACACGTAGTGGGACAGCCAGGAATGCACAGTGGGATTACACGAAGTGCGCGGTGGAACGGGCCAGAGTGTGCAGTGGGATGGCATGGAATGCCCAGCGGGATACCCAGTGTACTAGTCAGCCAAAGGGGTGCAGATGCAAAATACCAGAAATCGGTTGGTCTTTATAAAGGGTATTTATTTGGGGTAGAAGCTTACAGTTACCAGGCCATAAAGTATAAGTTTCTTCCTTCACCAAAGTCTGTTACCACGTGTTGGAGCAAGACAGCTGCCCACGTTTGCCACGGTTCAGGCTTCTTGGGTTCCTCTCTTCCCGGGGCTTGCCTCGCTCTGGGCTCAGGTTTGTGTTGTGCCACAAGGGCAGCTGTAGACTATTAGGCAAATGGTTTGCTTCTCTTCCCAGGGCCTTCTCTCTTTCCTCATGACCAAGCTCCTCTGTGTGCTTGCTTCCCCAGGCTCCAGCATTAAAACTCAGCTTCAGAACTCCAATTCAGAAAACTCCAAATCTGTCCCTTTTTTTGACCATTATACCATTTATCTCCCAATGCCGTTTTTTTTTTATTCATTTATCCCCCCCTTGCTGCTTGTGCTCGCTGGGTCAGCTAACCACGCCGTGCGGGCGGGCTTGCCTTCACCAGGAGGTCCCAGGAACCGAACCCGGGGCCTCCCATATGGTAAACGGGAGCCCCACTGATTGAGCCACAGCCGCTTCCCCCCCAATGCCGTTTTATAAAGGGCCAGACATGCAACAATTTTTGATCAAGTAATAACATTGAAAATACATATTTGTTACTTTTTGGAAGGAAAACATTACTTTGAGTGGAACCCCTAGGAAATAATAGTAGTTATCTTCTTATTTATTAACTTTATATTATACATTTAATAATTGAAAATATAAACAATTAAAAACTAAAAAGTAAACACAGATGAATAAATATATACATTTCTCAATTAAATGTAATGGATACATATAATTTTTTTTTTGAATCAAACAATATGTGACACAATATATTTGGTTCATAGTAATGCATTCATACAGTATTTGTCCTTTTATGTCTGGCTTGCTTCACTCAACATAATGTCCTCCAGGTTCATCCATGTTGCCATATGCTTTATGACTTCATTTCTTCTTACAGCTGCATAATATTCCACCGTGTGAATAGACCACAGTTTGTTTATCCATTCGTCTGTTGATGGACACCTGGGTTGTTTCCACCTTTTGGCAATGGTGAATAATGTGGCTATGAACATCGCTGTGCAGATGTCTGTTCGTGTCACTGCTCTCAGTTCTTCTGGGTATATACCCAGTAGTGGTATTGCAGAGTCACGTGGCAAGTCTATAGTCAACTTCTTTAGGAACTGCCAAACAGTCCTCCATAGTGGTTGTACCATCCTGCATTCCCACCAACAGTGAAGAAGTGTTCCTGTCTCTCCACATCATCTCCAACACTTGTAGTTCTCTGTCTTTTTAATAGTGGCCATTCTGATAGGTGTGAAATGAGATCTCATTGTAGTTTTGATTTGCATTTCCCTAATCATGAGTGATGTTGAGCATTTCTTCATGTGTTTTTTTGCCATTTGTATTTCTTCTTTAGAGAAATGTCTATTCAAGTCTTTCATCCATGTTTTAATTGAGTCGTTTGTCTTTTTATTGTTGAGTTATAACATCTCTTTATATATTCTGGATATTAAACCTTATCAGATATGTGATTTCCAAATATTTTTTCCCATTGGGTTGGCTACCTTTTCACCCTTCTGACAAAGTCCTGAGAGGTGCAAAAGTGTTTAATTTTGAGGAGGTCCCATTTATCTATTTTTCCTTTTGTTGCACGTGCTTTGGGTATAAGGTCCAAGAAACCACCACCTACTACAAGGTCTTGAAGATATTTCCCTACATTTTCTTCTAGTAGTTTTATGGTCCTGGCTTTTATATTTAGATCTTTGATCCATTTTGAGTTGATTCTTGTATGAGGGGTGAGATAGGGGTACACTTTCATTCTTTTGGTTATAGATATCAAGGTCTCCCAACACCATTTGTTGAAGAGACTGTTTTTTTCCCATTACCGTGGGCTTGGTAGGTTTGTCTAAAACCAGTTGACTGTATAGGTGAGGGTATATTTCTGGATTCTCAATTCTATTCCACTGATCGATGTGTCTATCTTTATGCCAGTACCATGCTGTTTTGACCACTGTAGCTTTGTAATATGTTTCAAGGTCAGGCAGTGAAATTCCTCCCACATTGCTCTTCTTTTTTAGAATACTTTTGGCTATTCGGGTGCACTTACCCTTCCAGATGAATTTGGTAATTGCCTTCTCTACTTCTGTAAAGTAAGCTGTTGGGATTTTGATTGGTATTGCATTGAATCTATAAATCAGTTTGGGCAAGATTGACATCTTCACGATATTTATTCTTCCAATCCATGAACACGGAATGTCTTTCCATTTGTTTAGGTCTTTTAAAATTTCCTTTAGCATTGTTTTGTAGTTTTCTGCATATAGGTTCTGTACTTCCTTGGTTAAATTAACTCCTAGGTATTTGAGTCTTTTTGTTGCTATTGAAAATGAAATTTTCCTCCTGATTTCCTCCTCAGATTGTTCAGTACTAGTGTACAAAAACATTACTGATTTTTGCGTGTTGATCTTGTATCCTGCCACTTTGCTGAACTCATTTATTAGTTCAAGTAGCTTTGTTGTGGATACTTCAGGATTTTCTAAATACAGGATCATGTCATCCGCAAACAGTGAGAGTTTTACTTCCTCTTTTCCTATTTGGACGCCTTTAATTTTTTTGTCTTGTCTAATTGCCCTAGCTAGAACTTCTAGTACAATGTTGAATAACATTGTTCTTGTATTTCTTGTAGCGTCAGTGTAGGTTGGTTGTGCGTTTCTAGAAATTTGTCCATTTCATCTAGGTTGTCTAGTTTGTTGGCATATAGTTTCTCATAGTATCCTCTTATGATTCTTTTTACTTCTGTAAGGTCATTTGTAATTTCCCCCCTTTCATTTCTGATTCTATTTATTTGCATCTTCTCTCTTTTTTCCTTTGTTAGTCTAGAGAGGGGTTTGTCAATTTTATTGATCTTCTCAAAGAACCAGCTTTTGTTTTTCTGTTCTCATTTTCATTTATTTCTGCTCTAATCTTTATTATTTCATTCCTTCTGCTTGGTTTGGGATTGGTTTGCTGTTCTTTTTCTAGTTTCTCTAGTTGTTTAGTTAAATCTTTGAGTTTAGCTCTTCCTTGTTTTTTAATATAGGCATTTAGGGCTATAAATTTCCCTCTCAAGACTGCCCTCGCTATATCCCATAAGTTTTGATATGTTGTGTTCTCATTTTCATTTGTCTCAATATATTTACTGATTTCACTTGCAATTTCTTCTTTGACCCACTGAATATTTAGGAGTGTGTTGTTCAGTCTCCACACATTTGCAAATTTACTTTTTTCCTGTCTGTTATTGATTTCTAGTTTCATTCCATTATGATCTCAGAAGGTGCTTTGTATAATTTCAATCTTTTTATATTTATTGAGAGCTGAATTGTGACCTAATATGTGGTCTATCTTGGAGAAAGATCCAGGGGCACTTGAGAAGCGTGTATAACCCGCTGAGTTTGGATGCAGTGTTCTGTATATGTCTGTTAGGTCTAACTTGATTATCATATTGTTCAAGTTCTCTGTTTCCTTGTTGATCTTCTGTCTAGTTGTTCTATCTAATGATGTGAGAGGGGTGTTGAAGTCTCCAACGATTATTGTAGAAATGTCTATCTCTCCCTTCAGTTTTGCCAGAGATTGTCTCATATATTTTGGGGCACCCTGGTTAGGTGCATAGATATTTATGACTGTTACATCTTCCTGGAGGATTGTCCCTTTTATTAATACATAATAAAAATCCCCATCTCTTATCACTTTTTTGCACTTAAAGTTTGTTTTGTCTGATATTAGTATAGCTACCCCTGCTCTTTTCTCTTTATTATTTGCATGGAGTATCTTTTTCCAACCTTTTACTTTTAGCCGGTTTATATCCCTGGGTTTGAGGTGAGTTTCTTGTAAGCAGCATATGGATGGCTCATGTTTTTTTATCCATTCTGTCAGCCTGTATCTTTTGATTGGGGAATTTAATCCATTCACATTCAATGA
Organism: Tolypeutes matacus; assembly: GCA_026826555.1. Lineage (NCBI taxonomy): Eukaryota > Metazoa > Chordata > Mammalia > Cingulata > Chlamyphoridae > Tolypeutes > Tolypeutes matacus. The sequence continues at coordinate 969,620 of JAKSZT010054037.1, forward strand.
TATTACTGAAAATGCACTACTTATTTCCTCCATTGTATTCTTTGGTTTTCATACGTCATCTTGTTTTTGTCTCTCTTTTTTACTCTTTTGATTATCTTTCTGCTATTCTTTCTTCTATACTCTCCTCCAAGCCTCTCTCTCCTGTCTTTTTCTTTCAGGTTCTAAGGCTTCCTTTAATATTTCCTACAAAGGTGGATTCTTTTTTGCAAACTCTCATAGTTTCTGCTGGTTTGTGAATACTTTATATTCACCTTCATATTTGAAGGACAGTTTTGCTGGATAAAGAATTCTCAGCTGGCAGTTTTTCTCTTTCAGTTTCCTAATTGTATCATACCATTGTCTTCTCACCTCCATGGTTTCTGAAGAGAAATCTGCACTAAGTCTTACTGGACGTCCTTTGTACGTGATCGTTTGCTTCTCTTGCTGCTCTGAGAATTTTCTCTTTATCTTTTACATTTGCATTCTGAATAATATGTGTCTTGGCGTAGGTCTATTTGGATTTATTCTCATTGGGGTACGGTGTGCTTCTTGGACATGTAAGTTCATTTCTTTCGTGAGAGTTGGGAAATTTTCAGCTATTATTTCCTCAAATACTCTTTCTGCCCCTTTTCCTTTCTCTTCCCCTTCTGGAACTCCCATGACACGTATGTTGTTGCGTTTTGTGTTGTCATTCAACTCTCTGAGCCCCTGCTCAATTTTTTCCATTCTTTTCTCTCTCTGTTCTTTTCTCTTCAATTTTAGCTGCTCTGTCTTCAGTATCACTTATTCTTTCTTCTATCATTTCGAGTCTCCTGTTGTATGCCTCAAATGTGTTTGTTTGTTTGTTTGTTTGTTTTTTTAAAGATTTTATTTATTTATTCATTTATCCCCCCTTGCTGCTTGTGCTCGCTGGGTCAGCTAACCACGCCGTGCGGGCGGACTTGCCTTCACCAGGAGGCCCCGGGAACCGAACCCTGGGCCTCCCATATGGTAAACGGGAGCCCTACTGATTGAGCCACAGCCGCTTCCCTCAAATGTGTTTTTGACTTCACCTATTGTGTCCTTCATTCCCATGAACTCCGTTACTTTTCTGTTCAGGATTTCAAATTCTTCTTTGCGTTCGCTCAATGTCTTCCTGATGTCATTTATCTCTTTAACTATATTTCTTCCACCTCATTAATTTGAGTTTGGAAATTTGTGCTCATCTCACTGATTAGTTCTCTCAAATTCTGCATCTCTTCTGGGACCTTGATGTATTCCTTTTCTTGGGCCATGTCTTCTATTTTCTTACTATGGCTCGTAATTTTTTGCTGGTGTTTAGGCATCTGGTTAGGTTGTATTTTACTTAGATGCTCTATCTCTTTCTCTTTTGTAGGGTTTTAGTGGCAGGAGGCTGTGAGTTACCACAGCTCTTTGATTTTTGGCTCAACCTTGATTGTTAGGATTGTCCCGTTGGTTGCTCAAAACTGGGCACTAGACCCAGTAATTGTTTGTACAGTCGCTTCCTAGGGCCTTGGGCAGGGAGACTATAGAGGCCAGGAAAAGCCTCTCCTATTTATTTTTTAATTTTCTTATGTGCACTTCCTTGATCTGCCAGGAGACGGCGCTCATTGGAAGCTCTCACTTCAATGCCTGGTTGGAGTGTATTTGTTTCTGAAGAAGAGATTCCCGTGTCTTAATAGTCTGCCATCTTCTCAGAAGTCAACATCCCAACTCTGTCCTTTGCCATGTCTTTTATCTTTGAGACCCCACCCACCGAGGGGTGGGACTCAACACCCTACTGACATGGCCCAGTCAATGCCCTAATCATAACTTAATCATGCCCAGATTAGCAGACCAGTTTACCAGCATAATCCAATATCTATTTTTGGAATTCATAACTATATCAAACTGCCAAACTGCTATACCCAGGAACACACGGTGGGCTGGCAGAGAACACGTGGTGGGATAACATGAACACATTGTGGGATGGCCTGGGACATGCAGTAAGATGACCGACAGCACATGGTAGAATGACCCAGAACCCACGGACACGGGGTACCGACTGTCCATCCCCGCCCACCCCAGGCATCACCCTGCAGCACATGCCGGCTGGTCTGGAGCCCGAGGTCATGCACTTCGCTTTACCCACTCTCCTCCGGCGCCTGCCAGCCGCAGGCCTCTGCCCCTGGTCAGAGCCCCAACACGGGGCCCCGCAGGCTCAATCTGCCCTGCTGACTCACTTGCTTTGTGGGGTTAAAAAAGTCAGAACTTCCCACATGAAAATAAAGATTTCCCTTTCTGCCTGAAGAGGTCAGGGCTGGCCCCATGGCAGGCAGCAATGCTGGCCTGAGCTCTCTGCCCACAACGCCCAGACCCAGCTGGCTCCTGGGGATGGCGGGGTCTGTGGCGCTGCTCCCAGGCCCCAGCACCAGGCGGAACAGGTGGACAGGAGGCGTGGCTGCGGCAGCATCGGCAACGTGCCAAATGCAGCCCCATGACGCGCCAGCTTCCCTCACGCAGCAGCTCTGGAAGCCTCCTGGGCAAGGCGCTCAGAGCTGCCCGGAAACCCTCCTTTAGTACTGTGCTTGTCCTATGTCTCAGCTCCGGTGCCCACCTGGGGGAGAGCCAGCCCTTCAAGAACGCAGCGGGCCTTTCACAAACACGCGTCACGGGAGTAAAGAAGCGAGGCGTCTTCGGTCAAGAGCAGGGCATGCATTCGAAAAGAATGACACTGTTTGCACGTAGCAATCTGACCTGGCTACGAAGGCAGTTCCAAACTGGGCTCTGAAAACAGTGCCGATGGGTGCCCGGACGTGCCCTGGGGGTCTCCTCTGCCAGGGCATGCTGGCTAGGTGCTGAGGGTCCAGCAGCTGTGCAGAGGCCCCAGGCCCCTCTGACTTCCAAGCCAACAGCAGGCCCACCCGCATCGGCACTCTCGGTGCGGCCTGTGTCCGAGGACAGCATCAGAGCACACCCAGACTGGGAGTCGGGTTCAAAGGCCACAGAGCCAGTGCTCCTGCCGCCAGGGACAACCAAGTGCCTTCTCTCCTCAGCTGCTGGGCCCCGCCACCCCCAGAACAGCGCTCAAAGCTGCCCAAGAGGACGGCATAGGAAAGGGACGTGGGGTGGGGGCAAGACCCTGGCCCAAAGGGAAAAAGATGACGTGGGTGACAGTTTGAAGCTTTCTGTGGACCCCAGAAAAGATCCTGTCCTTGGAGCTCATCTATTCCTGTGGGTGTGGGGCTTTTTGATTGGATCCAGTTGGGGGCCTTGGCTGGATGTCTTCAGGGAGGTGTGACCCAGGGTGGGTCTTGATCCTTTGCTGGAGTCCTTTATAAATGGAGGACAGAAAGCAGAGACATACAGAGAAAAAGCGGCAGAGACGGACACCCTGAGAGGCTGAGAGAGAGAGGTTCCCGAGGCTGGAGGCTGGAATCAGCAGAGAACAGAGGCAGGCAAGAGGCCCCCAAGAGGCTGAGAGAGAGGAAGTCCAGAGGAGAGGGGGAGACGAGCTGTGTGCCTAATGACCCACAGCTGAGCTCAGTAGGAAAGAAGCCTGGAGAAGTCTGGAGCAGAGACCCAGATTGGAGAGCTGCCATTGTGCCCTGCCACGTGGCAGGAGTCCAGAATCGCCAGCAGCCAGCCTTGGTGAGACAGCGTCTCTGATGATGCCCTGATTTGGACACTTTCTCAGCCTCAGAACTGTAAGCTTTAAACTTAATGAACGCCCACATAAAAGCCAGCCTATTTCTGGTATAGTGTTCCCAGTAGCCTTTAGCAAATTAAGACACAGGGGAAAGAAGACTCATGTCTAAGCCCCCTCTTTGGAGATCTATCTTAACAGCAGAAAAGAGCAAAATGACAAGGGCATGAGGTGAAAAGACACTTTAGATTGACATGTGTCTATTTTTATGCTAAAACTCCCCCGGCCCCCAATATTCTATGTGTAAAGCTGAGTCTGAACTTAAGAAAATAACCAGTTTTATACAATGATCCTAAAATCAACAGCAGAGCATTACCTTGCCACACACAGGGCACCCGGACGGCTCCTTCTTATACCGGACCAAGTTCTCGCTGCCGGCCTCCAGGTCTTCTCTCTTCACCCGCCTCACTCCTGCCATTCCCAGTGCCACCCAAGCGAGAGAGGAAACATGAAACCTGTGAGTGCATGTACTTTTAATTTCTAGTTCAGCACAAAGTCACTTCTAGCAGGCTGGGGAGGGCAGGCTTGTCCACAGCAACAGGACAAGTAAGCGTATAAGTGACGCCACCTGCACACCATTCGGACACCAGCAACCAACTGTGGCTCCTGAACCACCTTCCAGATGGGCCACGAGCTGAGGGGAAGGAGAGAGACTGCGCAAGGGCACGCAAGTTGGTGGCGGTTCTGCCATCGGAACACATTAGGAAATATAAGGGCATCGGGTTTCTAAAATTCTACAGTGTGGAAGAGTTAAGAGTGGCTGTTGGGAAAGGTATTTGTGCTCAATCTAAAGGCTCAAAGCAAAGTTACGGTTCTCTTAGGTGGTTGTTGAAAAAGTAAAGTACAAAAAATTATACATGATGTGACTCCATTTTCTTTTAGAAAAAGATATGATGTATACGTGTTTGGTGTGTTCTGTATCTATACTCTATGCTCTTTGCTTACCTTTCTTATCTGACATTTTATTCAACAAGCATATACTGGTAATGCTTTCTAAAGTGATTTTTTTCCCCAAACTTTTATAAAAAGATGCTTTGGTGAGTGAGAGCATACTTACTAAGCACTGGCCATCAAAAGAGGAGCAACTTTGAGTCAAAACCAGGGTTACCAAATAAAAACAGTGACTTTAAAAGGATTTGCTGGGGCAGAAAATCACGAAATGCTTCTAGAGCAGGATCTTTGAAAGCCCTCCCCAGAAGGGCTCAGGACGCCGTGGCGGGTGAGGACGTCGGTGGCGCAGGTGGCTGCCAGGTGCCACTGCCCCATGTGGGTGGCCACAGCCCACGCTCCACTCTATGGTGAAACCCCATGTAGGGAGCTGTGGGACCCCAACCACAGCATGTTTCCACCTCTGCCCCATTCCCACCTCGTTGCTGCCTCGCCCTTTCCAAGACACAGCTGACCCTGGGAGCCCCTCTCTGTCGCACTGGGTGTCTCCCAAACCCACGGGCGGGCAGGAGGTCAGCACGGGGCACCGTGGGAGACGCTGAGTACGAGGAACGAGGGGCACTCTGAGCCTCCCACCCACAGCCCCCACCCGGAACATTCTCTGCTGTGCACATGGCGGAAAGCACACAGCATACACCATTTCATGGCGTTTTTCCTGCTTTTTGTCACACCAAAAGCTTTTCCTTTCAGTCTTGAAGACCCTGAAGCACACTGTAACGACACGTAACACGGTCCTGCAGAAAGCCCAGGCTTCGGAGCCTTTCCCTCCCGAGGGGCCTTCGGCCTGTCCCCACGTCTGCTCACACGGCCCTGTTCACTAGCAGCCCTTCCTGTGCCGCGGGCCGGTGGCTCCCGGAGGACGCGGAGCCGGCGCCCCCTCGGCTAAGGCGGGACTCACCCTCCAGGTGCCGCCGCTGGTGGTCCAGCATGACGTCCTTGCGGTAAAACATTTTGTTGCAGACCTCACAGGCGAACTTCTTGTCCCCGTGCTTCTTCTTGTGTTTGGAAAGGTTGCTGTTGGTGGAGAAGAATCTGAAACACATCTCACATTGGAACGTCTTGTCATCTGTCCAGAAAGCAAACAGACAGACCCCCTTCAGGTAAAGGAGCATTCGGCAGCGACTCGACCACGCGGCCCCAGGCAGGGCAACGAGCAGCGAGCGAAGGGAAGGCGGGCACCGAAGCGCTCGAGGGGCCGCGTGCGGGCCACTCACCACTCACGCAGTGCCGCCTCGCTGCTGAGCCAGGCAGCCCTTCACCCCCACCCACGTCGTTTGGGGACGTGTCCTCCGTTTAAGAAAAGCCACCTGAGCCAAAACCGGCCCTGGTCCCTCCCCTCCATCCGACGTGACGCAGCCGCCCACCCGCTACCCCCCCAGCCCTCCCTCCTCCAGACTGCTCAGCCGCCCGCCGCTCCCTGCACCCCTGCCCCGGCTCCTATAACTGCCCCTCGCGCCCATCATCCGGGTCCCTGCCCCACGCTCCCCACGCGCCCCCACATGCCCTCCACACACAGGGATGAGTCCCCAACCTGGCAGGACCCGGGCCTGGGCACGGGCTGTGGCCTCCTGGGTGTCGTGAGCCCCAGAAGGGATGCCCCAGGCCCGGCTGCCCCTCCCACAGCACCGGTGCTCACTGGCCCTTGACCTTGCCCTGTGTCCAGGGCCAGCTGCTGTGCCCAGCCGAGCTGCTCTCTGCTTTCCTGTCCCCAGGCCCGGGCGCATGACCAGGGGTCTGACCATTCAGGGCTGTGGCCTCATTTCAGGGCTCTGTGCCCTGGCTGGCTCCCACACGCAGCAAGCGTGACGGCTACACAAACCCACACACTCAGACGCGGACTAGGCACCTCTTCCCGTGGTGACCACACCATGGCACTGCCTGGGGAGTGGGCAAGGACCCACGGCCCAGGCAGCACCCGAACCAGGGTTTCGCTGACCTGTGGGGTGGGGTGGGGGGGTCCGGGCACTGCAGGACGCTGAGCAGCACTGCCGGCCCCCACCCACCAGAGGCTGGTGCAGCCCCCACCCAGCTGCAGCACCAAGACCGCCCAGGCATTGCCAGCTTCCCTGGGGGCAAACGACCCCCAGCTGAGAGCCGCTGAGGGGCTGGACGGGCATGGGGCTGCAGAGGGCTGGGCACGACACGGGCATCACACAGACACGGACCCTCCCCAGGCCTGGCGCTCCTGGCCGTCTTCCACCGTGTAGCAGGTCCCTCGTTGTCCCCTCGCCGTCCCTTCTCGGCTCAGGCCCTGGGGTCTCCCCTGCGCAGCCTCACCGCCCGTGGGGCCGTGTGCTCTCCAGTCCATTCGGCTCCCACAGTTCACTGCAGAACTTTTGGTCTCGTGGGTCAATTAGGGAAGCAGCCCTTAAAACCACTCTTTTCTTCTCCAGCTTTCCTCAGCGTGAAATCTTAAGAATGGGGCCACGAGGCCCAGGGCGCTGCCACCCTGCTGCCTGCAGCTGTCACCAGGGACCGCCTCCGGGCTCATGGGCCTCGCCTGCAGCAGTGCGGTGCTGCGGGGTCGTGTTGTCTCTCACAAGTCCCCTTGGTACGTGGGGAGAGGCCGCTTCAAAGCTCTGCCCAGAGAGCAGAGCCGCGAGCAGAGCTGTCCTGGACCAGCCGCCACCCTGCAGCACGGTTTTCCCAGCCACGGCACCCGGCCGTGGCCGGCTCGTGAACCAGAAAGACGTGGTCCCAACAAGCCTCCTCCCACGCGGAGGCCGAGGTTTATGTTGCGTGAACGGCGGCGCCGGAGAACAGATGCCTCTCCTTTGGGATCCAGTGAAGGGTGTGGTTCACAGGGTCCCCGGAAATAAGGGGAGTGGGCTTCTGGGGGCCGGATGTGAAGCTCTGCAGTTCTCTCACCCAGCTTTACGGTCAAGGGGAGGTGGGCATTTGGAGCGTGGCATCGTGACCCGTCACGACCCGGGAGGGCACGAGGCAGGCCCCGCTGCGCACGGACCGCACGTTTTAAAGCTTTGCCCACAAAATCTCGCCTTAATGATCTAAGGACAACTCACATTCTCTTAAGCTCCATACCATAAAAAAGTACACCATACAAATAACACAGTACGTAAATGAGCTCAATTTCAAGAATCTAACTTTTCATTTTTCACTCTAAAATGTCTAACCTAAAAGATAAAAATAAATAAATAAAAATTTCTAACCTTTGAAACAAGAGAATCAGAGAAACTGCACTTGAATTCACTGCTGCTCTGTAATTCTATATCATTAACAGAGATAAATGTCTGGCTTAAGAGAGTTTTAATTGACATGTAACTACGGCTGCTTTGGCTTCTTTTATTACTTCCTGGCCTAAGAGTGTCCAGAGAAATCGTTACACATGGAAAGAAGACAACGTCTCTCCCTCAACCTCAAGCCCACCTCCCCAGGGACACTAGAAGCCGGCGCCATTTCTCTGCAGCCATGATGCCAGGCGGAGGTGGGCGCCATCCTGACCGAGGCGCCAAAGAGAAGGGAAGTCCTGCCTCGCTGACGGCGTGTGGGGTAGAAGTTCTGGGGTAACCCCTCACATTTCTGGGGAGCACCCGGGAGGGGAGGGCTTAGAACACGCCACATGCTGGCAGGCCACCGGAAGATTCCGGAGGCCACTCTAGCATTGGCACTGCCCTCAGGAGCAGCTAGGGCTCAGGTGAAGAGGCGCTGGGTCTGCACTCAGCGAAGCCGCCATGGGGGTCTGGGCACTGTGGACAGAAGGAGCAGGCCATGGTTTCCAGGAGGAGTGCACAAGGCAGAAACAGACAAACAAACCGAACCGAAGAGGCCCCGAGACACCGTGGAGAGAGGGGCTGGTGCAGGCCGGGCAGGCGGCTTCCAGGACCCAGTGTGAGGGGCGGCTCTCGGGGAGATGCAGGGCAGCCAGCAGCACCCTAAAGGGAACTGCGCGGGGCTGCGGGGGGCAAGCACAGGGCTGCGGGGGTGAGCAGGGGGCTGCGGGAGGCAAGTGGGGGTCTGTGGGGGGCTGAGGGGGCGAGTGCAGGGGTGAGCGCTGGGCTGTGCGAGGTGAGTGCAGTACTAAGCAGGGGGTGTGGAGGGACAAGCACAGGGCTGTGGGGGGCGAGCACGGGGCTGTGAGGGGCTGTGTGGGGTGAGCCCTGGGCTGCAAGGACCTGCGGGGGGCTGCAAGGGCTGTGGGGCACTGCGGGGGGCTGCGGGGGCGAGCACGGGGCTGGCCGCCGAGCACGGGGATCCAACAGCACATGCAGCCCGCGGCCCGGCAGGCCTCGGCCCACTGCCACCAGCAAAGGCCCCAGCCCCCCTTCCCTCACACTCTCCTGCTGGCACTGGTCTCACTTTACTCGGAAGCCTGGAGGACAGAAGCAAGCCCAGAACAAAAATGGTCTGTGCAAGGCAGTAACGGCTTCCAATCCTGGGCGCCGGCCAGACAAGGGCCTAAAAGGAGAGCTAAGGGTAGAGGAATCCTTGACCTCGGCACAGCCAGCTCTCCTAAAGCTGTTGCCTCTACCTTGCTGTTTATTTCCACACGGTTTTGAACAAATCACACAGAGCTCACTGCTCACGCTTGGATGTAAATCCATCCCTGACGATGGTTAAGTGTGGGGACCACTTCCAGCTTCTGGGGAAGGCTACCAGAAAGTAAGACAATAACTTCCCTTTGATGCAGGAAGTTTCCACCTGTGTCTCTTTAGAACAAGAAATAAGCAACTTAAGGTGAAATGAGCAGAGAGTGGTGTTCAACGGGAGGCTGTTGACTGGTTAAATGACCTGGATTCCTTCTAGAGTTCAGGGGGTTCCCTCCAGTTATCTCAGCCCCAGCTGGCGGGACGCAGAGGGCGACGGCCGAGGGCGCAGCGCCCGCCTCACCTGTGCGGCAGTTGTGGAACTCCAGCGCGCTCTCCATGCGGAAGGCCTTCTCACACGTGCCACACCGGTGCCTGTACTCACTGTCCACCTGGGTCCCCGCCGCAGGAGAAGCAGGGAGGAGAGCCGGGAGCAGGTGAGGGCAGAGAAGGCGCGTGGTGACCTCTCCAGGGACTTTGCAAGAGGGCCCGTTTACCCTCCCACCCGACTGGGACAGACAGCCAAGCCCGCACCCAGACAAGGTACTCCGAATGCCACCCCTGTGCTCGCTGGACCCCCGCCGCCCCGCCTCGGGCTCCACCTCGTGCCCGCCGCCCGCCTCGTGCCCGCCACCTCGTTGGGGCCCCACCCT
>JAKSZT010054037.1:979438-999527 GCA_026826555.1 Tolypeutes matacus
GTGGGCCCCTCCCCAGCGGCTGCGCAGAGGCCTCTCGGCCGCGCCGGGCGCTCACCGTGCGCGCGCACGTGCCTGCTCAGGTTGCTGCTGTTCTGGAAGCTCCGGCTGCAGATGCCGCACTGGTGCGCCCGCTGGTGCTCGCCCAGCTGCCTGGCGAGCTTCCGCCGGACGCCGTGTCTGCTCGGCGGCAGCAAGTTCCGCTTGAGGGCGGCAGAGCTGTTCTCGTGTTGGGGGAACCTGCCAGGGCGGGCAAGACGCGGAGAGTGACCAGGAGACACTGGGTGCAGCCATGTCAGAAGCAGGCCTCCAGGACCTCCCGCTAGCCTTGAGCCTGGAAGAGCGAGGCCAGGCATGTGCCCGGCATCACCCCTCGTTTCAGGGGTGTCCGAGGGGAGAGACACCTGGAATGTGCAATGGCCACCTCTGCCTTGTTTCTGGAATAGCCACATCTCTTCTTGCACTTGAACTCTGGCTACCAGGAAGCTCCGAGCTCACTTTGTGCCTCGACCAGTGAAACCGTATTTCCCTGCTGTTTCTCTCACTCGGTCTTAATGCACTATTTTATATTTCCCCTGAGCCTGACTTTTAGAAGTTCTTCTCCATATTAGACATGTTTTCATCACAGCCACCTCTCTGGGCAATAGGATAGAGCATAAATAAATAAATAGGTAACATTACATTATTTGTGGCATGAATTTGGTCTCGGTTTTCAGTATTTCCAGAGGTTCCCCAACTTTATAAGACCAGGAATATCTTCTTTTATCTTACTGTAGTAACAATATACAACCCAAAGCCTCCCGTTTTAACCACATTCAACGGTACAAACTAGTAGCATTAATTACATTCCCAATTTTGGGACCAGATATATCTTGAAAACTTCTTATTAGAAGCTCTCCAAAAAGGGCTGCTTATTCAACCTCAGGTCAAAATTTAGTCAAAAGTAACAAGTAAAACACAGAGGTATTTTCCTTGCTCATCAAGAGAAAAGGGAAACGGAAATCAAGGTGTTCCATGTCCTGAAATCCCAAGAGGAACCTGGTTTAGCCAGGGCATCTACCCTGGCTAAACCAGAGCCCTCCTGCTGCTTCCCCAGGTCCTGATGTTCAGAGGAGCACTAGACCACATCTGCTCTTGGGAGGCTTCCCGTCCGCAGGCACCCTCCCCGCCGCTGGGCTAGCGGCTACCAGCACTTTGTCAGCAGAAATGGCCCAAAATGCCGAGCCAGGACTTACTTGGGAGCGGAGCTGACGTCGGTCGTGCTGGCAGCCACCTTCCCCAGAACCAGCTCCACGATGCGCTCGTCAGGCACGGCGCCTGCAGGCTCATCCGGGGGGACTTCCGCAACCATCTCTGCCACTTGCTCTATGCAAAGGAGACGACAGCCAGGTCACCACTGGGGCAGGGACGGACACAACCCAACCAAGCACGGCCCAGGGGGCAAGAGCCAGGCCAAAGCTGTAGAAACCAAATCGTTAGGTTTAAACAGGGGGAAACAGCTGCAGTGTTTTGGAATCTACACATTTAACTGTCTACAGAGAAAAACAAAATTTTATTCCTAACTCAAAACTGGAGTTAAAATTTGTGATTCTTTTTTTAAAACCACAGCAGGCTTAACATCATTTCAATCCCTCATCACACCAACCAAACACCCTATGAATATATAGTAGAATCTTATAGTTAACCAAATCAGTTTGATAGAGCTTTAGAAATACTAGTTTTATAATCAGATATATCTTTTTTTATTTATCCCCCTTGCTGCTTGTGCTTGCTGTGCCCATTTTGCTGTGCGTTTTTCTGTGTCTGCTTGTCTCCCTTTGCTGCATCATCTTGCACCAGCTCACTGCGCCACACAGGCCGTCAGCTCACCGCGCCGTGTGGGCCGGCTCGCCTTCACCAGGAGGCCCTGGGACTCGAACCCGTGGCATTCCATATGGTAAACTGGAGCCCAATGACTCGAGCCACAGCCACTTCCCAGATATATCAGCTTGAATGTGTTAAAAAAATTGATTCTATGAGAGAGGTGATTTAGAAAGAAGGAGAAAGTCCATAATCCACATGGCCTCTCTAAACTGATCCCACCCGCCCTACAAGGCGGGACGGCTCAGGTCCCTTCCCAGGACCTCCCAGACCTCTGGGGCCAGGAAGAGGCTGGGACCCCCCACCCCGGCCCTCACCTGCGGGTTCCTTGTCTTCTGCAATGACCAGGGGTTGCTCGGCTTTGGAAGCTTTGGGTTTCCGACCCCTTCGAGGCTTTTTCTTCTGCTCTTTGGTGGCAGCGACACTCTCGGGAACGGCGGGACTCTCTCCCGGGGGCGCCTCATGCTCCTTCTCGGGGAGCGCCTCATTCCGGCTGGCTGGAAGGATGCTTTTGGCATGTTCCAAGTGGCCCAGCAGGTGCTCTGCGAGAAGAGAGGGGCACTTGCAAGATGAGGGGCTGTCAGCAGGCCCCCCGCCCTTCACCCTCGCCGGCTGGAAGTAATCCAGTAACTAGGGTTTTGATTCTGCTTGGTAATAATGCCTTCTTCATATGGGTAGGTAAGCTTTGATTCCACTGCTTCCAGAAAATAAAAGCATTTCCATGCCACAAACCACAACAACTATGTTAAAAGGGAAACTGGGTGATAAAAGTTCACGTACATCAAACGCATCTATGTGCAGAGACAAAACTTGGGAAAGACAGATCAAAAGGCTCATCTGCTTCCCTCTCTCGATGATGAGATTACAGGGATTTTTATTTCCTCCTTTCAGCTTAACTGTATTTTCCAGTTTCTCTACAATGAATACGTGATACAATTAGTTTAAAATGCAGCCTTGGCAACGGGTGGTGGGGATGCGAGCACAGCATTAATAAGTAGAATGAACAACGGCCAATTCCGTATGTGAGTTAAGAGGGGAAGTTTTTGGTTGCGTATATGTTACTAGACGAAAAATTAAAAACAAAAACCACAGGATTGACTGTACACCACCAACAGTGAGCCTAGGGGAGGCCACGGACTATAGCTACCAGCACGATTAGAGTGATATCCTCTCACCAACGGTAACTAACGCAGCACACGACACAAGGTGTTACTATTTGAGGGTATATGAGAACTCTGTATTTTCTGCATGATTTTTCTGTAAACCCACAACTTCTTTTAAAAAAAAAAATGAGAGAAACACTGAGCCAGTTTCTTCTCCCTGCTTCCTAAAGCCATTTTCAGACCTGCCTGGGCATCTGCCTTGTGCTTATTATGTGAAAAACCTTTTCCTAGCCTCAAAAAGGGAAAAAGAAAAAAAAAAAGGAGCCTCTAAAGAGAGATATTGAGAAATATTCAATTCATGATAGACTTTTCTTTAAAGAATTTTGCATAAAAGCAAAAAAGCTTTGCTTTATTTTCAACTGAAGAAAGCCTCAGAGACCTCCCAAGAAAAGATAACTGGAAGAAACGCAGGAAACCAGTGGGTAGGGATGGGCACAGAGTTCAAGAATGGAAAGCTCCCCAAATGAAGGGGAGCACGGCTCAGGCAAGAGGGCTCAGAGCACCAGGCAGAGAAGCAGGACGCGCCTTTAGCTGTCACAGCTAAAGCACTAAGTGACAGGAGGCACCTTTGTGTAAATGTGGGCCAAGGAACGAGTCTGCCTATTGTCAAGCTCACCTGATCCAAGCCAGGCATTAACAATTAAGTGCATACCATGTCCTCATTTATCCAGTATTTAGAGGCACTGTGTTAGGCCTGTGCCCTCTAGGAGAAAGGTCTAGTGAGGGAAACAAAATTAAAGATCAAATACAATATAATGCAACCCATGTTATAGGAGACATTTGGCAGTGTGGCCATGGAGACAAGTAAACAAGGAACCCATTTAGCTGAAGACACTTGGGGGTGCTATATAAAACCTACCCCCTCACCCCAAGCTTCCAAGAAAGAAAGGAAGACCCCATGGTGCTAGCCATGCAAGGAACTTAAAGCCCGAGAGGGAGAACACAGGCTGATGCGGAGGCACCCAGAGGTTGGGGTCTGGGATCTTCACAGTCCCCACAGAGGCCCAGAAGGTGTGCTGCCCACACGGCCAGGGCTGGGGGAGCGCCTCCAGGACCCGCTGTCCTGGGCGGCAACCAGAAAGCTGGCTCCTGCCGAGGCCTCAGAGACCAGGGAGCCATCTAGGGAGCCCTGGAAGAAGCTGAAGCCCCAAGCCAGGGCCGCGTGTGCTCGGAGAACAGAAATGTACATGACTCAAGCTAAAACGAACAAGCAAAAAACAAAAAAAAAAAACTGTAGCAAAAATTGGTTCTAGGCCCGTGAAATCCCTGGGGGGACAAAAGAGCAACAAAAAAGCACTTTATGCCAAGAGCTCCACAATCCAGGGTACATGAAAGAACCACCCTGTGGGAGGGAAAGGAGGAAGACGCTCTGCCAAAGAGTCTCCCCAAACAACAACAAACAAACAAAAATAAGAGTGAGCTGGAGAAACAACTGGGAAAGAAACACCCTTAAATGAGTAAGGAAGGATTAAAACACATAAGGAAAGGCTAGGATAAAACACAAATAAAAGCAGATATGGGAAATAACCAAAATGGAAAAGAAAAAGACACTGAAATGAAAAATATAATTTGTAGATTAAACAGAAAATTAGAACTGAATAGAGAATTAATAAACTAAGAGAGGGCTAAAAAGATTATCTAGACTGTGGCACAGAAACAAGGAGCTAGTTAAAAATACGAGGAAGGGGTAAAGAGATATGGAATAGTAAGTAATAAGATCTAAATATATACAATAGGACCCTCAAAAGGTGAGAAAAGAGAATGAGGAAAACACAATGGGCAAAATAATGGGGGGAAATTACCCCAATGGATGAAAGACATGAATACTTAGATGCAAGTTCTATAATAAGAAACAAGGAGAATGAATAAAAATGAATACACAAATGATGCTCTGTAATAAACTACAAAACTTCAAACACAGAAGATTTCAAAAGCAACCAGGCACAACACAAATGACTTACAAAGGAACAAATGAAATTAGGGCAGACTTCCTAAAAGCAGCTATGGAAGTCTTAAGGTAGTATGATGTGCAGAAAGAAAATGGGAACAAACCAAAAGTTCAATATCCACAGAAAATATTTTTCATTAAAAAGACTAAATGAAGACATTTTGAGACAAACACTGAAAAGTTTGCCGCTAGCATTGTGGCCTAAAGCAAAAGGAATGTGATTTTCAATTAAAGGTTAGAAATTATAAAAATAAATAACCAAGGGAAAAAATAAACACCACACTTATGGAAGTAAGGGAACACTGTTCTAAATAATTATAAATTCAAGTCAGGAAAATTAATGCATATTAAAATATTTAGAACATAAATGTCCTGGTTTGAGTCTTTTGTGGACCCCAGAAAATTATGTTCTTAAGCTAACCCACTCCTGTGCATGTAAACTTACTGTATATAGGACCTTTCCATTAAATCATTTTTTATTAAATTGCTTTAGTTAATGGCCTTTGATTAGACTGAGGGCCCCAGGGTGGGTCTTAATCCTTTTCCTGGAGTCTTATATGAACAGAGACACAGAGAGGAGAGCTGCCATTTTGACCCTGCCATGTGAGAGAGAGGACTCCAGGGTCACCTACAGCTGCAGAACGACAGAGAAACCCGGAGAGGCTGAGAGAGAGGCCAGAGGCTAGAACTGGCAGACTAACCGAAGCTGAAGCAATGAGGCCCCCATGAGGCTGGGCCCATGGAGCAGCTAGAACTGAAAGAGACAGGCCAAGGAAGAGATGAGCCATATGCCTGATTGCCCACAGCTGAGCTTGGGGAGAAAGCGAGCCTGGAGGAGAAGGCAGAGATCAGCTACCTTGCCACATGGCAGGAGCCCAGGATTGCCAGAAGCCGACCTTTGGAGAGACAGGATCTCTGATGATGCCTTGATCTGGACATTTCCACAGCCTTGGAACTGAAAGCTTTTACCCTAAGAATTCCTTTTATAAAAGCCAAACCATTTCTGGTATATTGCCTTGGCAGCCTTCAGCAAACTCAAACAATAAACATAGGAAGGAAAAGACCACATGACAAAGAAAAGTGTAAAAAAGATTCTTCAAAGCAGATGGTGGAGTAGGCAGCTCCAGGCTCCATCCCTGCACAGAAACATTGGAAAACAAGCAGAACTGTCAAACCAAATTTGTCAGAACTCTGGAAAACAAACATTTACAGCAACAAAGACAATGCTTAATTAAGAAAAAGTCTACTTAAGAACAGAAATTGCTGTCAAAACACTAACTGCACAAAAGCTAAAAAAACAGAGACTTCAGTGACCACACATGACAACAAATACAGTCTTTGTATTTTAAAAAGTTTGGAAAAATCACTAAATCACTAGAGCAGTCAACAATCAAAAACAGCAAGCCCTGGGGGGAAGGGGAGGAAATGATTTTCAGAGTTACCACATTATAATATTCAAATGTACAGTTTTCAACAACAAAAAATCACAAGGCAAACAAAGAAAGAGGCAAGCATGGCCCATGCAAAGTAACAAAATAGGGAAGCGGCTGTGGCTCAATCAGTAGGGCTCCCGTTTACCATATGGGAGGCCCCGGGTTCGGTTCCCGGGGCCTCCTGGTGAAGGCAAGCCCGCCTGCACGGCGTGGTTAGCTGACCCAGCGAGCACAAGCAGCAAGGGGGGGATAAATGAATAAATAAATAAAATCTTAAAAAAAAACAAAGTAACAAAATAAAGCAATAGAAACTACTCCTGAGGAAGCTCAAACATTGGCCCTCCTATACAAAGTCTTTAAAACATGTTTTTAAAAATAAGCTCAAAGAGCTAATGAAAAATATGGACAAAGAATTAAAGGAAATCAGAAAAGCAATGTATGATGTATGATCAAAACATGAGGGAAGCAGATGTGGCTCAAGTGATTAGGCTCCCGTCTACGATACAGGAGATCCAGGGTTCAATTCCCGGGCCTTCTGGTGAAGGCAAGCTGGCCGTGTGATGAGCTGGCCTGCGCAGAGAGCCGGCCCCCGTGGAGTGCTGGCCCAGGCAGAGAGCTGGTGCAGCAAGATGATTCAACAAAAAGAAACACAGAGGAGAGACAATAAGAGATGCAGCAGACCAGGGAGTTGAGACGGTGCAAGAGATTGAGCGCCTCTCTCCCACTCCGGAAGGTCCCAGGATGGGTTCCTGGTGCTGCCTGAAGAGAAGACGAGCAGACACAGAAGAACACACAGTGAATGAACACAACGAGTTCAAAAACAATGGGGGGTGGGGATAAATAAATAAATAAAATCTTTTAAAAAAACCAAAAACATAAATAACAAGAAAGAGAGAGAAATTATAAAAAGTAACCAAATTTAAATGCTGCAGTTGAAAAGTAAAGTAATTGAAATGAAATATTAACCAGAGTAGTTCAGCAGATTTCAGCAGACAGAAGAAACAATCAGTGAATTTAAAGATAATTAAAGGGAAGCGGCTGTGGCTCAATCGGTAGGGCTCCCGTTTACCATATGGGAGGCCCTGGGTTCGGTTCCCGGGGCCTCCTGGTGAAGGCAAGCCCGCCCGCACGGCGTGGTTAGCTGACCCAGCGAGCACAGGCAGCAAGGGGGGGATAAATGAATAAATAAATAAAATCTTAAAAATAAATAAATAAATAAATAGATAGATAGATAAAGATAATTAAAATGATCCAGTCTGAGGAACAGAAAGACAAAAGAATGTACAAAATTGAACAGGGCTTAAGGCACCTGTGGGATACCATCAAGCAGACCAATACATGCATTATCAAAGTCCCAGAAGAAGGGAGGGTGGGGTGCAGAAAGGAAATGTAAAGAAATAAAAGGCTAAAACTTCCCTTACTTTGACAAAGACATGAATCAGAGATGCTCAACAAATTCCAAGAAGGACAAAAAGAGATCCCAACCCAGACACATTATAATCAAACTGCCGAATACCAAAGCAAAGAGAGAATCCTGAAAGCAGTAAGAGGGAAGTGACTTGTCACATACTAAGGATTCTCAATAAAATTAACGGTCAATTTCTCATCAGAGACTATGGAGACCAGAAGGCAGTAGACAGCACATTTAAACAGCTGGGGGGGGTGGGGGAGGGACAAACCCTAAAACCAGTAATTCAATATTCATTCCAAACTGTCCTTTAAATATGAGGGCAGGAGCGGGTGTGGTTGAATGCCTGCTTCACATGTACGAGGTCCCGGTTCCATCTCCGGTAGCTTCTAAAAATAAGTAAATGAATAAATAGGGGGGAAATTAAGACAGTTCCAAATAAACAAAAGCTGAGGGAGTTTGATACTACTAGACCTCCTATATAAGAAATGGTGAAAGGACACTAGACAATATACAAAAATAGAGATCTCTGGTAAAGGCAACTACCTGGCAAATATACCAGCTAGTATTTTTGGCTTGTAACTCCATTTCTTAATTCTGACATGATTTAAAATACAAATACATAAAATTAATTATAAATCTATGTGATTGGACACACAATGTAAAGATGTGATTTGTGACAAAAACATAAAGGGGAGGAGAATAGAGATGTGTATAGGAGCAGAGATTTCATATGCTATATTTAAAGTGAAGTTGATATCAATACCAACTACACTGTTATAGATTTAGGATGTTAAATGTAATCCCTATAGTAACTACAAAGAAAATACCTAAAATATTTACACAAAATGAAAAGGAACTCAAAATGGTTCAATAGAAAAAAATTTAAGGAAACACAAAAGGCAGTAATGGAGGAAATGAGGGACAAAAATATATGACATACAAAACAAATAGCAAAATGGAAGAATCCTGTCTTATCAGCTATTATGTTAATTGTAAATGGATTAAACTCTCCAATCAAAAGGCAGAAAATGCAGAAGGGTTAACAAAACACAATAACCATAAACTAACTATATGATTTCTACAAGAGACTCACTTTAGATCCAAAAACACAAAAAGGTTAAAAATGAAAGGATGGAAAACAACAATCCATGCAAATAGCAACCAAAAGAGAGCTGAGTGGCTATACTAATATCAGATGAAAGAGGGTTTAAGTAAAAAACTGCTATAGGAAGGACATTATATATAGATAAAAGGACCAATTAATGAAAAAGATAACAATTACAAATATGTGTGTACCTAAACCAGAACTCCAAAATATATGAAGCAAACAATGATGGACTTGGAGAGATAAGACAGTTCTATAATAATAGCTGGGGACTTCAACACACCATTTTCAATCATAGATAGCACATATACACAGAAGAGTGATAAGGAAACAGATAACTTAAACAACACTATCAAACTAGTAGAACTAAAAAACACGTAGAAAATACTCCACACAGTGACAACAGAATACTCAGTCTTCTCAAGGGCATATGGAACATTATCTAGGATAGACCACATGTCTGCCTATAAAAGAAGTCTCAATAAACTTAAAGACTGAAACTATACAATAGTGGCAGTTTGATATTATTTATGAATTCCAAAAAGAGATATTGATTATGTTTGTAAACTGGTCTGTTCCTCTGGATATGATACCCTTTGATTATTCAAATTTAAAGGCCTTACCTTTACTTGATTAAATCAAGATTAGGGCTTTGATTCTGCCTCACCATTAGAGTAACTCAGTTTGAGTCCCCGCCCCCTCTGTGGGCTGTATAAACAGACAATCAAGGAGACAGGGAAACAGATGCACAGGAAAAGACATGGTTTTGCCGCTGGAGCCCCAGGGAGAGATGAGCCATTCGCCTGATAGTTTACAGCTGACCCCGTGAAGAGCCCAGAGCAGCTGAGATGGCTCAGAAAGAAACAAGCCCTCCAGCCTACAACTGAGATCAGAAGAAGCTGGGCCCAGGGAGCCTTAAGAGAGAGAGGAAGGTTAAACCCTCGCAGACATCTTGCTCCAACACGTGGCAATAGACTGTGGGCTAGGAAGTACCTCTTATGGTACCCTGAGTTGGACTCTTTAGGGCCTTGTGACTGTAAGCTTTTATCCCAAATAAATACCCTTTGTAAAAGCCAACAGAGTTTTGGTACTTTGCATCAGCAACCCTTAGGCCGACTAATATAACAATGTATCTTCTCTGGCAACTATGAAATGAAGGTTGAAATCAATAATAGAGGAAAAACTGGAAAATTCACAAATACGTGGAAATTAAACAACACACTCTTAACCCATGGGTGAAAGAAGAAATCACAAGAGAAATTAGAAAATACTTAGATATGAATGAAAATGAAAATACAACCTACCAAAACTTATGGGATGAAGCAAAGGCAGTGCTCAGAGAGATTTATAGCTGTAAATGCTTACATAATAAAAGACAAAAGATCACAAATCAGTTACCTTGAGGAATATATATATATATATATATATATATATATATATATTTATTTATTTCTTGAGGAACTAGAAAAAGAAGAATAATTTAAACAAAAAGTGAGCAGAAGGAAGGAAGTAATAAAGACTAGAGAAAAATGAATTAGAGAATAGAAAAATAGAAAGACTCAACAAAGCCAAAAATTGGTTCTTTGAAAAGATCAATAAAATCAACAAACCATTAGCTAGACTGACAAAAAAGTGAGAAAATGAAAATAATTAATATCAGAAATGAAAGCGGGGTATTACTACCGACCTTACAGGAATAAAAATGATTATAAGAAAAAATTATGAACAACTGCACACCAACAAATTAGATAATCTTGATGAAATGGACAAATTCCTAGAAACACAGAAATCATCTAAACTGACTCAAGAAGAAACAGAAAACCTCAACAGACCTATAACAACTAAAGTAATTGATTCAGTAATCAAAAACCTTCCACCAAAGAAAAGTCTAGGACCAGAGGGCTTCACTGGTGAATTCTGCTTAACATTTAAAGAATTATCACTAATCCTTCTCAAAGTCTTCAATAAAAGAAAAGAGGAAAGAATATGTCCTAACTCATTCTATGAGCCTAGTATTACCTGATACAAAAGCCAGAGAAAAGTATCACAAGAAAATTACAGACCATTAACCCTTATAAATATACATACAAAAATCCTCAAAAAAAAAATATCAGTGTACCGAATCCAACAGCATATTAAAAGGATTATACACATGACCAAAAGTAATTTATCCAAAGAATGCAATGGTGGTTCAACTTAAGAAAACCAATCAATGTAATACACCACTTTAAAAGAATGAAGGGGGAAAAAAAAAAACAAGAAAAAAACATGACCCCTTCAATAGATGTAGAAAAGGCATTTTATAAAATTCAATACCATTTTGTCATAAAAACTCAGAAGACTAGAACGAGAAGAGAAATTCTATAGCACAATAAAACACATATGAAATATACCTACTATCATACTCAATAATAAAACACTGAAAGTTTCCCCCTAAAATCAAGAATAATACAATGATGTCTGCTTTCACCATTGCTATTCAACATTGTTCTGACATTATAGCCAAAGCAATTAGGGAAGAAAAAGAAATAAAAGGCATCCAAATTGGAAAGGGAGGAGTAAAATTACCCCTATTCACAGAAAACATGACCCTATACATAGAATACACCACAAAATCCACAAGAAAGTTACTAGAACTAATAGACAAATTTAGCAAAACTTTGGGGTATAATATCAAACACTAAAATTAGTTGCTTTCAATATACCAGCAATGAACAATCTGATAAGGAAATAATTCCATTTACATCTAAAGGAACAATATATCTAATGAGCTTTATTTACTTATTTTTTTTTTTTTTTTTTGGTTTTTTTTTTTTTTTTTTGCAGTACCGGGCCAGGGATTGAACCTGGGACCTCATATGTGGGAAGCCAGCACTCAACCACTGAGCCACATTAGCTCCCCACAAGAACAATATATCTAGGAATAAACTTAACCAAGGATATAAAAGACATGTACAATGAAAATACAAAATATTGTAAGAAATTAAAGAAAACCTAAATTAGCAGAAACACATTTCAGGTTCATGGATCAAAAGACAATATTGTTAAGATGTGAATACTACCAAAAGTCATCTACAGATGCAATGCAATCCCTGTCAAAATTCCAATAGTCCATTTTACAGAAATGGAAATGACAATCACCAAATTCCCAAGGGGTCCTGAATAACCAAAACCATCTTGAAAAAGAACAAAGTTATAGGACTCACCTTCCCA
Source organism: Tolypeutes matacus (assembly GCA_026826555.1). Lineage (NCBI taxonomy): Eukaryota > Metazoa > Chordata > Mammalia > Cingulata > Chlamyphoridae > Tolypeutes > Tolypeutes matacus. The sequence continues at coordinate 991,569 of JAKSZT010054037.1, forward strand.
ATTTCAAAACGTACTAAAAGCTACAACAATCAAAATAGTGTTGTACTGGCCTAAGGACAGAATATACACCAATGGAAAAGAATTCAGAATCCACAAATAAACCCATACCACTATGGGTAACTGCTTTTCACCAAGGATGCCAAGTTCATTTGATGGAGGAAAGAATAATCTCTTCTACAAACAGTGCTGAGCAACTGGATTTCCACATGCAAAAGAATGAAAATGGACACCTATGTCACACCATATACAGAATTTAACTCAAAATGGTTCACAGACCTAAATACAAGAGCTAAAATCATACAATACTTTAGAAAACAATGGTAAATCTTCACTAACTTGGGTTTGGCAATATAACACCAAAAGCAAAAGCAACAAAAGAAAAACATAGACAAATTAGACCTCATCAAAATTAACAACTTTAGCCAATCAAAAGTGCTATCAAGAACATGAAAAGAAAACCTACAGAATGGGAGAAAATACTTGCAAATCATAAATCTCGTAAGTGTTTAATATCCAGGATACACAAAGAACTCTGACAACTTGTGGTAGATTGGACCGTGTAGCCTGACAAAAGGCGTGTTCTTAATCTTAATCTGCATCCCTGCTGGGGGAACCCAGTGCACCTAGGACCTTGTAAAGATGTTCTGTTTAGCTATCCTGTGGCCGACTGCATCAGGTGGGTCTTAACACCCTCACTGAGGGAGGCGAGGCCAGAAACCAGCAGAAACCACAAGAGCCAAAACCGGAGCGAAAGATGGCCACGGGGCAGGTGCAGAGATGCCGGTCAGGCCCTCAAGGGCTGCGACCACCTGCACGGGAGCACTGCAGGCTTTGGGGAGCAAGCACAGCCACCCCGAAGCCTCGGTTTTGGACTTTTAGCCTCTGAAACAGTGAGGTAATCAATGCTTGTCGTTTCAGGCAACCTATTGTATGTGGTCGTAACAGCCTAGCAAACTGAGTGCGCGTTTGCTACCATACTAGAAAGTACCAAAGAAGCAAATTTGTATCTTCTACTACAAACACCTAAAAACGTGGAAGCAGCTTTGGAATTGGATAATGGGACACACTGGGAGAATTTTGAGTCACTTGATAAAAAGGGCTGGGTTGCTCTGAAGAGACTATTGGTAGAGAAATGTTAGAGGTGCTCCCGGTGAGGGCGTGGGAATAAGTGAGAGCTACAGACAAAGTTTCTACCATCACAGCAAATACACACTTCAGCAGCAGCAGGACACTGGCAGAAATACGGATATTAAAGGTGCTTCGGGTGAGGCTTTCGAAGGAAATGATGGAGACTCCCGGAAAGACTGCAGACTCCTCCAGAAAAACAGCTAGAGGACAGGCTGAAACAGCCTGGAAAAAGATTTTCTAGGGTTTAGGACACCAGGCGAAGGTTGGACACTGACCAGAGGACAGAGGGACAAAGGAGGGTTATGGCGAGGACCAAACTGAGTTGAAACCAGCAGCTGCTGCAGCCAGCACCCCACACACACACTAAAGACACTTTAGCATTCTCAGGCCTCTGGGCCTGCAGCTACAGACAAAAGGGGCTCCAGGGATCCACCACTGGAAAGTGGAAAGAGAGGGACACAGCCTAAGGCTGACTCAGCTTCTGACCTACAAATTTGGTCCGCTGTGTCCCACCAACCCTTCCAGACTGGGTAGGATCATGCCATGGTTTGCCCTGGGAGCGGGCATAGGACTGGAGAAATCCGACCCTCTCAATCTCCCTCTCTTCTAGCTGGGACTGATTGTTGAGGACTCACCTCCCCAGGAAAAGGGAGAGAGAGGGACACAGCCTAAGGCTGACTCAGCTTTTGACCCACAAATTTGGTCTGCGGTGCCCCACGAGCCCTTCCAGGTTGGGTGGGGCGGTGCCATTGTTTGCCTTCGGAGCCGGCAAGGGACTAAAGATACATGACCCTCCCAATTGCCTTCTCCACTAACCGAACTGATTATTAAGGAAGTAGAAGGGAGTGGAAATATTTCCTACCTGGGAAAGGGGGGGGGGGCTGTCTACCAGAGGAGGCTGGAGAACTGCCTCTGAGAAAGTTTGAATTACAAGGCTCTTAGCCTCCAGGCAGGAAGCTCTATCTCACTGATCTGGTCTGTGCTACAACAAACACACTCTGACCAGGCATTGAACTGAGAGGGCTGCCAAAGGGCACCATCTGCTGACAGACCAAGGAAGTGCATGGGAGAAAATTAAGTAAGAGAGGCTTTTTCTGGCCTTTATAACCTCCTTCCCCAAGGCCCTAGGAAGTGGGTCTGCAACCAATTACTGGGTACAGAACCCAGTTTTGAGCAACTAGCAGGGACAATCAAAACAACCCAGGTCAAGCCAAGAATCAAAGAGCAGGGGTAACACACAGCCTCCCACCACTAAATTCCTACAAAGCAGAAAGAAACTAAGCATCTGAGTAAACTACATCCTAATCAGATGCCTAGACATCGGCAAAAAATTACGAGCCATACTAAGAAAATGGAAGACGTGGCCCAAGAAAAGGAATATATCAAAGCCCCAGAAGAGACGCAGGATTTGAGAGAATTAATTAGCGAGATGCACACAAATTTCCAGAATCAAATTAATGAGTTTAAAAAAAAAAAGACGACGACATTGAGTGAGCACAAAGAAGAATTTGAAATCCGGAACAGAAAAGTAACAGAACTCATGGGAAGGAAAGATACAACAGGTGAGATCAAAAACACATTAGAGGCTCTCTCTGCCTGGAGGAGCCCTCACCAAATCTCGGTGTGTATTTCCATCTTTCCCATTTCTCAGCAAGCTCTACTCTTTCTCCCATTTCCCATTAAATTCTTAAAAAAACAAAACAAAAAATACCACATGAGAGCTCTTTCCCTGCCGCCGCAGAGATAACACGGAGGTGGAGGCTCGGGGATTTCAAGGTTCGGTTCCACCCGTAACCCACCGCCATGGCCGAGGAAGGCACTGTTGCTGGAGGTGTAATGGACGTTAACACTGCGTAACAAGAGGTGCTGAAAACTGCCCTCACTCACCATGGCTTAGCACGTGGAATCCGCGAAGCTGCCAAAGCCTTAGACAAGCGCCAAGCCCATCTCTGTGTGCTTGCATCCCACTGTGATGAACCCATGTATGTCAGGCTGGTGAGGCCCTTTGTGCTGAGCACCAAATCAACCTAATTAAGGCTGACGGCAACAAGAAACTAGGCGAATGCGTAGGCCTCTGTAAAATTGACAGGGGAAACCCCGTAAAGTACTTGGTTGCAGTTGTGTGGTTGTTAAGGACTATGGCAAAGAATCTCAGGCCAAGGGTGTCATCAAAGAATATTTCAAATGCAAGAAATGAAAAATAAAACTTTGCTCTCACTCTTCAAAAAAAAAAGAATAAAAAAACAAAAAACACATTAGAGGCATACAACAGCAGACTCGAAATGACAGAAGAAAGAATACATGATACTGAAGACAGAGGAGCTGAAACTGAAGAGAGAAAAGAACATGGAGAGAAAAGAATGGAAAAAATTGAGCAGGGGCTCAGAGAGTTGAATGACAACACGAAACGCAACAACATATGTGTCACGGGAGTTCCAGAAGGAGAAGAGAAGGGAAAGGTGGCAGAAAGAGTATTTGAGGAAATAATAGCTAAAAATTTCCCAACTCTCATGAAAGAAATGAACTTACATGTCTAAGAAGCGCACCATACCCCAATCAGAATAAATCCAAATAGACCTATTCCAAGACACATACTATTCAAATGTCAATATCAAAGATAAAGAGAAAATTCTCATAGGAGCTACAGAGTAGCAAACCATCACATACAAGGGACACCCAGTAACACTCCTCAGAAACTGTGGAGGCAAGAAGACAGTGGTATGATACAATCAGGAAACTGAAAGAGAAAAGCTGTCAGCCAAGAATGCTTTACCCAGCAAAACTGTCCTTCAAATATGAAGGTAAGTATAAAATATTCACAAACAAACAGAAACTAAGAGAGTTCATAAGAATCTACCTTTGCAGGAAATATTAAAGGAAGCCTTACACAACCTGAAAGAAAAAGACAGAAGAGAGAGGCCTGGAAGAGAGTATAGAAGAAAGAATGGCAGAAAGGATAATCAAAAGAGTAAAAAGACAGATAAAAATATGATACGAAAAAAAAATTATACAACACATGAAAACCAAAGAATAAAATGGTGGAAGTAAATAACATATTCATAGTAATATCACTGAATGTGATTGAATTAAACTCTCCAATCAAAAGATACAGGCTGACAGAATGGATAAAAAAACATGAGCCATCCATATGCTGCTTATAAGAAACTCACCCTAGACCCAGAGATACGAACTGGCTGAAAGTGAAAGGTTGGAAAAAGATACTCCATGCAAATAGTAACCAAAAAAGAGCAGGGGTAGCTATACTAATACTGGACAAACAGACTTTAAATGCAAAAAAGTTATGAGCTACAGAAGGCCATTACATGTTAATAAAAGGGACAATCCACCAGGAAGATATAACAGTTATAAATATCTATGCACCTAACCAGGGTGCCCCAAAATACGTGAGACAAACTCTGGCAAAACTGAAGGGAGAAACAGACTTCTCTACAATAATCGTGGGAGAATTCAACAACCCTCTCACATCATTAGATAGGACAACTAGACAGAAGATCAACAAGGAAACAGAGAACTTGAACAATATGATAAACGAGTTAGACCTAACAGACATATACAGAACACTGCATCCAAACTCAGCGGGTTATACATTCTTCTCTACTGCTCATGGATCTTTCTCTAGGACAGACCACATGTTAAGGCACAATGCAGCTCTCAATAAATATAAAAAGACTGAAATTATACAAAGCACCTTCTGAGATCATAATGGAATGAAACTGAAACTCAATAACAGACAGGAAAAAAGTAAATTCACAAATGTGCGGAGGCTGAACAATACACTCCTAAATAATCAATGGGTCAAAGAAGAAATTGCAAGTGAAATCAGTAAATATATTGAGACAAATGAAAACGAGAACACAATGCATCACAACTTATGGGATACAGCGAAGGCAGTCTTGAGAGGGAAATTTATAGCCCTAAAATGCCTATATTAAAAACCAGAAAGAGCTAAACTCAAAGATTTAACTGAACAACAAGAGAAACTAGAAAAAGGAACAGCAAACCAATCACAAAGCAAGCAGAAGGGAAGAAATAATAAAGATTAGAGCAGAAATAAATGAAAATGAGAACAGAAAAACAATAGAGAAAATCAACAAAACCAAAAGCTGGTTGTTTGAGAAGATCAATAAAATTGACAAACCCCTAGCTAGACTAACAAAGAAAAAAAGAGAGAAGATGTAAATAAATACAATCAGAAAAAAAGGGGGGAAGTTACAAATGACCCTACAGAAATAAAAAGAATCATGAGAGGATATTATGAAAAACTATATGCCAACAAACTAGACAACCTAGATGAAATGGACAAATTTCTAAAAATGCAGACCCAACCGACACTGACGTTACAAGAAATACAAGAACGTAACAAACCAATCACATTTAAGGAGATTGAATTTGTCATCAGAAATCTCCAAGCAAAGAAAAATCTAGGACCAGATGGCTTCACAGGTGAATTCTACCAAGCATTTCAAAAAGAATTAACACCAATCCAGTTTAAACTCTTCCAAAAAATTGAAGAGGAGGGAAAATTACCCAACACATTTTATGAAGCCAACATCACCCTAATACCAAAGCCAGATAAAGATACTACAAGAATTCTCGTTACAAGAACAGGCTGAAAAAAAAAGAAAAAGATACTACAAGAAAAGAAAATTACAGACCAATCTCTCTAATGAACATAGATGCAAAAATTCTCAACAAAATACTTGCAAATCAAATCCAACAGCATAACAAAAGACTTATACATCACGACCAAGTGGGATTTATTGCTGATATGTAAGGCTGGTTCAACATAAGAAAATCAATCAACATAATACACCACATTAACAAATTTAAGGAAAGAAAACCACATGATCATCTCAATCAATGCAGAAAATGCATTCAACAAAATCCTGGATCCTTTCTTGATAAAAACATTTTAAAAGATAGGAATAGAAGGAAAATTCCTCAATATGATTAAAAGGCATACATGAAACACCCACAGCTAACATCATTCTCAATGGGGAAAGGTTGAAAGCTTTCCCTCTAAGATCGGGGAACAAGACAAGGATGCCCACTGTCACCAGTGTGATTCAATATTGTACTAGAAGTTCTAGCTAGGGCAATTAGACAAGAAAATAAATAAATAAAGGCATCCAAATAGGAAAAGAGGAAGTAAAACTCTGTTTGCAGATGACATGACCTGTATTTAGAAAATTCTGAAGTATCCATGACAAAGCTGCTTGAGCTAATAAATGAGTTCAGCAAAGTGGCAGGATACAAAACCAACACACAAAAATCAGTAATGTTTTTGTACACTAGTACTGAACAATCTGAGGAGGAAATCGGGAAAAATTCCATTTACAATAGCAACAAAAAGACTAAAAAACCTAGGAATTAATTTAACCACAGAAGTACAGGACCTATAACGTAGAAAACTACAAAACAATGCTAAAAGAAATCAATGAATACCTAAACAAATAGAAAGACATTCCATGTTCATGGATTGCAGGACTACATATTGTGAAGATGTCAATTTTACCAAAACTGATATACAGATTCAATGCAATACCAATCAAAATCCCAACAGTTTACTTTACAGAATTAAGAAAGGCAATTACAAAATTCATTTGGAAGGAAAAGTGCACCCAAATAGCCAAAAGCATTCTAAAACAGAAGAGCAAATGGTAGGGATTTCACTGGCATAAAGACAGACACATCAATCAGTGGAATAGAATTGAGAATCCAGAAATAAACCCTTACCTATATAGTCAACTTGTTTTGGGCAAACCTACCAAGTCCATGCTAACAGGACAAAACCATCTCTTCAACAAACGGTGCTGGGAGAACTGGATATCTATAACCAAAAGAATGAAAGAGGACCCCTATCTCACGCCCTTACAAGAATCAACTCAAAATAGATCAAAGACCTAAATATAAAAGCCAGGACCATAAAACTACTAGAAGAAAAGTAGGGAAACATCTTCAAGACCTTGTAGTAGGTGGTGGTTCCTTGGGCCTTACACCCAAATCACTTGCAACAAAAGAAAAAATCGATAAATGGGACCTCCTCAAAATTAAACACTTTTGCACCTCACAGGACTTTGTCAAGAGGGTGAAAAGGCAGCCGATTCAATGGGAGAAAATATTTGGAAATCACATATCTGATAAGGGTTTAATATCCAGCATATATAGAGATGTTACAACTCAACAATAAAAAGCCAAACAACCCAATTTTTAAAATGGGCAAAAGACCTAAAGAGACATTTGTCCAAAGAAGAAATACAAATGGCAAAAAAACACATGAAGAAATGCTCAACATCACTCATGATTAGGGAAATGCAAATCAAAACTACAACGAGATATCATTTCACACCTATCAGAATGGCCACTATTAAAAAGACAGAGAACTACAAGTGTTGGAGAGGATGTGGAGAGAAAGGAACACTTCTTCACTCTTGGTGGGAATGCAGAATGGTACAGCCACTGTGGAGGACTGTTTGGCAGTTCCTAAAGAAGCTGAATGTACATTTGCCACGTGACCCTGCAATACTGGATATATATCCAGAAGAACTGAGAGCAGGGACTCATAGCAGCATTATTCACGATTGCCAGAAATTGGAAACATCCCAGGTGTCTATCAATCAATGAATGGATAAACAAACCTTGGTGTATTCACACGATGGAATATTATGCAGCTGTAAGAAGAAATGAAGTTGTAAAGCATATGACAACAAGGATGAACCTGGAGGACATTATGTTGAGCAAAGCAAGCCAGACCCAAAAAGAAAAATACGGTATGATTGTGTTACTATGAACCAAATATATTGTGTAACA
>JAKSZT010054037.1:999927-1045099 GCA_026826555.1 Tolypeutes matacus
TTTTTTTTTTTTTTTTTTGCAGTACCGGGCCAGGGATTGAACCTGGGACCTCATATGTGGGAAGCCAGCACTCAACCACTGAGCCACATTAGCTCCCCACAAGAACAATATATCTAGGAATAAAGTTAACCAAGGATATAAAAGACATGTACAATGAAAATACAAAATATTGTAAGAAATTAAAGAAAACCTAAATTAGCAGAAACACATTTCAGGTTCATGGATCAAAAGACAATATTGTTAAGATGTGAATACTACCAAAAGTCATCTACAGATGCAATGCAATCCCTGTCAAAATTCCAATAGTCCATTTTACAGAAATGGAAATGACAATCACCAAATTCCCAAGGGGTCCTGAATAACCAAAACCATCTTGAAAAAGAACAAAGTTATAGGACTCACCTTCCCAATTTCAAAACGTACTAAAAGCTACAACAATCAAAATAGTGTTGTACTGGCCTAAGGACAGAATATACACCAATGGAAAAGAATTCAGAATCCACAAATAAACCCATACCTCTATGGGCAACTGCTTTTCACCAAGGATGCCAAGTTCATTTGATGGAGGAAAGAATAAATCTCTTCTACAAACAGTGCTGAGCAACTGGATTTCCACATGCAAAAGAATGAAAATGGACACCTATGTCACACCATATACAGAATTTAACTCAAAATGGTTCACAGACCTAAATACAAGAGCTAAAATCATACAATACTTTAGAAAACAACGGTAAATCTTCACTAACTTGGGTTTGGCAATATAACACCAAAAGCAAAAGCAACAAAAGAAAAACATAGACAAATTAGACCTCATCAAAATTAACAACTTTAGCCAATCAAAAGTGCTATCAAGAACATGAAAAGAAAACCTACAGAATGGGAGAAAATACTTGCAAATCATAAATCTCCTAAGTGTTTAATATCCAGGATACACAAAGAACTCTGACAACTTGTGGTAGATTGGACCGTGTAGCCTGACAAAAGGCGTGTTCTTAATCTTAATCTGCATCCCTGCTGGGGGAACCCAGTGCACCTAGGACCTTGTAAAGATGTTCTGTTTAGCTATCCTGTGGCCGACTGCATCAGGTGGGTCTTAACACCCTCACTGAGGGAGGCGAGGCCAGAAACCAGCAGAAACCGCAAGAGCCAAAACCGGAGCGAAAGATGGCCACGGGGCAGGTGCAGAGATGCCGGTCAGGCCCTCAAGGGCGGCGACCACCTGCACGGGAGCACTGCAGGCTTTGGGGAGCAAGCACAGCCACCCCGAAGCCTCGGTTTTGGACTTTTAGCCTCTGAAACAGTGAGGTAATCAATGCTTGTCGTTTCAGGCAACCTATTGTATGTGGTCGTAACAGCCTAGCAAACTGAGTGCGCGTTTGCTACCATACTAGAAAGTACCAAAGAAGCAAATTTGTATCTTCTATTACAAACACCTAAAAACGTGGAAGCAGCTTTGGAATTGGATAATGGGACACACTGGGAGAATTTTGAGTCACTTGATAAAAAGGGCTGGGTTGCTCTGAAGAGACTATTGGTAGAGAAATGTTAGAGGTGCTCCCGGTGAGGGCGTGGGAATAAGTGAGAGCTACAGACAAAGTTTCTACCATCACAGCAAATACACACTTCAGCAGCAGCAGGACACTGGCAGAAATACGGATATTAAAGGTGCTTCGGGTGAGGCTTTCGAAGGAAATGATGGAGACTCCCGGAAAGACTGCAGACTCCTCCAGAAAAACAGCTAGAGGACAGGCTGAAACAGCCTGGAAAAAGATTTTCTAGGGTTTAGGACACCAGGCGAAGGTTGGACACTGACCAGAGGACAGAGGGACAAAGGAGGGTTATTGCGAGGACCAAACTGAGTTGAAACCAGCAGCTGCTGCAGCCAGCACCCCCCACACACACTAAAGACACTTTAGCATTCTCAGGCCTCTGGGCCTGCAGCTACAGACAAAAGGGGCTCCAGGGATCCACCACTGGAAAGTGGAAAGAGAGGGACACAGCCTAAGGCTGACTCAGCTTCTGACCTACAAATTTGGTCCGCTGTGTCCCACCAACCCTTCCAGACTGGGTGGGATCATGCCATGGTTTGCCCTGGGAGCGGGCATAGGACTGGAGAAATCCGACCCTCTCAATCTCCCTCTCTTCTAGCTGGGACTGATTGTTGAGGACTCACCTCCCCAGGAAAAGGGAGAGAGAGGGACACAGCCTAAGGCTGACTCAGCTTTTGACCCACAAATTTGGTCTGCGGTGCCCCACGAGCCCTTCCAGGTTGGGTGGGGCGGTGCCATTGTTTGCCTTCGGAGCCGGCAAGGGACTAAAGATACATGACCCTCCCAATTGCCTTCTCCACTAACCGAACTGATTATTAAGGAAGTAGAAGGGAGTGGAAATATTTCCTACCTGGGAAAGGGGGGGGGGCTGTCTACCAGAGGAGGCTGGAGAACTGCCTCTGAGAAAGTTTGAATTACAAGGCTCTTAGCCTCCAGGCAGGAAGCTCTATCTCACTGATCTGGTCTGTGCTACAACAAACACACTCTGACCAGGCATTGAACTGAGAGGGCTGCCAAAGGGCACCATCTGCTGACAGACCAAGGAAGTGCATGGGAGAAAATTAAGTAAGAGAGGCTTTTTCTGGCCTTTATAACCTCCTTCCCCAAGGCCCTAGGAAGTGGGTCTGCAACCAATTACTGGGTACAGAACCCAGTTTTGAGCAACTAGCAGGGACAATCAAAACAACCCAGGTCAAGCCAAGAATCAAAGAGCAGGGGTAACACACAGCCTCCCACCACTAAATTCCTACAAAGCAGAAAGAAACTAAGCATCTGAGTAAACTACATCCTAATCAGATGCCTAGACATCAGCAAAAAATTACGAGCCATACTAAGAAAATGGAAGACGTGGCCCAAGAAAAGGAATATATCAAAGTCCCAGAAGAGACGCAGGATTTGAGAGAATTAATTAGCGAGATGCGCACAAATTTCCAGAATCAAATTAATGAGTTGAAAAAAAAAAGACGACGACATTGAGCGAGCACAAAGAAGAATTTGAAATCCGGAACAGAAAAGTAACAGAACTCATGGGAAGGAAAGATACAACAGGTGAGATCAAAAACACATTAGAGGCTCTCTCTGCCTGGAGGAGCCCTCACCAAATCTCGGTGTGTATTTCCATCTTTCCCATTTCTCAGCAAGCTCTACTCTTTCTCCCATTTCCCATTAAATTCTTAAAAAAACAAAACAAAAAATACCACATGAGAGCTCTTTCCCTGCCGCCGCAGAGATAACACGGAGGTGGAGGCTCGGGGATTTCAAGGTTCGGTTCCACCCGTAACCCACCGCCATGGCCGAGGAAGGCACTGTTGCTGGAGGTGTAATGGACGTTAACACTGCGTAACAAGAGGTGCTGAAAACTGCCCTCACTCACCATGGCTTAGCACGTGGAATCCGCGAAGCTGCCAAAGCCTTAGACAAGCACCAAGCCCATCTCTGTGTGCTTGCATCCCACTGTGATGAACCCATGTATGTCAGGCTGGTGAGGCCCTTTGTGCTGAGCACCAAATCAACCTAATTAAGGCTGACGGCAACAAGAAACTAGGCGAATGCGTAGGCCTCTGTAAAATTGACAGGGGAAACCCCGTAAAGTACTTGGTTGCAGTTGTGTGGTTGTTAAGGACTATGGCAAAGAATCTCAGGCCAAGGGTGTCATCAAAGAATATTTCAAATGCAAGAAATGAAAAATAAAACTTTGCTCTCACTCTTCAAAAAAAAAAGAATAAAAAAACAAAAAATACATTAGAGGCATACAACAGCAGACTCGAAATGACAGAAGAAAGAATACATGATACTGAAGACAGAGGAGCTGAAACTGAAGAGAGAAAAGAACATGGAGAGAAAAGAATGGAAAAAATTGAGCAGGGGCTCAGAGAGTTGAATGACAACAAGAAACGCAACAACATACGTGTCACGGGAGTTCCAGAAGGAGAAGAGAAGGGAAAGGTGGCAGAAAGAGTATTTGAGGAAATAATAGCTAAAAATTTCCCAACTCTCATGAAAGAAATGAACTTACATGTCCAAGAAGCACACCATAGCCCAATCAGAATAAATCCAAATAGACCTATTCCAAGACACATACTACTCAAATGTCAATATCAAAGATAAAGAGAAAATTCTCATAGGAGCTACAGAGTAGCAAACCATCACATACAAGGGACACCCAGTAACACTCCTCAGAAACTGTGGAGGCAAGAAGACAGTGGTATGATACAATCAGGAAACTGAAAGAGAAAAGCTGTCAGCCAAGAATGCTTTACCCAGCAAAACTGTCCTTCAAATATGAAGGTAAGTATAAAATATTCACAAACAAACAGAAACTAAGAGAGTTCATAAGAATCTACCTTTGCAGGAAATATTAAAGGAAGCCTTACACAACCTGAAAGAAAAAGACAGAAGAGAGAGGCCTGCAAGAGAGTATAGAAGAAAGAATGGCAGAAAGGATAATCAAAAGAGTAAAAAGACAGATAAAAATATGATACGAAAAAAAAATTATACAACACATGAAAACCAAAGAATAAAATGGTGGAAGTAAATAACACATTCATAGTAATATCACTAAATGTGATTGAATTAAACTCCCCAATCAAAAGATACAGGCTGACAGAATGGATAAAAAAACATGAGCCATCCATATGCTGCTTATAAGAAACTCACCCTAGACCCAGAGATACGAACTGGCTGAAAGTGAAAGGTTGGAAAAAGATACTCCATGCAAATAGTAACCAAAAAAGAGCAGGGGTAGCTATACTAATACTGGACAAACAGACTTAAAATTCAAAAAAGTTATGAGCTACAGAAGGCCATTACATGTTAATAAAAGGGACAATCCACCAGGAAGATATAACAGTTATAAATATCTATGCACCTAACCAGGGTGCCCCAAAATACGTGAGACAAACTCTGGCAAAACTGAAGGGAGAAACAGACTTCTCTACAATAATCGTTGGAGAATTCAACAACCCTCTCACATCATTAGATAGGACAACTAGACAGAAGATCAAAAAGGAAACAGAGAACTTGAACAATATGATAAACGAGTTAGACCTAACAGACATATACAGAACACTGCATCCAAACTCAGCAGGTTATACATTCTTCTCTACTGCTCATGGATCTTTCTCCAGGATAGACCACATGTTAAGGCACAATGCAGCTCTCAATAAATATAAAAAGACTGAAATTATACAAAGCACCTTCTGAGATCATAATGGAATGAAACTGAAACTCAATAACAGACAGGAAAAAAGTAAATTCACAAATGTGCGGAGGCTGAACAATACACTCCTAAATAATCAATGGGTCAAAGAAGAAATTGCAAGTGAAATCAGTAAATATATTGAGACAAATGAAAACGAGAACACAATGCATCACAACTTATGGGATACAGCGAAGGCAGTCTTGAGAGGGAAATTTATAGCCCTAAAATGCCTATATTAAAAACCAGAAAGAGCTAAACTCAAAGATTTAACTGAACAACAAGAGAAACTAGAAAAAGGAACAGCAAACCAATCACAAAGCAAGCAGAAGGGAAGAAATAATAAAGATTAGAGCAGAAATAAATGAAAATGAGAACAGAAAAACAATAGAGAAAATCAACAAAACCAAAAGCTGGTTGTTTGAGAAGATCAATAAAATTGACAAACCCCTAGCTAGACTAACAAAGAAAAAAAGAGAGAAGATGTAAATAAATACAATCAGAAAAAAAGGGGGGAAGTTACAAATGACCCTACAGAAATAAAAAGAATCATGAGAGGATATTATGAAAAACTATATGCCAACAAACTAGACAACCTAGATGAAATGGACAAATTTCTAAAAATGCAGACCCAACCGACACTGACGTTACAAAAAATACAAGAACGCAACAAACCAATCACATTTAAGGAGATTGAATTTGTCATCAGAAATCTCCAAGCAAAGAAAAATCTAGGACCAGATGGCTTCACAGGTGAATTCTACCAAGCATTTCAAAAAGAATTAACACCAATCCAGTTTAAACTCTTCCAAAAAATTGAAGAGGAGGGAAAATTACCCAACACATTTTATGAAGCCAACATCACCCTAATACCAAAGCCAGATAACGATACTACAAGAATTCTCGTTACAAGAACAGGCTGAAAAAAAAAAAAAAGATACTACAAGAAAAGAAAATTACAGACCAATCTCTCTAATGAACATAGATGCAAAAATTCTCAACAAAATACTTGCAAATCAAATCCAACAGCATAACAAAAGACTTATACATCACGACCAAGTGGGATTTATTGCTGATATGTAAGGCTGGTTCAACATAAGAAAATCAATCAACATAATACACCACATTAACAAATTTAAGGAAAGAAAACCACATGATCATCTCAATCAATGCAGAAAATGCATTCAACAAAATCCTGGATCCTTTCTTGATAAAAACATTTTAAAAGATAGGAATAGAAGGAAAATTCCTCAATATGATTAAAAGGCATACATGAAACACCCACAGCTAACATCATTCTCAATGGGGAAAGGTTGAAAGCTTTCCCTCTAAGATCGGGGAACAAGACAAGGATGCCCACTGTCACCAGTGTGATTCAATATTGTACTAGAAGTTCTAGCTAGGGCAATTAGACAAGAAAATAAATAAATAAAGGCATCCAAATAGGAAAAGAGGAAGTAAAACTCTGTTTGCAGATGACATGACCTGTATTTAGAAAATTCTGAAGTATCCATGACAAAGCTGCTTGAGCTAATAAATGAGTTCAGCAAAGTGGCAGGATACAAAACCAACACACAAAAATCAGTAATGTTTTTGTACACTAGTACTGAACAATCTGAGGAGGAAATCGGGAAAAATTCCATTTACAATAGCAACAAAAAGACTAAAAAACCTAGGAATTAATTTAACCACAGAAGTACAGGACCTATAACGTAGAAAACTACAAAACAATGCTAAAAGAAATCAATGAATACCTAAACAAATAGAAAGACATTCCATGTTCATGGATTGCAGGACTACATATTGTGAAGATGTCAATTTTACCAAAACTGATATACAGATTCAATGCAATACCAATCAAAATCCCAACAGTTTACTTTACAGAATTAAGAAAGGCAATTACAAAATTCATTTGGAAGGAAAAGTGCACCTAAATAGCCAAAAGCATTCTAAAACAGAAGAGCAAATGGTAGGGATTTCACTGGCATAAAGACAGACACATCAATCAGTGGAATAGAATTGAGAATCCAGAAATAAACCCTTACCTATATAGTCAACTTGTTTTGGGCAAACCTACCAAGTCCATGCTAACAGGACAAAACCATCTCTTCAACAAACGGTGCTGGGAGAACTGGATATCTATAACCAAAAGAATGAAAGAGGACCCCTATCTCACGCCCTTACAAGAATCAACTCAAAATAGATCAAAGACCTAAATATAAAAGCCAGGACCATAAAACTACTAGAAGAAAAGTAGGGAAACATCTTCAAGACCTTGTAGTAGGTGGTGGTTCCTTGGGCCTTACACCCAAATCATGTGCAACAAAAGAAAAAATAGATAAATGAGACCTTCTTAAAATTAAACACTTTTGCACCTCACAGGACTTTGTCAAGAGGGTGAAAAGGCAGCCGATTCAATGGGAGAAAATATTTGGAAATCACATATCTGATAAGGGTTTAATATCCAGCATATATAGAGATGTTACAACTCAACAATAAAAAGCCAAACAACCCAATTTTTAAAATGGGCAAAAGACCTAAAGAGACATTTGTCCAAAGAAGAAATACAAATGGCAAAAAAACACATGAAGAAATGCTCAACATCACTCATGATTAGGGAAATGCAAATCAAAACTACAATGAGATATCATTTCACACCTATCAGAATGGCCACTATTAAAAAGACAGAGAACTATAAGTGTTGGAGAGGATGTGGAGAGAGAGGAACACTTCATCACTGTTGGTGGGAATGCAGGATGGTACAGCCACTGTGGAGGTCTGTCTGGCAGTTCCTAAAGAAGCTGAATGTACATTTGCCACGTGACCCTGCAATACTGGATATATATCCAGAAGAACTGAGAGCAGGGACTCATAGCAGCATTATTCACGATTGTCAGAAATTGGAAACATCCCAGGTGTCTATCAATCAATGAATGGATAAACAAACCTTGGTGTATTCACACAATGGAATATTATGCAGCTGTAAGAAGAAATGAAGTTGTAAAGCATATGACAACAAGGATGAACCTGGAGGACATTATGTTGAGCAAAGCAAGCCAGACCCAAAAAGATAAATACGGTATGATTGTGTTACTATGAACCAAATATATTGTGTAACATACTATATGATTCAAGAAAAATTTTACATATCCAGTACATTTAATTGAGAAATGTTTTTATTCTACTGTACTTTCTTTTTCTCTTTTAATTATTATTTATATTTTCAATTAATAAATATACAAAATAAAGTTAAAAAAAAAAAAAAAAAAAGAAAGAAATGATGAATGTGTTACTGGAAACTGGAGGAAAGGCAACCCTTGTTAGAAAGTAGAAGAGAACTTGGTGGAACTGAGTTCTGATGTCAGATGGAAAGCATCCAAGTGATGAGCTTGGACATTTAGCTGAGATTTCCAAACTAAGAGTGGAATGTGTAGCCTGATTTCTCCTTGCTGCTTACAGGAAAATGAGAGAGGAAAGAGATAAACTGAGGCCTGAACTCTTAAGCACAAAGGAGCCAGCACCTGACGACTTGGAAACTTCCCAGCCCATCCAGATAGTGTGCTCTGAGACTACGGCCAGATGCGGATCCCTCAGGGAGCTCCCTGAGCTTCTGGGAAGTGAGTCCCCAGAGAGTCGGACTCCGCATGAGGGTGCCACTAGTCAAACCTTTGCTAATGAGAGTTTAGCTGAACCACACTTTGCTAAGGATACCAGCAGTATGACTCATGGATCCAGTTATCCATTTCAGGACTGAAACATATTTGTCTAGGAAGAATCTGTGGGAAATATTTTGTCTGATGGCTTGGATACCCGAGAACTATACACAAAATCAACAAGGTTTTGAGCATTTTGCGTGAGCAAATGCACAGTCAGCCTAGACTGAAAGGGACAAAGATAGTACAAAATGAAGGAAAAATAACTTCAAGGGTAGAACCGGTCTGAAGAGCTCTCCTAGGACCAAGAGAAAGGGGCTTCTGCACAAGTCTCTGGGTAGGGTGGGGCTTTTGTCCCAGTGCTTGGAGGGGGTGGTCCCTGTGCCCCATATTCAGGGAGAGTTCAGCTATCACCCCAATGCTCGAGGCGGGGAGCCTAGGCCCCGGCATTCGGGGAGGGTAGAGCTGCTGCCTGAGCAGGCTCGGAGGACAAGGCACTGACCATAGAGGACTCTGGGACCTTGAAATCTGATGGAGATTGCACTGCTGGGTTACAGACTTGCTTGGGACTTATTCTTTTCCTTCTAATTTTCCCTTCTGGAATGAGACTATAAGTCCTATGCCTGTCCCACCATTGTATTTTGGGAGCAGATAACTTGTTTTGTAAGTTTCTCAGGTCCACAGACCAAGAGGAATTTTGTCCCTGGATGGCCCCCCATAACTGATTTTGATAAGACTTTGGACTTAGAGTTATTACTAAAGAACCTAAGGCTTTTGGGATATTGTGATGGAATGAATGTATTTTGCAAGTAGGAAGGACATGTGTTTTGGGGATCCAGGAGAGGAATGTGGTAGATCTTAATCTGTGTCCCTGTGGGTGGGAACTCGTTGTAAGCAGGACCTTTCTGAAGATGGCATTTTTACATAAAGTGTGGCCCAACAGAATCAGGTAGGTCTTTTTTTGTTTTTCTTTTTCTCTTTTTGTTTCTTATTTCTTTTTGGGGGGGTGGGTCTTAATCCACATTACTGCAGGCCTTACAAAGAGAATCAGGGAAAACCACAGGGAGAAGCCAGAAGCCAGAAGCCAGAAGCCAGCAGAAAGCTCAAAGAGGAGAGAGAGACGCTGTGTGACGGGGCAGATTCGAGTCAAGGAGCCTCAAGGACAGCACAAGCCAGCCCCAGAAGGTTACGGACTTTAGGGAGCAAGCATGGCCATGTGGACACCTTGATTTTGGACTTTAAGCCTCCAGAGTGGTGAAACTTGTTTAGCCAATTTGCATGTTATTTGTCAAAGCAGCCTGGCAAATGAAGACACATTTCGACAACAAAAAGAAACAACCTAATTTAAAATGGGTAAAGTATGTAACATTTATGTAATCTAAATATCTTTTTTAAAAATTTAAAAATTAAAAAAAAAAAAAAAAAATGGGTAAAGGACTTGAATAGACATTTCTCCAAAGAAGATAGACAAATAGCCAGGAAGTACACGAGAAAATGTTCAACATCATTATTCATTAGGGAAATGCAAATCGAAACCACAGTGAGATGCCACCTCATACCCACTGGAATAGCTATTGTGAAAAAATGGGAAAGAACAAGTGCTGTGGAGAACTGGAATCCTACTGCACTGCTGCTGGGAATATAACATGGTGCAGCCGCTGGGGAGAACAGTTTGGCGGTTCCTCCAGACATTTAACATAGACTTACCATATGATCCAGCAATTTCACTCCTAGGTATACCCCCCAAAGAACTGAAAACAGGGACTCAAGCACACTTGTACACCAACGTTCACAGCGGCATTATTCACGAGAGCCAAAAGGTCGAAACAGCCCAAGCGTCCATCAACAGATGAATGGATAAACAAGATGTGATGCACACAAATGCCGTATTTCAGCCATAAAAAGGAATGATGTTCCAATCCATGCTGCAGCACTGACAAGATTATGTTAAGTGAGATAAGCCAGACAAAAGCACAGCTAGGGTCTGATCCCACTTATATGAAAGAGGCAAATCCATAATTCAGAAAGGAGTAGAGGTTAGCAGGGGCTGGGGGAGAGGTGATGGGTCTCTTGGACTAATCCCTTAATCTCTTTACCTTTTATCTTCTTTTTGTTCCTCTTTCTGGAAGATTTCCTCAATGGTATCTAATCCTTGCCCATCAAATTTAATTCTGTGAGCATAACTTTAATTTCCAGGTATTTCACTCTTTAATTTAACTGTCCCTATTTCATGGATGCAGTACCATCTCTTTCTGGAGTATTAAAGTTTTTGATGTGTTTTTGTGTTTGTTTTCCAGTTTTTACATTTCTCCTTCTACCAAAATTGTTCTTGTTTTCTCAGAGCAGCTTTTTTCTGGTGGTTGTTTCAGTCTCTCTCTCCCATTAGGGAATTTCCCCCACTGCCCAGTGCTCCTTGCAAAACGTTCACCTTGAGGTTCCAGTGGCTCCAGACGCGTGGGGTGCTTTCTTGCAGGAGGATCAGAAAGTGAGTGGCCATCTTGTTGGGGGGCCCCAACACCCTGAACGCTCTTGGACATTTCTCCAGAGAAGTCCTGCAATCCCTTTCCCGAGTATAAACCCAGCTGCCACTTGAGAAGGAGGCTCAAGACTTCCCTGAGTCCCCTGCGTCCAGCAGCGTCATGCCTGGTGCCCAGTTGTGAGGCCTCTGTGTCAGCCTCACCAGAGGGTAAGTCCTCAGAACTCCTCGAGGTTGACACCGAAGCATCCCCACAACTGAGGGGGACTGGGCAGGGGGTCCAGGGCCTACCCGTCTCATGCATGGACTTTTAGCCAACCAGCTTGTTCCGTCCCAGCCGTCCTCTGCTTCAGAGTATCCTGGAGCTCTACAGCAGGAACAGACATTGCCGGCTTCGGCTTCTCTAGTCTGCTTAGTAATTATTGTTTGCCAAATACTTTCCAATTTCCAAACTTGCCTGCTGTTCTTGGGTCCCCCTTCTTTTAGGTTTTGCCATTTCAGTGATATTCCAGGTGTCAAGGTTAATGCATGTTTGATGCCCCAAGTCCCTTAGCTGACTCTTGAGAGATGAGTGGTGCTCCCCAAGGGGAGAAGAGGGGCTGCCACTCCCTCCGAGGAAAGAGCCAGCATGGGTCTCCCGCGTCACCACCCTCCTGGCACTAACAACTCCGTCTCTTGGGCTGGTGCCCGGCATGGCACGTCTAACTTTAAAAAAACAAGAGGCTACCCTTCACTTACCCGGAGTCGTGCATATTCTAAATGCGACCCAGCCTCCCCACCCCCCTCCAAAGTGGCATGTTAGGAAATATATTAAAGCCAAGACACTAGCATGTCCCCATACATGTGTGACCAGATGGCTGAAGTCACAAGTTTGCTGGCCACTGTCCTGAAGCGGTTCAACCATGTCCACCCAGTAACACGAGGCCTCTGTGGAATGCTCACTCCAACCGTCCTGCGTTAAAACCTGCCAGGCCTCGAGGAAGCCTCTCCGCCGAGACTGACCTGGTAACGAGAGCTGGAGTCGGCCCCTCACCGCAGCCCAATGGCCTCCTAAGCCACCTCCTGGCGACCGCGTACCCGGAAACACCCAGCTCCCTGCACACATTCCACGCGTTATCAAAGGGTGCGTGCTATGCTGCCAGAGGAGTCCTCCCAGGTTTCATCCAGCCAAGGCCTTGATCCCACATTACCCTCCTAACAGGCATGCAGAGACAGTGACCCCACAGAGAGGTAACAAAGCTGCCAGGGCACTGCACACTGGGTGACGAATTCAGTTCTTTCCCATCCATCTTAGATTGGTGTGTCAGCCTCAGTAGATACGGAAACAGTGGGGGGAACGGCTGAGTAAGGAAACCCTGGCAGAGCTGCACAACAGTTCCTGCTCAAAGTGGCAGTCACAAGAGGGAGCGGGAAGGGCCCAGTGTGGCAAGGACAGGGGACCAGACGCCTGCAGCCTGCACAGGCCTCAGTGCTGGCGCCTCAGCTGTAGAGGCGCTGGGACACAGAGCCAGGGAGGGCTCAGGAAACCACCATGTGCCCTGCCACCCACCCAAAAGGGACAGTGTGCAAGTGAGAGCGTCAGTGAGGGAGCTGGGGCACGGGGCTGCTGAACGTCTACCTCGCCCAGCCGGCCCCCCAGCCCCCTCACCGTTCAGGAGCTGCAGTTCCAGGAAGGTGGCGGCACACACTTTACACGCCCACTGGCCAGGCTCCGAGTCCACGGGTGCACTGTTTTCTGAAGCGCCTGCAGCTGCAAAAGACAAGAGAGGAGAAATGGTGAGGCAGAGGCAGCTCGGCTCACCACGAGGTCCCCGCCCTGCAGACGACTCCCCCATCCTGACGGGCGACAGGGACGATCACGCCGGCGGAGGGCACGTGGGTGCCCAGGATGTACCAGCCTGGCTCTCAGGGTTCTGCGAGCCTCGTGGCGATCCCATTTTACAGAGGAGGAAACTGAGCCCAGAGCGGGGCGGTCACTGCCTGCATCTGGAAGTGGCCTGCTGCAGGGCCTGTCCACGAACGCGCCAGTGTGGCCAGAGGCACCTTTCAGACAACTTCAAGACAGAAATGCGTCTTAAGGAAACAAACGTTGTCCTCAACCCTTCACTGGCCCACTGGACCCTAAAACAGTCAGTGACCAGGTGCCCCGTGCCCAAACGGGGAAGGGTGCCAAAGAGTCAAGACGCACTTGCATGTCAGAGTCAGAAAAGGACGAAGAGCCAGTGCGAGGTGATGGAGTATCCAGGAGCCAAGGCGTGCGAGTAAAGGCACGTTCTTCTCGTCCAGGTGACCGCTTATCTCCAACAAAGAGGTTCCCCACCCCATGAGTGCTAATCCAAACTAGCCCAAAGCAAAAGGTGTTCTTTAACACGTGCTGCTCTGAAGCCAGAGAACGAGGACTAACTAGAAGAACCACTGAGTCAGGAAAATTTCTTCTTGTGAAGGAAAGTACTCAATAGTGCCCAAAAATTATTTTTTAAAGATAAGAATTTTTTAAGGAGAAAAAAAAACTAGCCAACAATCAAAAGACAATTCTTGATTGTCAGTTACTCAAATATCCAACAAAAGAGAAGTTCTAGGCAAAATGTTAACACTAGATAGCCATAAAACGATGCCACAAAAACAGTGAAAATCAGGAAAACGCTTAAAATAGGATCAGAAAAATGTGTACATGTAAAAAAGAATAAGCAATAACACAGCATAAGACCTAAGTGTGTGAAAGCACAAGACTTTTTAAAAGACAAGAAACAGCAGAACTATAGGAACAGGGTGATGTCATCAAGATGGCAGAGTGGGAGTGCCAAAATCCTGTCCCCCCACCAGAGACATCAAAAAGCAAAACAAAACAAAACAAAGAACAGCCACAAATTGTCAGAACCAACCTTCTCAAAACTCTGGAAAACAGTCGAAGGTTTACAGCAACCAAGCGCACAGCAAATCAAGAAACCACCACCTAAGAACAGTGGGAAGGCCTCACGGCACCTTTAGGAGTCCTTGTCCACTCCCCAGCTCGGCACGGCAGTCCATGAGGCAACACCCCGTGGGCCCAGGGCAGGTCCCTGCTCACTAGTTCTAGAGGGAACAGGACGCAGGCCTTGCTTGCAAATCAGGGGCTCTGTGTGTCTGTTCCAACGCATCTGGGCAGCCTGAAGGACTAACAGGGGACTCGTCTCTGCCTTGCCCACCCAAGAACACACTCGAGGTGCAGAAGCAGCAGGCACAGCCATGAAAACACAAAAGCCCTGGAAGGAAGACATCAAGCCACAGCCACCTGGGTGAAGGATTACAGGCTGCCACATACGATAGAGCACCTGGAGCCTAGGGGAAAGGCTGTGGAAATTCCTTAGTAAATGGGGGCATTTGGAGCACCCGGGTATGAGGGGAAATGCAGAGTAAGACACATGCCCAAGGCAAGAGGCATGCTCCAGAAAGCCCTGAGAAAACCCTAACCGTTCACCAAGCGCTGATGGCTAGGCTCGAAGCAAAGCTGGCTAAACTCTGATGGAGACGCCCAATACAGAGCCAATCTGCAAAGACTCTGAGAGGTCTTGTCCTGTTTTATTTTAAACTCCTGGCATTCAAGAGGACCCCTGTCATAACACTAGCTGAATCCAAGCTAAAAGAACAGAGACGTCAGTGGCCATGCATTCAAGGAATACAGCCTTCGCAAAAGTAGTTTGGAAAAATCACTAAACAAAGACTGCTACAGCCTTCAACAATTAAAAAAAAATCAAATCTTGGGAAAGGGCTAGAATGTGATTTCTAGAATTAACACATCAAAATGTCTAGATTTCAGCAAAAAATCATGGGACATATAAAGAAACAAGAGATGGCCCATTGAAAGGAACAAAATAAAGCAACATAAATGATCCCTGAGGAAGCGAAGACATTGCAATTACTAGTCAAAGACATTAAGTCAGTTGTCCTAAACATATTCAATGAGCTAAAGGAAAACAGAGATAGAGAACTAAAGGAAATCAGAAAAACAATATATGAACAAAATGAGAATTTCAGTAAAGAAATAGAAATTAGAAAAAGGAACTAAACAGAAATTCTGTAGCTAAAAAGTACAATGACTAAAATAAAAAATTCACTAGAAGGATTAAACAGCAAATTTCAGAAGGCAGAAGTAAGAATGAGTGAACATAGAGGTGGGCCAATTTAAATGAGGGAGGAATTAAGATATTCCCAGATAACAAAAGCTGAGGGAGTTCATCACCACTAGACTTGCCCTACAATATACACAAAAGGGAGGCCCACAGGTTGAGAGGAAAGGGCACACTAGAGAGTAAACTGAAGTTGTATGAAGAAATAAATATTTCTGGTAAAGGTAACTGTGGGTAAATATAAATGTCAGTATTATTGTATTTTTGGTTTGTAACTCCACTTTTTATTCCTTACATGATTTAAAACATGAATGCATAAAAAATAATTACAAATTTAAGCTATTGGGCACAAAATATATAAAAACATGATTTGTACTTTGAACAACAGAAAGGGGAGAAACATAGATGTAGGAGTATCATTTGTGTATGCTATTCAGGTTAAACTGGTATCAATTCAAACTAGATGGCTGTAAATTTAGGATGTTAAATGTAATCCCCATGGTAACCACAAAGAATTATCTTTAAAATATATACAAAAAGAAATGAGAGGGGGTTCAAAATGGTTCACTACCAAGGTTTAACTGGACATAAAAGCAGGCAGTAATGGAGGAAATGAGGACCAAAGGCACAGGGATGCTAAAAAGCCTGGCAGCTGCCTCACTGGTATATTCAATTGAGGCTGGAGGACAGGAGAGGCCTTGTGGCTGGGAGTGAATGACAGAAGGCATCTCTGGCTGTGGGAGCTGGACAACTCAAACCATGGAGGCAGTCAACTTTCTGCATACCTTTCTAAGCCCCTCTTCACATGTCTTTTTATCTACTCAGACACGTTTCCAGGAAGCAGACAGTGGTGGGGCACTTAAAACATGCATCTTGGCTCTGATTATGGGACCCAGGTGCTCAGAGCAGAAAGGGCTGGAAAAGGGTTCTGGAAGCCCCAGCCTGTGCCAAGGTGGAGGATTCCTGGGGACTTGAGACTCATGGGAAGGGGCTGGGGTGGATTGTCCCAGTATAACTATTCCAAAAGGCTAGAGGACAAAGTACCCAGTCACCCTTGGCATCCCTGAATGACAATAGCTATGACAATCCTCGAAGGCAAACACAGTGGATGACACATTCCCAGGCTAATTTCACTTTGATTGTCCATGGCTTCAAACTTGGCTCCCGACTGACAGATCTTTATCAGGCAAAGAGCAAACAAAGCAATTATAGATGTGATATGGGGAGACAATCTTTGCTTTGAGCTTGAGTGTCCTGAGGTAGGTGTGACAACCTCTAGGATACAAACAGACAAGGAGTAAATCCCCAAGGTCAGTGTCCCATCACCAATACCAGGCAGGAATAAATCCTCCAGGTCATCACACCAAACCCAACTAGCAAAAATTCCCAAGGTCAGCGTTTCATCATCAACCATGACGGGAATAAATCCCCAAGGTCAGTGTCCCGTTGCCAACCCCAAGGGGCAGCTTGGGCTGGTCCGAGCCACAAGAGTGTCATCTGGCTGTTCTTTTTGCTTGGATTCAGCTAGTGTTATGACAGGGGTCCCCTTGAATGCCAGGAATTTAAAACAAAACAGGACAAGACCTTTCAGAGTTTTTGCAGATTGGCTCTGTATTGGGCATCTCCTTCAGAGTTTAGCCAGCTTGGATTCGAGCGCAGCTCGACAAAAAGGAAATCATTTTCTCTTCAGAGTCATGTCCTCTTTTGGGGTCTGGATTTCTCCTCCTTGACCAGAATTATCTTCATGGCAGCAATAACCAGGGTTTGTGCTCCCTGGGGTAGGACTACAAGGACCCATATGAGATTTTGTTTTTGCATGTCAAAAAAGTAAAAAACAACAACAAAAAAAAAAAACAACAGCAATTCCATATGGTTTTTTGAGGTAACATGAAGAAGATCTACTTTAAGAGGCCCCATGCACGGGGAGGACAGAGCTAACACCCGTGAGGTGCTGCACTGGGTAGCAGCAAAGCTTTTCCAGTAGCAACGCTGAACTTGGGTAAATAACTCATGTGACCTCGCTTTCAACACACGTGCACCCATCATACATACACACGTGGCCACATGTGCACACCCAGAGCATGGACACGTGACAGCCACGCCGGGAGCAGCTGCTGCTGAGCAGAGCAGCATTGGCGGGGCCGGATCCCGGGTTCAAATGCTGGCTCTGGCACCTACTGTGCTGGGACCTTGGGAAAGGCGCGGACCCTCTCTGTACTCAGTTTCCTTTGTTGAAAATGGGGCTAGTGACCCTCCGCAGAGGACCAGGGGGCTGAGTCCTTGGAAAGGCCTGAGAGCACAGCTAAGGATTAGCTGTGCTACATCCAAATACGCAAATCTACAGCAGTAGGGATGAGTGGGAGAATCCCCACACCAGGTGTGTGACACAGAGGTGAGCTCCTCTAATGTCTGCCCACCCAGATATCTCAACAGCACAACAGAGCCCACTGTGCGGAACCCAAAGGAGCTCTCACCCCCCGGCCCCAGCCCGCACGCCAGCAGAGGGTCTCGCCCCATCTTGCTGCCGCACGGGGCGGCGCAGCGCGGAGCCCCCGGGCAGAGGGCGGGCGAGGCTGCGCGTACCCTGGGCGCTGCAGCAGACCTGCTTCAGCATGGGCTTGTCCATCTTCTTGGCGTAGAAGGCGGCATACCACACCCGCAGCTCCGTGCCGGCGGGGATGTCCCGCGAGGTGGTGAAGTACACGTCGCTGTCGTGCTGGGAGGCTGTCAGGTTCTGGTGGCCGTGCTCCTCCGCCGGCCGCACCAGCATCATCCAGTTGCAGTCGTCCTCGTTGGAGGTGTCGAAGCAGACAGGGTGCCCATCCTTCTGGAACAC
This sequence comes from Tolypeutes matacus, assembly GCA_026826555.1. Taxonomy (NCBI): domain Eukaryota; kingdom Metazoa; phylum Chordata; class Mammalia; order Cingulata; family Chlamyphoridae; genus Tolypeutes; species Tolypeutes matacus. Next base: position 1,018,246 of record JAKSZT010054037.1, read on the forward strand.
CTGAAAGGGAGCAGCGCCCGCCGGAGGGGCGGGAGGGAGCTGGCTCTCACAGGGCGGTGCGGGCGGGCCAGGTGGCACTCACACCGAGCTCCTCTCCGGGACCTGGTTAGGGGCTAGCACTGGGTGGGAGGGCGGCAAGGAGGCCACGTGCTCAGTTCAGGCTGCTCACAGGCAAAGGGGGCACTGTGGATGCAGCAAAAGGTACCTGGTCCACGTGGGCAATGGGACACCCAGGTTCTATTCCTGGTCAGATGGCATCAGGACGCCTAGGTCTATACCTGGTACAGGTGAGCTTTGGGATCCCTGAGTTCTCTACCTGCTCCACGTGGGCATCGGGACACCAAGTTCTGTACCTGATCCAGGGGGCACTGGGACATGTGAGTTCTACCCCTGGTCCGGGTGGGTAGTGCTTATCCAGAAACCAGGGATCCCTGTTCAGGTTCTCTAAGGAAAGTTCATCTCCATCAGTAATTGCTGCCCTGACTAACAACTCGCTCTTCATTTCCTCTGTGGCAAGCATTTCTGAAGGCTTGCTCTGGGCAGGTACTCCACAGAAGGTAGAGACAGAGCAGTGAGCAAAACCTGCCTCACCTGGCCACACAGGACAACCTGGCCCCTCTTTTAAGTACTCCGAGGCCCCTGCTGCAATTTACAGCCATTTTGTTTTTCTCATTCTCGCCTGAATGCAGAAAACAGCTGTCTCTTCTCACCCTGGCGGCTTTCAGAGCTGCCAAACTTGGTAACATAGCCTGATGTCTCACCACTGCCTAAACAAACACGTTCCTTTTGAAAGGTCTGCAAAGTGCCGTGTACTCTGCGTGGGGCGGGAAGATTACTATATTGATGCACCTTTGCAAAAACTCCACAAATCACCACCTTATCCTAAAAACTGCAACATCTATGGGTTGCAAGGGAACTAAAATCAGCATTTTGGACTCATCCTCCTGCACACATTTTAGATACACTCTCTTTAGTGTTTTGCAAAGTTGAAAATAACAAAATACTAACTTAACATTGATGCTCCTCTCATGACATAAAAAGAAACTAGATGGGAGGGAAGGAGGAAAGGAGCAAGGAAGATGGGCAAACATATTCTTGGGAATTAAGCAAAACGACACTAAATAGTGTTCAGAGATGTCTCCGAAACACTTCTAAATTGAATAAAGCAGGGAAAACTCCCCAGCTTTCCAGCCCTCCGACCCCGCACTCACCTTCAGTGGAAATGCAGACTCCTTCTCCCACTTGGCCACTCTTCTAGACTCAAACGGCCCAAACCGGGTCCGCCTGACAAGCTGAGTTACGGCAAACACTCCTTCAGTTCCATCTTCCAGGCGCCGGATCTCCAGGTTGGAAGGAAGAGACGATCTAGGAACAGAACAGAACAAGAGACGCGTAGCCCAGTGCCCGGTGCCGGGGGCGGCCTCTCACGCCCGGGGGACAGAGCGAATAAGAGCAAGGGTGCGCCCTCGGTGACCACTGTGTCTTGAGATAAACTTCTGGAAGGTGAGGAGATGAAAGCTCCGCTAAGCGGCGCTGCCGGAGGACGTGCTGCCGCGACCCTGCTGCCCATGGTCGCCGTGACCCCCTTAGAAGCCTTCAACACCAAAGGGCGGCCGCAGGGCCCCAGCACGGCTCAGCCAGGGCGCCCGGCGCAGGGCCCTCTACTAAAGGACGCACTCGAAGCCCCATCTGACAGACAGCGCCAGCAGGTCCATCCTGGTGCTGGAGGTGCCGGGGCAACCCAGGTGGAGAGGGCTCTATTCCTGCTGCCAGAGGTGCAGGTGAGTGAGGAGGCTGCAGACTCGAGAACGAGGCACGGGAGGGAACCAGGGAGGACGCTGGAGCTGGGAGCTGGGGAGGGAGGCACGGAGCTCTGCGCAGCGCCCGGGACACGGGCCGCCCACAGGGTGAGCCCGTGCGGCTGGGCCCTGGCGTCCGATTGCCCTAGCCCGGCCAGATGCTGCTCTGGAGGTGTTTCAGAGACAGGGCTGGCACCTCGGACAGCGGGCCCTGAGTAAGGGCCGGGGTCTCCCTGTCGTGGGTGGGCCTCATCCCATCCACTGGGGCCTCACATGCACAATCTAAGGTTTCCGGAGGGAAATTCTGCCTCCAGATGGCTGCATCAGCTCTTGACTGAGACTCCAGCCTGCTGGCCTCCCCTGCGGATTTTGGACTCAAGACGGCATCAAGTCTTACCGGAACTTCCAGCCAGACCCCCAACAATCACATGAGCCAATTCCTTAAAATAAATCTCATGTATTTCTTTCTTACTGATAACCACACACCCACGTACATCTAACCTGCTCATTCCAATTCTCTGACACCCAGGGGTTAAAGCACGTCAGGCTAATGGGAAGGAACCCAAATCACAAGTGGTTCTGCCTCTTGGACCAATGGTTTAAATGGAATGTTAGTGGGCCACGGGAAGCCACTAAAGATTTTTGGGAAGGGGAGAGTGGATGGAGTCTCTATTCTAGGCAAAAATATTCATCTCATGGTTCTGAGTAGGACAAATCACAATGAGAAAAATAAATAAAAACATAAATAGAGAGGCCAAGAAAACCAGATGGGAGGCCTCCAGAAATAGCCCCAATGAGTGCATCATCTTTCTGGAATCTTCCCTAGGCCAGGCGCTATCTCTTGATCAGTCACGACAGCACTGATAGTTTTTCCACTTTGCAGAGGAGGCGACTGAGGGTCAGGGAGGAGAAGGCCTTGTCTACACAGGTACTGAGAGGCAGGTCTAGTCCATGAACTTGGGCCATCAGGTGACGCTGCCTCCCTGGAATGGCAGAATCTGCATCAGGGACCGGCCTGAGCCGCCAGACCTGCAGGGGGCACTCCCGGAGAGCCGAGAGCCAGCGGCTTTGCATTGTCACCGGTACTCACGCCCAGAGCTGCCACCCTTCCCCAGGGCAGGCACTCCTCCGAGGGGAGGCCTAGACTCAGAATGCAGGGACAATCGGACGCACGTACCTACAAGCTTCTTCACTTAAGACATAAAGCAGCATGGCCATCAGCACGGCGTGCTGAGGACCGTTAACCAGCTCAGAGAAACGTGCTCTGAAGCCTTCGCCACTGGCCTTGGCTCGTCCTGGCAGCAAAGCTATGCAGCTCGCAGAGGAATGGGAATCATTAAGACCCTCTGGAAGCTGGAGACAGCTGTTTTCCATCGCGCTGCCCTGCTCTCATCCTCTGGCTGGTTCTCTCTTTCTGCAGACACCGGCCGCGGGCTCTCACCGCCCTGGACCCATGGAGCCCCGGGTTTGCAGCCAGGCCTGAGAAAGCGGCCCCGGCCGCCACTCACCTTGCCCTGCTCAGCACGAAGGAGTCCTTGACCATGACCACGGGGCCCAGCTCGGGGCATTCGGAGTCGTGGTACTGGCTGCAGTCTTCACACCCTGCAAGGGGACATCGGAGCTTCAGCGGACAGTGTCCAGGGAGGAGCCGGCCAAAGGACGGCACGCCGCCACACACTGCTAGAGAACACGCACACACGCGACGCAGACCGACCGAGGCGATGCGCTCACACCCGACAGAGGTGACCGGCAGTGGAGGCAGGTGAACATCGACGCCGCGGAGAGCGCGAGCGAGGGCCCGGCCGGTGGGTGACGCGTGCACCACGAAGGGCACCAGCCGTGCCCTCAGATAGGACATGAGGGCACAGAGAGCATCCCCAAAGGAAAAGAGCAGCTCAGCGCCCAGCGCGCCTGCGAATCACAGAGACGCCAATGAAGGCCACAGTCCTCCCCAAGGAAAGAGACTGAACGAAACCTCCTCGGCGGTCATCTGCTACAAATCGGACACGCTTCCCTCCCTTAAACCCTCAGATGGCGCTTTCCTGAGTCAAAGGCTACGCCCTGCATAGCGCCCTTTGCCGGGCGCTCAGAGAAAGAGAAGCCTATGGAAGCCAACCCTTGCTGCCCTTTTTTTCATGTAATAACTCATGTGTTTTAAGGCAAGTGAAAGTCCTTTGACTGTTTAGAGGAACAGCTTTTCTGCATTGTAAGAATAAAACACGGGCATGGCTTTGCCAGCCTGCCGCCCTCCGAGCCAGGGGCTGGCCGCAGAGAGCCCCAGGGCCACTTACAGATGAACATGATCTCCTCGCTCCCGTCCTCAGCCATCTCCCACACCTGTCGGGCACAAGAGAGCTCGGTTAATGATGAGCTTCTGCTCAAACGACCTTGAAGGGCAATCCTACCAAGGCTCCCCGAAACCTGCGCAGGGCATTGTCCTATGTTTTCCCACCCAAACCAATGTTATTTGTTTTTTTAGAAAAAGCAATTGATTTGAATGGCCTTGTAATTAGCAAGCCATCATGAACCAAGACTTTCATCTTTTCCGGTTACTCCTCATCAGTTGCCATTCGTTACATAAATATGTCACCTTTTTTTTTTTTAAAGCAACCAATTTTCACCTTGGACACTTCTTGAATGCTAATTGCACATGCTCTCCACCCCTGCCCCTTTCCCCAACTGCTGAAAGCATGCAAGTAGACAATTTGACATCCAAATGAGAACTCAGATCTGCTGAGCAGATGCTTTTGTGGGCACAGAAGAGGGCAGAATTAAAAGCTGCAGTATAGAAGAGCGAGTGAGCTAAAAGGGAACAGAGCAGAGAAGAGATGGAGTCCCAGTTTGCCCTTACAAAGCCAAAGGACAAGAACCAGAGTGTTTTTCCCCCCAAAACAGCAGAAATGTTCTCTTGTCCTGGGCTTCTCTCTCCAAAACGAGAACACCCATTAAACTCACAAGATGCCCCCAGCCTAATTCCACTTGCCTTCCCCAACTCCTGCTGGATGGGCACGGGGACAGCGGCTGCTCACCTAGCCGGAGGTGAATGTGGATGGGGGTGGAAGGCTGCTTTCATGAGCTGCTGACATGCCCCCCCCACCTCGAGCCTGAGAATCCATCTACATGCTGGTAACCCACCCCGCCCATCAACACTGGCTCCAAGTCCAGGAACTTTTGCAAAGGGAAAAGTAGATTCTTTAGAGGCAGCTCAAAAACTGCGGCCAGACCGTGGCAGAATAGCCTGCAGGGATCAGAGCTCGGGGACGAATGGCATTCGCTCTGGTCTTCCTTATTGTGCAGACCTGAACAAACCACCCAGGACTGGTGTGGCCTGCCTGGCTAGTCTGCCCAACTCGAGGAGGAGGAAAGCACATGGCCCATCCTGTGTACCCCAAAGAAACCTCTCCTCTAAGCCTATCTGCTGGGGCAGACCCGAGTAAGAAAGCTCTAAAGCGGCCACAGGGAGAAAATGAGAGAAGGCAAGAAAGCAATTTGAAATTTTAGCTTGGCCTCATGTGGTAGCTGGAAGCTATATGTAACCCAAAAAACATGTTCTTAAACATAATCCATTCTTGTGGGTGTGAACCCACTGTAAGTACACCATATGTCAGTTAAGGTGTAGCCCTCCTCAATCAGAATGGGTCTTAAACCTATTTCTGGAGTCCTTTATAAGCGGAATGAATTCAGAGAGAGAAAGCCACAGGAAGCAAGGAGCTGACACAGAATCTGGAAGAGAAGGGAGAGGCCAGGAGACGCTGCCATGCACCTTGCCATGGGACAAGCCAACTCATGTAAGATGTTATCAATAGGGGAAACTGGTGGCCGGCAGCCAGCCCCAGAATGCGACAGCCTTGGGGGACAAAGTACCGCCTTGATGATGCCTTGATTTGGACATTTTCCCGGCCTCAAAACCCCCAAATTCCCATTGTTGAAGCCAGCCCACTTTATGGTATTAAGCAAAAACGCCTCGATATAAATAGAGCATCACGGAGGCATTGCTCTCTTAGCAAAGCTCCTTTAAAGCTTCACATGTGCCTTTGCTGTAGGGAAGTCCAATCTCCAGCCTTCCATAGTACAAAAGTAATCCTGTGGGGGGCAGATGTGGCTCAAATGGTTGGACGTCCGTCTGCCATATGGAGGGACCTGGGTTCGATCCCTGGGACCTCCCGGTAAAATTTAAAAAAATATAGAAGGTGCACATGCTGCCAGGCCATGCCGAGCCACGCAGCAAGATGATGATGTAACAGGAGACAGATACAGGAGAGCCAAGACGAGACTCGCCAAAAGATAGGAACCGAGGTGGCGCAGGTGGCAGAATGCCTCTCTCCCACATCAAAGGTCCCCAGGATCGAATCCCAGTGAAGACTGGAGGAGGAGGATGAGAGGAAAGGGCAGGAAACAGACACAGAGAATTGTCCAGCGAATGGACACAAAACAGCAAACGGGGCGGGGGGGGGGCAAAATGGATAAAGTAAATAAATAAATAAATAAAACCTTAATTAAAAAAAAAAAAAAAGTAATCCCAGAATAGGAAGAGGAAAAAAATAAGACTAAAGGTTGTGATTTGGTCATTCTAACCACCAATTCTGGGAACTCACACACCAGTGGTTCTCTATCTGTGGTCCCTGAACCCGTCCCACCAGCATCGCCTGGGAATTTCCCAGAAATGCAAGTTCTCAGGCCCCTTCCCAGACCTACTGAATCAGGGGCAGGTGGGCCCAGCACTCTGCATTTCCATAAGCCCATCCAGCCATCCTGGTGCATGTGCGTGTCTAAGAACCACTGCTTTACCCTAAAGCACACACAACTTATGTGACTACTACTAACAACAACAACAAAAACTAACTGCTTCCATATTTGTTCATCAGTTGCAACAAATGTACCACATTCATGTAAGATGTTATCAATAGGGGAAACTGTGAGAAGGGGAGGGAGTGGGATGTAGGGGAATCCCCTATATTTTCTATGTGACTTTTCTGTAATCTAATGCTTCTTTGAAAATAAAGTGAAAAAAATAAGACACTGGGGGAACATACAGAAAAAACTGTCACTGTACATAAAAGATAACATATCTTATGGTAATGAAAGACACAATGAAAAACATTTTTTAAAATTTTTAAATTATTTTTTATTTTTGACTTTTGTATTTTGTTTCTTAATTATTATTTTATTCTTTAATATTTTTATTCATTTATTTTTTGGGCTTTGTTTTTGGGAAGGTTTTGGATTGCAGAAGGGTCACAACTGTGGTAGGGGAGGGTCACTGGTATGGGGTGTTGGTGATGGGGGATATGTGGGAAGGGGTACAACTGGGGCATGCCTTTATGGAATATGAATATGTTCAAGTGGTCATGGGGTGTTGTCTTGGTGGGTGGAGACTCACACAATAACCAAAAGAATATTGAATTCCCATCCTGGGAAGTCCTGCTACATTCTCTAAAAGAGCAGCAAGAATCCCTAGAGTACATGGGCAGTGCCTAGTAAAGGAGGACGGATTAATATGTCAGGCCCTTGACAATGATGGTTGTACCTATGAACCTTGTTCTTATGAAATTTAAGCATAGCTAGTATTATATACTGCTTAAGAGTTACCTCCTGAAAGCCACCTTGTTGCTCAAATGTGGCCTCTCCCTAAGCCAAACTCAGCACATAAACTCACTGCCTTCCCCTTGGTGTGGGACATGACTCCCAGGGATGAGCCTCCCTGGCACAGAGGGATTATTTCCAAGCACCAACCAGTGATCCATTTGGAAAAAGTCCTTGACCAAAAGGGGGAAATATTAAATACAAATGAGTTTTTATGGCTAAGATATTTCAAAGTGAGTTAGGAGGTCATTCCAGAAGTTACACTTATGCATGTCTCAGGAGGATCTCCTTGATTGCCACAGTAAACCATGCCTCAAGCAAGAATGCTCCTGAGAGCTCTAGACACATCTAGACACTATAGGCAGGGCAGACAATCTCAGGAATTCGGCACCCTGTCAGTGGACCTTACTTTGAATATATGTTCCCCAATATAACAGAGTTAGACTCATTTGTAATATCCCTACATATGTTTCTTCTGCCCCTTTAATTCAAACCTATAATTAGCACTATATTCATTAAATATATGTACCAGTGACTTAATTAAATCTCTGATCTGTTCATATACCAATTGAGCACTAAATCTCAGCAGTGTTGCAACACTTACTCACCAGTTCATGAGATTCGCCCAGGACAACTAACAAAAAGATGATGATGGACAATGTCCATCCCAAAAAACAGAGAGTATCTACCACAGCAAGCAAGACAGTTCCATCCATCTACCCCATGGGATCTAAGCCCCCTCTCAATCAGAAACAAAGTTGGCATCACCATCCTAAAATCCTCAAGATTGAGGAACTGAACAAACATAAAGGGGGAATGCAACTATAGACTAAAGTACTTATTTTTATTCTAGCAATAGGAGATCTTGTAATAGTGATATAAAGGCAGTAGTCACCAGAGTTTCTGGGGGGGGGGAGGGAATAATAGGTGTAACATGGGCAATTTTTGGGACATCAGAATTGTTCTGAAAGATATTGCAATGACAGGTACGTGTATAAATGTATAAATTATACATTTTAATTATACATTATACATTTTGTCAAAACCTATAAAAATGTGGGGAGCAAAGTATAAACTATAATGTAAATTACTGACCATGGTTAGTAGCAATGCTTCAATATGTGTTCATCAATTGTAACAAATGTACTACACCAATGAAAGATGTTGTTAATGGGGAAAAGTGTGAAAGGGGGATGGAATGGAGTATATGGAGTATATATTTGTGATGTATCATTTATGGATGCTAAAGCTCCTTTAAAAATAAAATAAAACTAACTATACAACTGTAATCATCACAAGCCCTCAGTAACAGTTTTAGGAAACCAAATTTATCATGAATGTCAATTAGGTTCAGACCAGGACTATCTGCATGTAACTTGCTGGTAAACAGGAATTAAGGGAGTGACCTCAGAGAAACATTCTCTGTGGCAATTAGAGACTATATGGCAGATCCCGGAGATGACAAATGGTCGGAATTCCTTGTTCCCTCCTGCAAGTGAGTTTCAGCTGACTCTGAGAGCCTCACCTGTCATTTGTAATAAAAAACATTTAAAAATCATCCTTAAAAGTTTAGTTAGTGCTAAAGTTCAGAGATGAAAACAAAAACAATGTCTTTGGGATTGCAGACAAGATCTGCGCCATCAGTAGGGTACGAGAGGGGTTGGAGCTGGGGGGACTGACAAGATGAGGCCTGGCCTTCATCCTTAACTCTGTGGCCACAGAGGACCCAGAAACTAGAGGTGGATCTACAGATTAAAAGAGATGTGAAGGACTTATCAACCAGATGCAATGTATGGATGTAGGGTATAGCCAGTACAGAAAGGCATACATGTAAGAAAGGAGAAATGAAACTGTCCCTATTTGCAAATGACATGATTGTCTACATAAAAAATCTCAAAGAATCTACAAAAACAAACAAACAAAAAAACACCTAGAACTAATAACTGAATTCAGCAAGGTGGCAGGATACAAGATAAGTATACAAAAGTCAATTGTATTTCTATAAGTCAGCAATGAACATACAGATGCCAAAATTCAAACTACAATACCATTTACAATCACTCAAAAAAAAAAAAAAAAAATAGAATACTTAAGTGTGAATCTAAGAAATCATGTATAGGACTTGTATGTTGGAAACTACAAAACCCTAATGAAACAAATCAAAGATCTAAAGAAATGGAAAGACCTACCATGTTCATGGATTGAATACTCAGCATAGTAAAGATGTCAATTCTCCCTAAATTGATCGATAGGTTTAATGCTATTCTGATCAAAATTCCAATAAGATTGTTTTGAAGATACAGGTAAGATTATTCTAAAATTTATATGGGAAGCCAAAATAACTAGAATATCTAAAACAATTTTGAAGACAAAAGTGAGAAGAACCAGTCTATCTGATTTCAAGATTTATTATATAACTACAGTAATAAAGACTGTACTTCTGCTGAAAGAACAGACTCAGAGATCAACAGAACAGCTGAGAAAACCCTGAAGCAGACACACATAAATGTGCTTGACTGGTTTTTGACAAAGGCAAAAAAACTCCTCAGTGGAGGGAGGACAGCCTCTTCAACAAATGTGCTAGAACAATGGGCACCCACAGGCAATACGTGAACCTTGACCTAAACCTCACACCTTATACAAAAATTAACTCAAAATGTATAGTGGTCTTAAAACATAAAACAGGGGTCGGATGTAGCTCAACTGGTTGGGCGTCCGTCTCCCATATGGAGGGACCCGGGTTCGATCCCCGGGACCTCCCGGTAAAAAAAACAAAACAAAACATAAAACAATACAAGTTTTAGAAAAAACACAGGAAAAAAATTCTTTAAGATCAAGTGCTAGCCAAAGAGTTTTTAGACTTATCAACAAAAGAACAATCTGGAAAAGGGAAATCGATAAATTAAAAGCTTTTGCACTACAAGGATGAAAAGACACTAGGAGAAAATATTTGCAAACCCACTAGCCAACGAAGTACGATTAAGGAACTAGATTATAAAAAAATGCTCAAAAGTTAGTTGTTTGAATCACCGTGAAAAGGAGTAGGTGGTGGGATCTCGGTGGGCTTCTCTGCGTTGCTTGTCTGAGCTTCAACAGATTTGGAATGGCTGGTGGTAAGGCTGGGAAGGACTCTGGCCAAGGCCAAGACAAAGGTGTTTTCCTGCTCTCAGAGAGCCAGCTTGCTGTTCCGGGTGGGCCGTATTCATCGACAACTGAAATGCAGGATGAGCAGCTGTGGCGTGTGCCACAGTGCGGCCATCCTGGAGTACCTCACTGCAGAGGTACTTGAACTGGCAGGAAATGCATCACAAGATTTAAAGGTACAGGGTATTAGCCCTCGTCACTTGCAGCTTGTTATTTGTGGAGATGAAGAATTGGGCTCTCTGAACAAGGCTACAATTGCTGGTTGGGGTGCCATTCCACATATCCACAAATCTCTGACTGGGAACACAGGATGCCTGGAGTCCTTACTGTCTCAGGGCTCTAAGGACCCTAGCAGCTGTCCGGTGTTGGTGATCCCAGTGGACCGGACCTCTGTGAAAAACAGCTTTGCCGTTCTGCGATTCTGTTTGAGCAAGGTGGGAGTTTAATTAACTTTCCAAGCAACCAAATTTCTGCCGTTCAGTCTTAACCTTATCTAAGTGTTACTGTGGCTTCAAAGAAGTTACTGAATCTGAAGTTACCTAGGAACACCTGACTCGGCATAAAGAGGGACAAAGTCTGGGTGCAGACCACAACCTGGACGACTCGCCAGACAATCCTGATGAGCGAAAAAGTTACCTGCTGCCTGGGTCCATTTATGGAACATTCTTCAAAAGACACAATTACAGAAACGGAGAGGAGCTGAGTGGCTGCCGGCTGAGGGTCAGGGGAGGAGTCGGGGGCTGCAGGGAGGTGGTCATGGCTGCAGAGGGGCAGCCTGGGGAGCCTGGCGGTGAGGCAGACGTCCACCCGGGTCAGTGTCCCGGCTCTGGTATTGGACGAGTTCCACTCGAAGTTTCCATTGGGGGAAACTGAGTAAAGGGAATCCACAATTACCTCAAAATTAAATGTTCACTTTGAAAAATATATGAAGGGGAAACCAAAACATTCACAGAGACTTAAGGCACAGAGCAAGCAGCTGCAGTGTGGGAACAAGCAAAAGCGTTTATGACGTTGACTAAAGGACTGAAAATCTGAACACTGACCAGGCATTTGGCGACAGGGAGGAACTGGCAGTAGAGGCTGCAGCTGTGCGAATGGCACTGTGCTGACTTTGAGCACAGCCCTTCCCTTTAGAGAGGCACATCGGGGAATTTACAAATTAAACCGCCCAGGACGCGCTTCCCTGTAGCAGCATCGCTGTGGGGCCTGCAGGGGGGTGGGCAGGCCCGGACCCCCCACCCCCATGGGGGTGGCTGCTGGGCCGGGGAAGGGGACCCGGGAGCTCGTTGCCACCACTCTGCCTCGACGATGCGTGTGCGTTTCCACGACAACCATCTGTACATGATGTTGACACTCTGCCCACTCAGCGTGCGCTGCCGTTCCGGATCCTTCCGCCCAGTGGTCTGGGGCAGGCGCAGGGCCCGACCAACCTGTTTTCGCCCTGCGTGGCCTCCTGGTGGCCTTGGCCGCAGTGGACCGCTGTGGCCTTGAAAACCTCTGTTCCCTGGCCTTCCCGAGGACGCCTCCGCTGGCTTCCTCCTTTCCTCCTCCCGCTCTCGCGCTCCTGCCCCAGCTGCTCCCAGAGGGGCCTTGCCTCCCCGCTGGCTCCCAGGCAACACCCGCAGATGCCCAGCAGTCCGTCCAGAGTCTGCCCGACACCTTCACTCGGAAGTCCACGCAGCCCCAAGACCAGGATGTTGCAACTCCCCAGCTGCCCGCCCACATCTGCCCCTCCTGCACCCTGCATTTCAGCCAGTGGTCGTCAGGGGGCTGGAGTCCATGACCTCTCCCCCCCACCTCCACAACCCCCCTCACATCCACCCAGGCTGCGCCACACCTCCTGCCCCAGAAAGGCTGCAAGGGCTCCGGGGAGCTCTCCCTGCTCCACTTTCCACACATCAACCCACCATATCACTTGCCCCCCAAAACACCTCAAGGGCTCCCACCGTGCTGGGACAAACCCAACCCCCCGCGCACACTGGCCCTGGCCTCCCCTGCACCTCCCCACCCAGCCGCAGGGCCCTCGTTTGGGTTCCCGGGAAGGGCCAAGCTCTCCCTGCCTCCAGGCCTCCCCGTGCGCCGATCCCCAGGCCTGCTGGGGCTTCTCCCCAGCTCTTTCTCTGGATAAGAAGATAGGAAGACTGAGACGGACTACTTATACTGTATGTATGTATGCAGAAGTTTTCCTTAGCTTTACTGTAAAAATGTTAAAATGTACAGAGTTGATGGTAACACAGTATAGTGAGCAACAGCTGGTTTATAAATGGGAACGTGGCTGGAAATGGTAGTCGAGGGATATAAATGCCAAATGACAGAAAGCTAGAGAATAATCTAGGGACTGAATAGCACAGTAAGCCCAGAGGTGGATGAGAATTGTGGTTGATGGTACAGATGCAAGAGTGTCGCTTGTGAGCTAGAGCAGATGCACATCACAATTGCAGGCTGCTGGGAATGTGAGAAGCAGTTTTGATGTTGGAGTTTTGATTTGCAGAGAAGGCCCCAGGAGAAGAGAAGTGAGCCGTTCGCCTGAGAGTCTACAGCCGACCTTGTGGAGGAAACAGAGGAGCTAAGCCCAGAGAGAAACGCTGCCCCGGGAAGAGAGGAACCCAAGAAGCCTGAACCCTGGCAAACACCGGCAGCTGTCTTGCTCCAACACGTGGCAATGGACTGTGGTGAGGGAAGAAACTTATGCTTTATGGCCTGGTATCTGTGGACTTCTACCCCAAATAAATACCCTTTATGAAGACCAACCCATTTTTGGTATTTCATATTAGCACCCCTTTGGCTAATACAGACCCTTTGAAGATGTTACTGTTAGGGTGTGGCCAAGCTGAATTGGGGGCCTTAATCCATGGGCAACAGCTTTATAAAGTGAGCAAATTCAGAAGCAGTCAGAAGTAGCCAGGAACAGGGAGAAACTGGCAGTTTGCAGAAACCAGGAGAGCAAACATGAGGAGAGAGCGATGGCCATGTGATGGAGGAAGGTTGTCACAGAGTGTGACCTACCCCGGGGGGAAGCATAGCCCTACTGACGTCTTGATTTTGGACCTCTGGTTTTCCAAACTGCATGGTATGTGTAGCAGTTTGGCATTGTTTATGAATTCCAAAAATAGATACTGGAATATGTTTGTAAACTAGTCTGTACCTGGGCATGATTAAATTGTGATTAGGGCTTTGATTGGGCCATGTAAGTAGGATGTCCACCAAAGGGGCAGGGACCCACAGAGAAGACTACACGGCAGAAAACAGAGTTGGAGTTTTGAGCTGGAGCCCGGGAAGTAAACGCATGGGAGAATGCAGAGCAGTTGAGCCCGGAGAGAGGCAAGCCCCAGGAAGAGAGGACCCCAGGAAGCCTGAGCCCTCGTAGATGTCGGCAGCCATCTTGCCCAACATGTGGCAATAGACTTTGGTGAGGGAAGTAACTTATGCTTTATGGCCTGGTAACTGTAAGCTTCTACCCCGAATATATACCCTTTATAAAAGCCAACAGATTTCTGGTATTTTGCATCAGCACCCCTTTGGCTGACTAATACAGAATTTGGTACCAAGGAGTTGGGAAGTGCTTTTGCAATTACCAGCATGCTGGAGCGGTTTTATAAATGGGTAAGGGGTATTTTTTGGAGGAATTGTGAGATGCTTATTAGAAAAGATCTATAGTGCTTTGAAGAGACTGTTGATAGTAATATGGACTCTAAAGAGACTTTTTATGAGGCCTTAGAAGTAAATGATGAATCTATTATTGGAAACTGGAAGAAAGGTGATTTGTGTTTTAAAGTTGCAGAGAACTTAGCAAGATTAACTTCTGGTGTTTTATGAAGGCAGAATTTGAAAATGACAAGCCTGGGCATTTAGCTGAAGAACTTTCCAAAGTAAACTCAAGAGAATGTGGCTTGGCTTCTCCTTGCAGCTTATAGCAAAATGCTAGATGAGCGAGATAAGCTGAGGACCGAATTGCTGGGCACAAAGAAACCAGAAACTGATTCCAGAAATTCCAAGCCTCTTGAAATCAAGTCCCCAGAAGATAGTTCCCCATTTGAGGACTTAACTACACTTGGAACTTGTAAATCAGGATTGAAGATGCAGTTATCTAGGCAAGATTTGTGGAAAGTCTTACTGTCTGATGGCTTGGACCCCTGCTTCTTGCATTCTAAATGAACAAGCGTTTTGAGAGAGCTGTATGAACAAAACCACTGTTAGCTTGGACTAAAAAGGACACAGAAAGGAGAGATTGAAGGAGAAACAGCTTTAAGAGGAAAACCAGAGGAAGCCGAGATCTGGAATTAAGACATCACCTTGGGTCAAGAGAGGAGCCCCACCCATGTGTACAGAGAGGGTGAGTTTGCCCCAGCAGTTGAAGAGGGTGGGTGTTCCTGCCCAATGTTTGGGGAGAGTTTTGCCGCCCCAAGGTACAGAGAGGGTGGAGCACATTCCTCAAGGATTAGGGCGGTTAAGGTCAGCACCCCATAGGTCTGAGAGGGATGGACCTGTCCCCCATGGATTAGGGTAGGCCAGGTGGTCAACTTGTTGCTCTGAGAGGGTTGAGCCTGTATGCCAAAAGTTAGGGAGGATGCTGTCTTCACTTCACTGTACTAGGGGAAGCTAAGATTCTAATCCAAAGATTGGGTAAAGTATGGCCATCACCAACACTCTTGGAGGTAAGGTCTGTTGCTTGGTCAACACCCAGATGCTTGATGAGGGTGGAACCAAGAAAATGGCCTTTGGGCAAGCCTGTGGAAAGGGTGGGTCCTCATGAGGCCCCAGGGAGAAGAAACCATCATCTTAGGAATGACTCTCAGACTTTGACATCTAATGAAGGATGCCCTGCAGGTTTACTGAACTGTAGGGGACCCATGACTCATGTTTCCCTCCCAATTTCCCCTTATGGTACTGAAAATGTTTATCCTTTGCTGTTCATTTGTGTATTGGAAGCAGATAAATGATTTTGTAAGTTTCAGAGGTGTATAGCCAGAAGGTAATTTGCCTCAAGACAAACTGTATTTCTTTAAACTGACTGTGATGTGATTTTGTACTTAACATTGCTACTGATTTAAGATTTTTTTAATATTGTAACGTCTTTTTGGAATTCAGAGGGTAGAGTATAGCAGTTTGGCATTATTTATGAATTCCAAAAATAGATAAATTATGATTAGGACTTTGATTGGGCCACGTAAGTAGGACCTTGAGTCCCTGCCCCCTTGGTGGGGGGAGGGTCACAGAGAAAACTACACAGCAAAGAAGAGTTGGAGTTTTGAGCTGGAGCCTGGGAAGTAAACACATGGGAGAATGCAGAGCAACTGAGCCCGGAGAGAATCAAGCCCTGGGGAGAGACACAGAGCCATTCACCTGATGGTCTACAGCTGGCCTTGTGAAGATGGCAGAGCAGATGAGCCCGGAGAGGCAAGCCCTGGGAAGAGAGGAACCCAGGAAGCCTGAACCCTCGCAGACGTGGGCAGCCATCTTGCCCCAATACATGGCAATAGACTTTGGTGAGGGAAGTAACTTATGCTTTATGGCCTGGTAACTGTAAGCTTCTACCCCAAACAAATACCCTTTATAAAAACCAACCAAACATCTCCCACAGTGTGGCCCACCACCCTCAATGAACTTACACATCCTGGAGCCTTGCCACCAACCATAGACCACAGTTCACACTGTAGACCACACTCTCTCCCACTCAGTTCTGAGTGGTGTGTGCTGATTTAAAATGGCCTACATCCGTTGCCACAACAGTACTCAGGACAACCTCCAACTCCCAAAGAAGCCCCTGTATTTCAAATGCTCATCCCCTCCCTACCCAAAAAATGTCAAGTGGCCACTGGCTCCACCTCATTGTGGAGATGTTTGTGTGGGATGTGGTGGGAGGTGTGGGAGGTGGGCAACATGGGAATCCCAGTGGGTTCCGTGTAATATTTTGGGTAATCTAAGCACCTCTTAAAATATATGTATATATATATATAAATAACATTTTTGTAAGCAAATACACATATATGCATATATATTTATATATCATTTTGCAAATGTTTGTATGTATTGTGAGAATTTTGATTTTTACCCATAAAAAAAAGAAAAAAAAAAAAAACCAACCAATTTCTGGTATTTTGCATCAGCACCCCTTTGGCTGACTTATACAGTATAGTATGTGTCATAGAAGCTCTGGCAAACCAAGACAGCCTAAAAAAGTCTTGCAGGGATTTACATGTGTAATTTGAGTATATTATTTTATTTAACCCAGTATATCCAAACTACTATCATTTTATCATGTAATTAATAGAAAATACTTATGAAATATTTTATACTCTCTTTTTCATACTAAGTCTTGGAAACATGGTGTGCATTTTACAGCACATCTCAATTTGGACCAGCCACATTTCGGGGGCTCAGGAGCCAGTCCTGGTCTAGAGGATCACAAATTTTGTTTTTAATCTTTCCCACTGTGTAAATGCCCCTCAGGATAATATTAAAAGCATTAAGGGAAAATCACCAAAGGGAAAAATCAAAAGAGCCAGTGCTATTTTCAAGAACAACTGCTACAAAACACTAGTCCTAACAGATAAAGCTTGGGAGTGGAGGGAGGAGACAGGGGACAGAGAGGTTCAGAAATTAATTTGTGAACATTGCATGTTCCCACTCTGGAGTCACAGTGCATGCTGGCACATTAAAGGCTCTAGAAGTCCTGCAACGAAGAACTCCCGCAGTTTCCCAACCTTATTTGGGCAAGGACTACCTTTTTCAAACATTTACTAACATTCTAAAGAACTACTGTTGGGAAGCGGATGTGGCTCATGTGATTAGGCTCCCGTCTACCATATAGGAGGTCCAGGGTTCAATTCCTGGGGCCTCCTGGTGAAAGGCAAGCTGGCCCAAGTGGAGAGCTGGGCCACGCGGAGTGCTGGCCCGTGCGGAGTGCTGGCCCATGCAGGAGTGCTGGCCATGCAGGAGAGCTGGCACAGCAAGATGACGAAACAAAAAGAGACACAGAGGAGAGACAATAAGAGATGCAGCAGACCAGGGAGCTGAGGTGGCGCAAGAGACTGAGTGCCTCTCTCCCACTCTGGAAGGTCTCAGGATCGGTTCCCACTGCCACATAAAGAGAAGACAAGCAGACACAACAGAAGAACACGGAGAGCAGACAGCGAACACAAAAACAACAGGGGGGGGCAAGAAATAAATAAATCTTTCAAAAATAATAATAATAACTACTGTTCTCTAGCACAGACTTTAGGAAATGCTGCCTCAGTCCTCAGGAGAGCCTGATTTTGTTCTAAGAGGACTGGAAAGCAGAGTCTGAGTGTGGCTTCTGCTATTCACCAGATGTGAGAAGGCTTGAATAAGTTAGGTCCCCTCTATGGGCCCCAGTTTCCTCATCTGTAAAATGGGAGGGATTTGGGCTATATATACATTCTTTGAGTCTCTTTCCAGCCTGCAAGAGTACAATTCTAAAATTCTAGTTCATCATTGCAAACTCATAAAACAACTGTTCTCAAACATTTCCATCCCATGATTTTCTACTCTCCTATACTACTCTGCTATACAAAAAAAGGCAGCAATCTTTCAATACTGTGAAGAAATACAGCAATCACTCTTCTGTCTACTAACAAAGTTCAAACTCGAGAATCTGGCATTGACAACTCTGTAAACTGGCTCTAACTTCTCTTTCTCTCTAATCGTATTTCCCATTAGACATGCTACTTTGCTCTAGCCAAATTAACTGATTTCCCATGCCCCGAGATTTTTCATTTCCAGGCTTTCCCTGACCTTCCCTTGGCCCAGCACAACTGCCTGATGTCTGTTCTGATTCCTCTCCTCCCTCCAGAAGCACTTGCCATCTTTAAAGCCACAGGCTGTCCTGTTTACCCCACACCCTCTGTGCCCGCGAGAGGGGCTGACCATGAGGGCAGAACTCGCAGCTCACAGGCCGCCTGCGTGTCCCCGGCCGGGCCCAGCCGGGGCATCAGTGACACGCTGCCGGGCGTTTCATCATCTCAGGACTAATTTCCAGGAGCCGTGTCATCTGAGCCACTGAATCCCAATCCGAGGTCACTGGACACAAGAATCCCGAAGCCCCCTTCCGCGGCCCTCCACACGCGAAGGAACTGGAACAGCTGGCCTCTGCCATTAGGGCAAATGGCCAAACCAGCGGCTTCCCTGGCCTCAGGCTGGACCAGGGCGCCGCGCTTTGCTCCCGCTTCTGCTTTGCCACCTCTTCAACCTATCCGGGAGCCGGAGATGGGGAGAGGAGGGGCACCCTGACTGGTCCCCTGACCTCAGGGAGCAGACCCCGCGGCTGAGCCTCTACCCACATGTGCGGCCCAGGCTCCCACTGCCCAGCGGCCCACTCTGCTCCTGCATGAGCACAGCCACGTCAAAACCGGCCACTGGGCCCAGGGCCACCCACCTTTGCAGGCACGGCCTTCAGTGGGCAGTGCTGGCCTCTCGTACCTCCACTTCTCACCACTAAGACAATTTTTATACCATTAAGGTGTTGCATATACAGAGCTTTAAAAATCAAAACACACCTTCTCCCACCTCTCTCTCCTATCCCTTCCCCAGGGCTGACCACGTTCATCTTTGTTATTCTACTGCATCTACTTCCACTTCTTTTTTTTTTTTTTTTTATTTCTCCCAACTCCTCAGTGTTTTTGCTCTCGCTGTCTGCTCTTTGTGTGTTCCTCTGTGTCTGCTTGTCTTCTCTTTAGGCAGCACCGGGAACTGATCCTGGGACCTTCCGGAGTGGGAGAGAGGCGCTCAATCTCTTGCGCCACCTCAGCTCCCTAGTCTGCTGCATCTCTTATTGTCTCTCCTCTGTGTCTCTTTTTGTTGCGTCATCTTGCTGCGCCAGCTCTCTGTGCAGGTCAGCACTCCTGCGCGGGCCAGCTTGCCTTCACCAGGAGACCCTGGGAATTGAACCCCAGACCTCCCATATGGTGGGTGGGAGCCCAATCGCTTGAGCCACATCCGCTTCCTTACGTCTACATCTTGACATAACACACTTTACCAAGAGCCCCTAATCTCTCAACTTTGGATGTTGTATTTTTACTTCTTATTATAAGAGAAGAAGAGTTAGCTTCTTACGTGCTTTCCCTTCCCCTCGACCCCCACCCCCAAAATAATTTTGGTTAAATCGGTGTATACTGAAAATATTATTCACTGCTGAGGCCTTTGTTTTCAATACATTTCTAGTACAACCTTTTACAAGCTGAGTTTTATTTTCCATGTGCTTAGTCCTTACTGTTGCATGTCAACTTTGTTGAGTGTATATTTTGTTGGGTAGTTATCAGTATGTAGATTTTATTGTGTTGTCTGCAGATATTGTTTTGCTGTTTGTAATTTTGTTGTGTGTATAAATATTTGTTGTTTGTGTGCAATTGTTGCATGTGTAGATTGTGTTGTGTTGCTGGTGTGTAGATTTGCTTTGTGTGCAGATTTTGTTGTCCTTTGTGTGGTTTGTTGTGTGGCTGTGTGTGCAGACTATGTTTGGTTGTTGGGGTGCCTGGAGTGTGGATTCTGTCTGTTGCATATTTCACTGTGTTGTTTTGCTGACTGTGTGTAGGTTTGTTCTGATTTGCTGTCTGTGTGCAGGCTGTGTTGTGTGTGTGTGAGTCTGTGGTGATGGCAGCGTTTGGGGGTACCTTTGGCTACATCTTCCCACCACCAGCAATAGCCCCTCATTACAGTGTATTTGCCACAGGGCCAAACATGGGGTCCGTGCGTGTCCGGGGGCCCTGGGGCCCTGCGAGTGGCACCGGCCTCCCCGGCGCCATCGTGCTGGGCCTTTCTCTGCCTGCTTCCAGGTCCAGGGCCTCTGTTTTCTTGGCTTATCCCCACTTCTGGCAAGCACGTCTTCTACGTTTCCTAAGAAGAGCGCAAGGGAGGTGTCTTGGGGGAGGACTGGCCTTTGCTCCAGCTGCACGTGGCTGCCGGTGCGCCGATCGTTTTCCGCCAGCCTGCTGAGGGCAGGCCCACCGTGGTTCAGGTTCCGGCAACACCACCAAGGAGTATGGTACCCTGCTAGTCCCAAACCTTTGTATGTAACTCCCCACCTCGCGACCCTGAGGACATCCTCGGCAGCCCCACTGGCTGGGATTTCAGGGCTGCCCTGACGCCAAGCACAGGGCCCTTTCCACCTGGGCGCGCCCAAGGCCTGCACCCAAAGGTTTTCTTGTATGATTTCTTTGACAATTTCCTCTCCATTTACTCCTTCGGAATCTCTCAGTTTCATCATGGATGACAGCTACGCTTCTGACTTTCACTCTTGGTTCTGGGCAAAGAGGGGAGAGAGAAAGGTGTGTGCTCTGCCAGCTTAAACACAGAAACTGAGGCAGTGTCTACCTCATCACTGGTCAGGGCCCCAAACCACAAAAAGGACGTGAAGACTGATTCT
Organism: Tolypeutes matacus; assembly: GCA_026826555.1. Classification (NCBI taxonomy): domain Eukaryota; kingdom Metazoa; phylum Chordata; class Mammalia; order Cingulata; family Chlamyphoridae; genus Tolypeutes; species Tolypeutes matacus. The sequence goes on from JAKSZT010054037.1 coordinate 1,039,153, forward strand.
TACTTAACAATGAGACAAAATATTTTAAACCTCGGCACCCATGGGGCTCTCAGCCTTGATGGTGAAAGGCTCCGGTGACGGGCTTCGCATATAAAAGGGAACAGGTTGTCATGTTCTCAGCCTGAGGTCAGGGGCTTGTGGGGCAGGAGAGAGAACAGGAGGCCCCAAGAAGCCAGCAGGGCCGGGGCGGGGACAGGCAGCCCGGCCAGAACAGGGACTCTGAAAACATCTCGCCTCGGTGCCAACACGCCGCCTGTGCTTCGGGTCACAAGCAAAGGCAAACTTACTAGAACTGATTAGGATATCCATTCGTTAAACTTACAAAAATGTCGAAGGCCTTGAGAGCTACACGACACGTGAAACACCACTTCTCAAAGGCAGGCTCTCAGTCTGCCAGGGTTGGCCCCTGCTCCCCAGAGAGCAAGTGGGCAGCGGAGGTCCCACCAAGTCCCCAGGCTCAGCTCACCTGCAAACCCTGGCAGCTGACGCAGGCCTGGGTGCTTGAGCTGCACCCTGGCAGAGGCCAGTGAGGGCGGCTTTCTGGGAGACACAGATCGTGCTGAGGGGTATAAACGGAGTCAATAACAGATAGCATATCTCAGGTAACGAAAAACCTCATGCCTGGGAAATCCCGGCTCCAATTTCACATGAGTTCATGGAAATATGGAAGAGCAGGGCCTTTTGTGCTCATCAGCCCCACCCCCACCCAGAGCGCTGATTCCTCAGGTCACCCTGGGATGCGAGGCCTCCAGGGGGCCTTCCTCTTGTCCCTCTCCCTCCATCTGTCAAACTCCTACCTAATCCGTGAAACCCCTCCTTGCTGAAGCCCGCATGGCCCACACGGGTGCCACAAGGCCACCTGCATCTCTGCAGCGCCAAACTGCATCCGCATCATACACGCCAGCCTCAAACAGCTCCCTGTTACGAAAAAGATGGTTTTTGACATTGCCGCCCCCCACGGCTCCAAAGCCCCATTTCTCTTTCCTTTAATGAAAAACTCCTGAGTTCTTGTCCTCACCTCCTGTCCTCTCTGGAACTGACCCCACCCGGGGTTTTGTCCCCAGGGCGCCCTTCCCCCTTCCCCCTTCTCACCCACAGACCCTGTGCCTCTCTGCAGCCTGCCCCCCGCCCAAAGGCTGCACCACCTTCTGGTTTTCTTTCCCACACCCCCTCCTGTCTAATCCCCTTTACTGGGCCTCAGGTTCACAGCCTTCCCAGGGGAGCGGCCAAGTGGCCCCGCCTCCCTCCAGGTGGGCACGTGCCCCCAGGGTCCGAACCACCTGCCCTGCTCTCAGCACCCTGGGCTCCAACTCAGCGGCCCCAGGGACGCCTGGGCCGTGCCCACAAGAGTTCATCAGATGCTGGTCCCCACACCTGAGCTGGCGGCTTTGACTGCTCATCACTAGTCCAGACAGCAGCAAGGGCGTAATTTCCAGTGTACTGTAAATATTGACATCTTAAAATAAAACTCGTGTCCATCTTCTAAACGTTACCTACTGGACTCTAAGCACCGCCGCGGTGCGGTGCCATTGTCACCTGGTTAGGAAGTACAGGCGGGCAGGCTGGCGCCCAGCGCGCTGCCCCCGGCTCCCAGGCCCGCGCTGCGTGGCGTGTGCTGCCCTGGCTGCTGCCCCAGGACCAGCGAGCGCCTCTGGCCTGTGGCTTCGGATCCTACCAGGACGGGCGCCAGGCCAGCTCCCGCGGGCTCTCTCTAAAGCTAGCCTCCCTGGGCTGCTGCCTCCGCGGGCGCATCTTACGGGAGGGCCAGTGTGGGACATGCGGTGCCCGGAGATGAGGGAGCACGGCTGCAAGCCCCTACAGGAATACAGGAAGCCCCTGGACGCCCGCATTCCTTCCCAGGGGACTTCCATGGGGAGGCCCACGGTGTGGCCATCGCTGGCAGCCTCGGGCCAGAAAAGGACTCTGGTCCTTTAGAGGAACTTCCGTGATGCTGAGGAAGCTGGACGCCCTGGAATTACCAGAACAGGTGGAGCGCAGGCTCCCGACAAGCGAGGCGAGTGCTGGCCTCTGCTGAAGAACAGCTTCTGTACTCCTCCACTGTTTTCTAGGATTTCACTGCTCGTCACGACACTCTCGTGTTGGCCATATCTTTAAAATCATTTTCCTTTAGCTGTTTTAAAACAGTACAATGTAATTACTCTATTATGCATCAGCTGCTAAACTAAACCCATCATGCCACAGTATTAACAAGATTCATTTAAAAATCAAGATTCCTTTTTATGTAACATATTGATTAAAAACTCTTTCAAAGCTTTCTAGAATGTACCACTAGAAAGACTTTAAGTTTCTTATGATGGAAATAAAACATGTGTAAGTGTGGGTGAAAGGCACCTCACTGGCGTGAGCTGAGATGTATGAGCCTCAGGGTAAAATGTCAGGATGGGGAGCAGATGCAGCTCAGTGGTTGAGCGCCTGCTTCCCATGTACGAGGTCCTGGGTTCAACCCCATTAAAAAAAAAAAAAACCTTCTTTCAGTTTCTTCAAGATTTAACTGAACACACAGCAGTTCATTTATATATACCAGTTTCTTAAAGGACACAAAATGCTTACAATTTCCCTCCCCTGAAAATATTTAAGAGCCAGTTAAACTATGAACGACATTATTTACCTTTCATGTAATTACGTTCCTGGGAAAATCTAAACTTGGCAGTTATATATGTTTAATGCCAGTCTAGAAAGTGCCTGTACCATGGGGGGAAAGCAGAAATAAGAAAGTTCTGGTTCAATTTTTTTCTTTAAGTACAGAACAAGCTCTTCTCCACTGCCAGGAAGTTTACAGCGCTTCTTTCCCTCCGCACTCCCATCTCCACTACCGTGCAATGTAAACTCGACATCCACGTCAGTGCCTGGACTCACCCCGACCGCTGCCCTCTTGTACTTCTCTGCTATACACACATGCACGTCAATTCAATTCTTCTTACTTTTCTGAGACCATAATGCTGTGCTAAATTTTTCTTCTGGATTGAGCTATCATTGTAATAACTGGAACACGACTGATCAAAACAGAAACACAGTATGAATTAGGATAGTAATTTCCTAACTCAAAAGGTGTGTTTAATGAAATCGATGGGGATTTTCCCCTCAATCAGTTCACATATCATTTGCTCTCATGAGATGATGTGACTTCAACGTTTTAATAAATCTAAGTGCAGAGAAACCTTCTTCCTATAAACAAGGTGGGAAAGGAAGGGGTTTCGTCACCGCGGTGTCCCGTGACACCTTATCCTTTAATTCGGTGCCCAAAATCACGGTGCCTTATGGCCGACTTCTGTAAAGGCTGTCAAGCGTCAGGAACTCCCCTGTCTGTTGAAAGCCAAGGGTTTGTTACAGCCTGATGGACCCACCCCACACCCACACACCTGCTGGGCCCCTGGGGTTTCCACCTGCCCCGACTCGCCCCACCCAGGATTCGGGTCCAGGTTCCTGGACAGTGGGAGGTGGGGCGCCTTCTGCTCGCCTCAGGAGTGTTCCTGGGGAACGGGAGGGACCTGGGCAGGGGTCTCCTCCTCCCCAGAAGGGCAGGCTGTAGCGCCGCTGGGCTACAGTCATCTCTAGGGAAAGAGGAGTTCCCCCCACCTCCTCGGGGTCTGTCACCCAGCCCAGCCCACAGCAGGTCCTGTCTAGCTCTGGAAACATACTGCAGCCGGCTCTTAGCTGGTTCTCTGCCTGCACCGTTCTGAGTAGACGCATCTCGGCCTGGGTACCCCCAACGGCCTTGACCTCAGCAGCCCACACAGCAGCCTCGGAATCACCTTGAAAAAGACATAAATCCTGTCCCCTCCCTGCTCAAAGCCCCCCAGTGGCATCCCCTCAGCTCTGTCCAACCCAGCCCTGCCTCTCTGCTGTGCCGTCTCCCCCTCCTGAGCGCTCTCCACTGGGCCGACACTGGCCTTGCTCGTCCTTGACCAAGCAAGGTATGTCCGCACCACAGGACCCATGCACTTGCTGTTTTTTTTTTAAAGATTTATTTCATTTCTCCCCACCACCTCGTTGTTTTGCATTTGCTATATCTGTTTTGGTGTGTGCTGGTCTTTTTAAGGAGGCACCATACACCAAAGCTGGGACCTCCCACGTGGAAGGGAGGTGCCTAATTGCTTGAACCACCTCCATTCCCTGCTTTGTTGTGTCTCCCATTACGTTTCCTCCCCGTGTCTCTTGCGTCATCTTGTTGCATCAGCTCGCCATGCCTGCCCGTCCCGTCAGCTCGATGTCATGCTTGTCTTCTCCAGGAGGCACGGGGAACCGAACCTGGGAACCCCCATGTGGTAGGCGGGAGCCAAGCGCTTGAGCCACATCTACTTCCCTGCGCTTGCTATTCATCTGCTCGCCCAGATCTCCCCAAGCTGCCCCCACAGCACTAGTCTCCATTCAATGTACCCTCCTCAGAAAGACCTTTCCAGACCCTCCTCATCACAGCCTCCTCTGCTTTCTTTCCTTTCTTTCCCTTCATGGCTCTTATCTGACCTAGCAGAATTTGTTTAATGTCTGCCCCCATCTCTCCCCACCAGGCAGAGCCATCCCTGCCTTGCTGCCTACATTGCCAGGCAGGTGGGAGTTGTTCAATCAGTACGTGTTGACTAAATGAATGAATGAACAAGGGCCCCATGAACTCCTCAGGTCAACTGGACAGTTATCTTCCACACTCCAAAATCCCACAGATAAGGAACAGCTCCCACCAGTCTGCAGGGCGCGAGGTGTGTGCTTTTTTTCCTGGCTTTCTGCACAGATAATGATATAGAAAGGATGACGTTGCAGAGGCACAACATAAGTGAACAGAGTTCCTTTGCAATTAGAATTATTCCAAGAAAATCTATTAGCCTTGCAATAGTCGTTGATGGTTTTAATTTATTTATTGTCTTCTGGAGAAGTAACTGTCCCTTCTGCTTCCAAAATTGAACATATTATTATATTCATTACTGGCAACTTTTCTGCAAAAGTATGAATCATAGAAAGAGAGAAAAAAACTCTTTAAGGGAGAAAAATTAGTGTTTTCCCTTCCAAAATCCAAACTATAGTTCTCTAGTTCTATTTCATCATTCCCCTTAAGGCAGCAACGTAAAGGAAATCCAGGGAAGCAGAATGGAGCAGTGAAAATGTGGAGAACGTGGAGAAGGTGACAGTGCCCAGGCTTGAAACAAAACATGGTGACGGAGATGGGAGGGGGTGGTGGCAGCCACCATGCTTTCAGAAATAAAGTGTTTACACTGGCTGCAGACTCCCCAAGGAGACTTGTCCCCGGCTGCCTTTCAAGGTTTATCACAAAACCAGTTGCTCCTTTACTTTTCATCCCTAAAGTACCTTCAGGAACCAAGCTGGGCTCCCCAAACTGGTGAGTGTGGGATTTCAGGAAAGAGGCTTTTCGGTTTTAACACGCTCTGGCAGTTCTGAACACCCACACTGGCTTCAGCGCAGGCCTGGGAGGGACCTGGAGGGCTGGCGACTCCTGGGCATCTGTGCCAACACCTCTCCACAGCATTGAGCCCTTCGGAGACGTCAGCGAGGCCCAGGTAGAAGCCCCCGGGGGGCCGGCGTGCTCCTAACGAGTTTTCACTCCTGACTTCTCCAGGCCGGGAACACCCCTCCCTCTCGCCAGAGTCGCACGTGGCCAGCGCTCGCCACCTGCTCCCTCGGGGTCCCGGCCTGGCCTCACCTGTGCGGGGCCGGCCTCACCTGTGCGGCGGGGCACGCCCCTTCCCCGCACGGCCACCCACGCCGAGGGCGGGCACATGTCACCTGTCCCCCGATTTCGCTACCGTCCCTCGGCGATCGACGGGTTTAAAAAACTAAAACGCAGGGGTGTTCCTGGGAGGTCTGGGATCTGCCTTCCCAAAGCGGGGCACGGGGGTCCAAGGACCCGCCCCCGTGCGCGCCGGGGACCGTGCCCGAGGACGAGGGCTGGGGGTGGGACCACGAGGGGCCGGGGGGC
>JAKSZT010054037.1:1045634-1188462 GCA_026826555.1 Tolypeutes matacus
GATAGATAGATAGATAGATAGATAGATAGATAGATAGATAGATAGATAGATAGATAATAGTGTATTAGTCAGCCAAAGGGGTGCTAATGTGAAATACCAAAAATGGGTTGGTCTTTACAAAGGGTATTTATTTGGGGTAGAAGTCCACAGTTACCAGGCCATAAAGCATAAGTTTCTTCCCTCACCAAAGTCCATTGCCACGTGTTGGAGCAAGACAGCTGCCGACATTTGCCAGGGTTCAGGCTTCTTGGGTTCCTCTCTTCCCGGGGCTGCGTTTCTCTCTGGGCTTAGCTCCTCTGTTTCCTACACAAGGTCAGCTGTAGACTCTCAGGTGAACGGCTCACTTCTCTTCTCCTGGGGCCTTCTCTCCAACATCAAAACTGCTTCTCAAAAACTGCTGCAGCTCTGTTCTTTGCCATGCCTTTTATATTTTATTCCCCACCCACCAAGGGGTGGGGCTCAACGCCCTACTGACGTGGCCCAGTCAATGCCCTAATCATAACTTAATCATGCCAGATTAACAGATCAGTTTACAAGCATGATCCAATTATATTTTTGGAATTCATAATTACATCAAACTGCCCAATTGCAACACTCCACCCTCTGAATTCCAAAAATAGATTACAATATTCAAAAAACTTTAAACCAGTAACAATTCAAGTACAAAATCATATCGTAGGCAGTTTAAAGAAATACAGTTTGCCTTGGGGCAAAGTCCTGTCTGCTGTAGACCTCTAAAACTCGCAAAACCATTAAACTGCTTCCAATACACAAATGGAAACACAAAGGATAAACATTTTCAATATCATAAGGAGAAACTGGGGTGTTAAACATGAGTCATGGATCCTCTACAGTTCAGTAAACCTGCAGGGCATCTCTCCATTCGATTTCAAAGTCTGAGAGTCATTCTTAAGAAGAGTTTCTTCTCCTTGGGGCCACATGGGAACCCACCCTTTCCACAGGCTTGCCCAATGGCCATTTTCTTGGTTCCACCCTCATCAAGCATCTGGGTGTCGACCAAGCTCCAGACCTCACCCTCCAAGACTGTTGCGGTGATTGCCACACCTTACCCAATCTTTGGGTTGAGTCTTAGCCCCCCTAGTACAGTGAGGTGAAGACAACATCCCCCCTAATCTTTGGCATACAGGTTCAGCCCTCTCAGCACCAAGGAGTCAACCACCTGGCCTTCCCTAACCTTTGGCATACAGATTCAACCCTCTCAGAGCAATGGGGTGTTGACCTTAACTTCCCTAATCTTTGAGGAATGTGCTCCACCCCCCCTGCACCCTTGGGTGGCAAAACTCTCCTACAACATCGGGTGGGGACATCCACCCTCTTCAACTGCTGGGGAAAACTCTCCCTCTCTGTACATATGGGTGGGGCTCCTCTCTCAGCCCAAGGAGATATCTTAATCCCAGATCTCTGCTTCCACAGTTTTCTTCTTAAAGCTGTTTCTCCTTCAATCTCTCCTTTCCATGTCCTCTTTTGTCCAAACTGACAGTGGTTTTGTTCATACAGCTCTCTCAAAAACTTTGTTGGTTTCGCATGCAGGAAGAAGGGGTCCAAGCCATCAGACAGTGAGACTTTCCACAAGTCTTTCTGAGATAACTGCATCTTCAGTTCTGATTTACAAGTTCCAAGTTTAGTAAAGTCTTCAAATAGGGCATTCTCATCTAGGAATTTGATTTCCAGAAACTTGGAAGTTCTGGAATCAGTTTCTGTTTTCTTGGTGCCCAAAAGTTCAGTCCTTAGTGTATTTCGCTCATCTAGTATTTTGCTATAAACCGCAAGGAGAAGCCAAGCCACATTCTCCGGGTTTACTTTGGAAAGTTCTTTAGCTAAATGCTCTAGTTCATCATTTTCAAATTCTATCTTCCATAAAACACCAGGAGTTAATCTCGTTAAGTTCTCTACAACTTTAAAACATGGATCGCCTTTCCTCCAGTTTCCAATAATAGTTTTATCATTTACTTCTAAGGCATCATAGAAAGTCTCTTTAGCATCCATATTACTATCAACAGTCTCTTCAAAGTGATCTAGGCCTCTTCCATCAAGCATTTCACAATTCCCCCAAAAAATACCCCTTACCCATTTATAAAACTGTTCCAACATTTTGGTATATGCAAAAGCACTTCCCCACTCCTCAGTACCAAATTCTGTATTAGTCAGCCAAAGGGGTGCTAATATGAAATACCAAAAATGGGTTGGTCTTTACAAAGGGTATTTATTTGGGGTAGAAGTCCACAGATACCAGGCCATAAAGCATAAGTTTCTTCCCTCACCAAAGTCCATTGTCACGTGTTGGAGCAAGACAGCTGCCGACCTTTGCCAGGGTTCAGGCTTCTGGGGTTCCTCTCTTCCCGGGGCTGCGTTTCTCTCCAGGCTTAGCTCCTGGTTCCTCCACAAGGTCAGCTGTAGATGATCAGGTGAACCGAACGGCTCACTTCTCTTCTCCTGGGGCCTTCTCTCCAATATCACAACTGCTTCTCAAAAACTGCTGCAGCTCTGTTCTTTGTGATGCCTTTTATATTCGATTCCCCACCCACCAAGGGGTGGGGCTCAACGCCCTACTGACAAGGCCCAGTCAACACCCTAATCTTTTTTTTTTTTTTTTAAAGAGTTTATTTATTTATTCATTTATCCCCCCCTTGCTGCTTGTGCTCGCTGGGTCAGCTAACCACGCCGTGCGGGCGGGCTTGCCTTCACCAGGAGGCCCCGGGAACCGAACCCGGGGCCTCCCATATGGTAAACGGGAGCCCTACTGATTGAGCCACAGCCGCTTCCCAACACCCTAATCTTAACTTAATCATGCCCAGGTTAACAGATCAGTTTACAAGCACAATCCAATTATATTTTTGGAATTCATAATTACAGCAAACTGCCCAACTGCAACAGAGAGATGGATGGATAGACAGATAGACATGGCCAAATTGGTGAATCTAGGTGAAGAGTATTTGGGTTACTCCAGCTATTCTGTAGATTTGAAATTTTGAAAAATAAGATGTTGGGGGGTGGGTAAAAAAACAGAGATAAGAGCGTCCATTACTGTCAGTGAACTTTCCCACGGACACTTTAGCCTTCCTGAACAGGACCAGATGTGGCACGGAGATGTAATCAGTTCACTGTGCGGCCCAGAGGGCAGGCCCAGATGTAATCAGTTTGCTGTACTGCCCTCGGCCTGGGACCTGGGCTTCCCAACTGACCTGTCTCATCAGCTCCAGTTTTCTTTTTTAAGTTAAATACAAAACTCCTGGAGTACAGAACATTACAAGCACACATCCTTTACCATCTCTCCACCCCACCTCTAGCTTTTATGATTCGCACCCATGACAGGGACCATTAAACGGAACGTCCAGAAAAGACTAAGGCCACAAGACCTTGGTCCCCCCATTTGACACAAGCCAAGAGAGACCTGTGGTTATGAGCAACAATTCTCCAGCCAGACAACCTGGGCTCGAAATCTGGTTCTGCCACGTAGCAGCTGTGTGACCTTGGGCAAGTTACTTAACCTCTCTGTGCCTCGATTTCCTAACCTGCATAGTTGAGATAGCTTGTAACTCATGGGGTTGTTTCAAAGAATATGTGAGTCACTACATGTAAAGCGCTCAGTTAGTGTCTGCTATTATCACACGTCTCACATCTACCTCTAGCTTTTGTTTAAAGCACCAAGGAGCCCAAGGCTCCTGAGCATACAGCTTTAATTTATACAGCTCGATGACATCGAGATGGTCAGTAGGTCTGAATGCCTGCACTGTGCAGGGTGCAACTTGGCAATCTCCCCGGGGACCGCTGTGGTGCAGAGCCGAGGCCAGCAGGGGGCCTGTGTGAAGGCCGAGGCTCCGGGTCGCCTTCGGGAAGGAGGCTCTGGCTTCGACGGCTTTCTCCAGAGGGAGAGCATCGTGCTGTCACCACTCTGGTGTGCGGCCCTCTTTGGTGAGCAATCTGCATTTCCTTTTTAATAAACTGTTTATTGATGCACACACAGCCCCTACTTTAGGGGTGACTGAGGTCAACAGCATGTGTTAATGTCTGTCCTTCCTGAGTCCTACGTGGTCCTGTTACCAGTGCTTGGTGCATGGGTCCGTGCTTATCTAAGGGTCAGCCACGGACGCCCATCGTTTCCTTCCAGGGGGGACAGGGTCCTAGACTCAGGGGCTAGGAAGGGCTTTCCCAGCCAGGCAGCCTAGAAGAGGAGCTCCAGGTGATGGGGAGGGCTGGGGTCACCCTCCAGGACTCTGTGGAGAGTGCATTAGAAAGTGAGGGGGCTGGGGGAGGGAGCAGGTGAGCACTGGGGAGGGGCGGGAAACCACGATGTTGGGAAAGCCGCTTTGGCAATGTGACAAGGAGGGGCTACTGGTTATGGGTGTTCTATGGGGGGGGCATTCGGGACAGGGCGCGCCTGGGGCAGGCTTCTGGGGCATGTGGGAGTGATCATTTTGTCGTAGTATGTTGTATCAGGGGAGGGGGGGCCAATAATGAGCGGGAAGTTGGTAGACTCCCATCCTGGGGAGGCCCGCTGTGTTCTCAGAGGCGCGGGAGTCTCTCGAGGGCATGGGTGGTGTCCAATAGGGGAGGACAGACCAGGGTGTCAAGCCCTCCGTGATGTTGCAAGTAACTATGAATTTTGTCCTTCAAGGAGTGAAGCCTGGTGGTCGCCGTGGGCCCCAAGGGGAGGGGGAGGGAGCAATAGAATGGATGGAACAGGGGGCATTTTGGAGGTGATGGAAGTGTTCTACATGATCTTGCAATGATGGATACAGGCCATGTTAAATTTCATCAAAAATTTATGAAAGTGTACGGTCCGAAATGTAAACCATAACATAAACCATTGGCCATGGTTAGTAGCTATGTTTCAGTATTTGTACATCAGTGGCAACAAATGTATCATCCACATATAGAAAGGTTATTGATATGGGAAGGGGGAAAAAGGGGAAGATGTTGGGTAAATGGGAGTCCCCTATATTCTGTACGTGACTTTACTGTGAACTAAAACTTCTTTGAAGACAAAATGAAATAAGTAAGACACTGGGGGAATAAATGGAAGAAAATGTCACTGTACATACAGGACAACAGATCTTACAGTGATAAAAGGCACTTAGGTTTAAAACTATCATGACTTCATTTTCTTATTAATTGTATTTGGCTATTTTATTGGCTTCATTTTTGAAGAAGTTTTGGATCACAGAAGGGTTACAGCTGTGGCAGGGCAGGGTTATTGGTGTGGGGTGTCGGTGATGGGGGATACATGGGAGGAAGTTCACCTGGGCATACATATAAGGTATATAAAGGTGTTCAAATACTCACGGGGCATTGTCACAGTGGGTGGAGAGTCACACAATAACCAAAAGAATATCCAATTCCCATCTTGATGGCCGAGGCGTAGGAACTCCATCTGGCCCCCGAGCGGCCGACCCCCACTTAAAAGGGCAGGGGGCCTGGTAATGCCCCCAAGCCCCCACTTCTCCAAAACCTGCCTGTTGTGCTTCGGCACAGCAAGGGAGAGAAGCTGAAGGAGACACACGCTAGGGAAGAAGATAAAGTGCCAACCTCTGTAAGGTCCATGCAGGCGGCTGCCGGTCCCGTGCAGGTGCAGGCACCGTCCCAAATGTGACGTCACAGACATGGCCACTCCTCTGCACGAGCCACCTGGGGCCCCTCGTAGGGGGTCCACCTCAACACACCTTGGTGTCGGCTGCGCCCCTTTCCACGCCACGGTGGCCCCGACACCTGATATTATGCCCAAATGCACCCCCCAGGTCAGCCTCGCCCCAGGCTTTTAGGCATACCCTGCCTCGTAGCATCCGCAACTCATGGAGACCTGAAAGCTCATTGGAACGCGGGCGTCCTACAGCAAAGGAGCTGAGCCGCAGGACAGACAGGATGCCAAGTGCCTTCTAGATCACAGAAGAAGAACATGAGGAGGGAAGCCCCCTGCCAAGAACAAGCCAGAATGTAGCAAAAACGAGTGCGTGGCCCGCCTCTTGTGCATCAGCTGACCGTGATGGCCGGTCACGTGCGATGGCCACTGAGGCATTTAGTAAAAGAGGGACAGTCATTCGGAGACCCTCGAGACAACCCAGGACTCGGGGCAAAAGCAGCTCAATAACTCATGTTTTTCATGTGCACGTTTATTTCATCAAAAAATCGTTCATGCTTCAACCACATTTTCTCCAAACGAACCTGCCCAGAAACCAGCTGCACTGGTTTGGGGCAGGACAGTCATTTGTTTTTAAAGTGCTACCGAGGAATACAATCATTGTCATGGAAATTTGTCACCAAACTTGATCATCAAGCTGTCCACACACCTGGAAAATCCCTTTTCTTCTTCTTTTTTTTTTAATGTAGGGTTGAGGTGACATTGAAGAAAAACTACAGCCTTGACTATAAATGGCACACTACTGACCAGCTGGTAGCCGAGCAAACTGGGCAGTTTACCTTATTTCTAATGCGTCCTCGTATATAAGAGAGGAATGCTAAAGAAAATTAATCAGAGGTAACCTGAGTTGGCTTTGCAGGATTGAAGTGTCCTTCTCACCGTTTGCTTTGGTATTCATGTCTTGGCAGGTTTGGGGTGGTGCAGAAGGGCCTGTGCCAGTTCTGAAATCTGTCACCTGGTAGAGATTTGTTCTGACTTCCAGCATCCACCAACTCGGAACCACGAGGAACCAAGGGCTGGCTCTGAACTAAAACTTGAAGCTTGATTTCAGTAAAGTGCTGCGTCTAAAACCTTTTCTTCAACCCAAACAATGAGATTGCTGCTTGTTATTGCTACATTAAAACTTAGAGTCCAAGTTCATTCCTCCACAAAGAGCACACGCACATCCTTACACAAAACAAACGTGGAAGTGTTGCGAGCCCACTAACGCCCTGGTTCCGGGTTACAGACACACGGTATTATCAGCGTTCACGAAGAACTGGTTTTAAAATACCACTCTGCAAAAATTTCATCAAGACAAAATTAAAAGAATTCTCAAGCCACTTAAGTTTGTTTAAAAAAAAAAAAGGCAAGGGAATAAAGGTGATTCACAAATTAGTGTTTTTAGCATTGGGAGAGTAATGCTAAGCAGGCTTGACATCCGTGGCGCTCGCTGGAACATAAATACCGAGCCATTACAAAACAGACCCGAAGACGGCTGAGGAAGCATTCACAGGATCGTCTTCTCCAGGCGCCACCCCGACGCTGCCCCAGCACGCACCCACCCCAGGTGCCCTGTCTAATGTCCTCGGTGACCCCGGAAAGGACCGCTGGATGGAGACGACGTGCCCAACAGAACACAATGGAGAGTCCAGTGCCGCCTCCGCCTCGCACCCGGGGTAGACACAGCCCAGTCAACGCTTTCGAGGACCTTGGAGAGGTTTCAAGTTGCCAGGGGAGCGGAGGAAGCGGAGCCTCTGCCGACGGTATTGAACAGTGGGCAGGGCGCTCCCAGGGTCCATCTGGGAACGGAAATGGCTGGGAAAAAACATATGAGAGCGCAGAAAGGTGCAGCCGAACGCTCTGACATCTTCACACTTGAATAAATTGAGTCCATCCGAATTTCAGAATCACATGCCTCACTCCCCGAAAAAAAAAAAACCAAAACTGTACTGAAAAATTCTACTTAGTGTCTGAAATTCTTAAGACACATGCCTCAGTTTCCGCCGGACTCATGAGTAACGGTGGTAATTTCAAGTCAAACAAAACATCAAGTTGACTAACTCTGGGGACCACATGTTTCGGAACTCCCAGTGCTATTTCAAAATAATTAATATTGGAATATAATCTTTAAAAACAAGTACAGTGAAAAAGTCATGCTAAAGTCACTGATAATTCCCAGAGCTCTTGACTCTTTAAATGTGCATTTTAAAGTGATATTCTTAAAAGAGTTTTCAAATCCCTCCCTCAAAAAAAGGAGAGTATCCCATAAAATTAGTTTCTAGAAAGGTTTAGCTCGTCAAAGGCTCTATTACCTCTGAAATAAATGTTTAAGGAGTAGATAGAGAGCCTGAAGGAGCACACCTAATTTCATATTCACAACAAAAATTAGGTTTTCACAATAGCCTTTTAAATCTTATTGGAGGAAAATGAATCTTGTTAAACTGTCAAAATATTTTGTCTTGATGACAATCGCTCTTTAGTAAGTACAGAAATGAAAGGTGACACATTCAAAAGGAGTAGACCTAGGTGAAAATTGTGACTGAACCAAATAGAAAGGCATACCAATGAGGAAAGGGGTTTGAAAGATGCATAGTACTAATACTGTGTGCCAAGTTTATCATTTCTTTCCCCACAAATCAAAACAAAAGCACCCCAAAGTGTCAAGCACTGTTCAAGGAAGAATTCTGAAGATCTCAAAAAAGAACGGGATGCAAGTTTGTTATAAAACTTCCATTCCTAAGACTGACACCTGAGACCAAAACAATTTCCTCTTTTGCCCTAAAATCACTTTGTTTTGGTTGTTGGCAATATTTGGCAAATCAACCGTGGCCTAAAGAATATTCATGACCGTCGTTAGCAGGTTCTGCCTGCTGTCACTTACTGTTCCCAGTTTCATTCTGGCTGGCTTACTAGCACTTTCGGTTAGCAAGTCTGTCAGGGAAGAAAACAATCCCTGTGTCAACTGTCCCATTGGTGTCAGAGCTTTTGACACTATACAGAAAAATTTACATATCTTCCATTTGCAAGTAGGCTCAAAGTAAACTTAGGGGAGTGTTCAGCATACTATGCATAGGGTATATTTAGTAATTGCATAATTTTTCAAGATATATGGCTAATATCAAAGGCAAATGTCTTCCTACACGTGTCACAATGTTCCTATTCCTACCGAAATTTCTCTATTTCCCAATAACTCTGCCTCTGCTCCATGTTCCTGCACTCAGGGCTGGTTCTTTTATTCTGAGCAGCCAATTAGGACAGGTGACCCATCCATTCTGTTCATAGTGACAGCCCAGGGATACCTCCACTTTGTAACATGCTCCAAGCATGGATCCAAAATGATACTTGAGAGAGTGGGTAAAATCGAACCCCCTAAATCTTACCTTCCCCCACAGTCCATTATAGTATGTTACTGAGTTTAACAGGTAAACCTCCTCTGAATATTTAACCCCAACTCTTAGATTTGACCACAACCTAAGAAGGGGCAATCAGGCTTTGTCATTTCTCTCTGTGGGAAACCTCCTGAATGGAGACTCAACACTTTTCCCCCTAAAAGACCAAGTGTGGGAAACACCAAGCTCTACCAAGGAGGGCCATCCGTCAGCTCGCGGGCACGCTCTGTCCTGGTATGGCAGTTAGTGCAGGTGCACGTCTTCTGGGGCGGCAGCACAGGAGGCCGCGGGTCCCGCGCCCAGGTCCCCAGGGATGGCATGCAGGCCGCTCTTGCTGTGTCTGGAGAACAGTTTCTTGTTCAGGATCTTGGTGAGGGTCGTCCCCTTCCTCCTGGCTCCCTCCGGCTGCTGCAGGAACACGAGGTCATTGTGTGACTGGCTCATGCCCGGCTCCTTCTGCCGATGTCGCCGGCGGAAGAACAGCTTGGCACCCTTCCTTAAAATTCCTCCTGGAAGAGCAAAGGCACAGAGAGCGGGTCAGGTGGGCTGTGGGTGGAACGCAGGAATGATGAGTCCTACTAAAACGGAAAGCACGAAGCTCAGAGGATGCTAATACAGAGCACTATTCATGAGTAAAAGACCTGGAATCTGTACAGAGATGGAGGATTTTCAAGATGAAGCAAGGTTATGAAAACAGAAGCAGTACTCCTTGACTGTGATTTGGTGTCTGTTCCCAGGGTAGGTATTTACACCACGGGCTTTCTAGCCAAACCAAATGGCAGCAGCTGAGGCTGTCCTCTCCGGGGGCTACTGGCCCTCTCTGCCCCACCCACTCTCATTAGGATTGAGCCACGCCCCCCACAAAGGCACGTTCAAGTCCTAACCTTCAGTCCTATGCACGTGAATCGGAACCTCCAAGATCCTATTAGCTAAGGTGAGGCCAAACTGAACTGGGGGAGCCTGAACCCCAGGTGGCTGAAGTCTTTTTTTTTTTTTTTTTTAAGATTTTATTTATTTATTCATTTATGCCCCCCTTGCTGCTTGTGCTCGCTGGGTCAGCTAACCACGCCGTGCAGGCGGGCTTACCTTCACCAGGAGTCCCCGGGAACCGAACCCGGGGCCTCCCATATGGTAAACGGGAGCCCTACTGATTGAGCCACAGCCGCTTCCCTGAAGTCTTTATAAGCCAAGGAAATCTGGACACGGTGGGAGACAGAGGGAGAGAGAGATGGCCACCTGAAGGAGGCAGAGACCATGTGATGCACGGCCAGCAAACTATCACCAAAACGCTACAGACTTCAGAGAAAGCACGGTCCTGCCAAAATCTTGATTTGAGACCTCTAGGCTCCAAAACTTAAGCCAAGCAGTCTGTGCTCTTTGTCATAGCAGACCTGGCAAACTAAGACAGGTGTAAACTGTAATACTCTATCACATATCCCCAAAAGGATGTTCATGCTAATAAAACCAAATTTAGGATCCTGAGAACAATGGCATTCACCTTCTTAGGAAAGGAAAAGAATATCTGTTTTCTGGGGAGTAAGGATTTTTCACAATTCCAGATATTACTGTATGTATCTTAGGCAGAACCATAGGAGATTGCCAAGATGTGACCATTTTTGACTTATAAAACCTAAAGTTTGCATGGCATATATACAGATATATGATGTCAGGTCGTGGGATGTGGAATAGGAAAGAAAAAGGCAGCAGCAAGACGATTTCACCAGCAATGATTCCTCCAGATCAAGAGCCAGCTAAGGGCGCAGCAAGAAAAAGACCCTCCTAACCTGTTTACTCTCTTACAAGTTAGCTCCACGTCCCATTAGCCAAGGCCCAAGGAGCTGAGGGAGTAAACAAATCCATTACCATCCGCATGGAGTGCTCATGACTCTGCAAGAAGGCAGGTCTAATCGGTATGTTACAGAGCTCTGCAATTAACCTGGTAACTCCTTCTTTCTCATGATGGACAAATCCAACAAGGATTTTGATAGCCACACCATACTGAAAGTGGCATCCCTGTTTTCCTCTTTCAGTGGAGAGGAGAAAGAATATTAACTCGTGCGTCTATAGAAGAATGTCGAAATGAACCCTTGCCAACCACTGGGGCAGCGGGCACGGGGAGACCCCAGACCTGGCTGTGGATCTCTGGATAGCCAGCATCTGCTCTGGGGAAAGAAACGCGCACTGCTGGCTTGGAGGGGCCGCTTATTGGCCCTGACTTCTTCAGGATGAGCTGCTTCGCCCTGTTCAACCTGCCCCGGCTCAGCTGCACAAACAGTTCCAAGGAAGGGGCTGATGTTCATCTGGTCAGACCTGCCCACCCTGCAACAATTTTTTTTTTTTTTCATTTTCTCTTTGGTTGCAACGGAATAACCTGTTGGAAAGAATCACGCGAGCTTTTTTTAAAACATTCATCCAAAGTTGGAGTCTGCGTGAGGTTTGAAAGGGCTGGAGGGGAAGCGCGAGCATGTGTAAATGATTTCCTCACAGCAGGCCTGATGTGCCACATCTGTTGGACATAAAATGCCAGTCCCTGGAGCCATGCCAGTCCCTGTAAAAGGCAACATACCAGGAAAACTCCCAAGCCAGGGTGTGTGTGGGCGCCAGTGAGCCCACACGGACCGGACGAGTTTCGGGTTGGGCCAGTGGTGCCATGTACTCAACAACCCCATGTATCAAAGGCTTCTGGGGAAATGCCCACTGGCACAGTGAGAAGGGCTCCCAAGCAAGGGAGGTACTTCTGACCCATGGACACCTGGCTGGGGGCTCTGCTGCTTCGGGTCCACCTTGGTGTCCCCACAGCACCTCTGGATGGGGGGCCTGGCAGGCTGGGAACAGGGGAGCAGAGGAAGGCCTCATGGGATGCAGCTGGATGTCCATCTGCACCTGTAGGAAGGAAGGGATCCTCCCCGAAGGCCAGTCTGCAAAGCCCATCTCCTGGGTGTCCTTGGCTGGCATTCGGTCTGGGCAGTGGAGGTGTGAACAAAGGTGAGGAGGAAAAGGGGGAGGGAGAAGGGAAGCATGGCAGCCCAGCGCCACGGGTCTGCATGTGACCTAAGTGAGGGTAGAAAAATGCCTGCGTGTCTTTCTGTTTGGCCCTCAGAACCCTGGCATGTCACCTAGAAGAGTCAGGAGCAGGAGGGGACAGGAGAGCAGTGTTCTCAGGTGGGCTCAAGTCCCTCTGCATCTTCTTGAAAAGACAGCTGCCCCGCTCCTTCCCAGGGGAATCCGGTGTCACTGCTCTGGAGAGATGCCCAGATATCAGCATGTTTGACAAAACCCCAGGAGATTCCAACGTGCAGCTGGGGTTGAAAACCACTCGCCTAGGGCAGGTCTGATGCCCTTGCTCTTTAGAACACCTGGAGCCCTGTGCCAAGGGCCACGAGCTGCCACCTGGGGGTGCAGAGCCGAGAGGAAGGCAAGCAGTACGTTCATTTTCACAGATGCTTCGTGATGCTTCTTCGCATCTGATCGCCTCTGGGATGTGCTGAGTGAGCCCAGGGCTGTGGGGAGGTGAGGAGGGGGAGGCGGGACACTGCTCTGCCTGCAGGTCACCCCCACCGGGGAGAAGTGCCTATGTGCACCAGGTAAAAGGAAGCCAGACCTGGAGACGGGCAACGGTTGGCTATGCTCAAAATACTTGGAAAAGGGAATGTGCACATTTAAGTGAGATTTCACTTTAAGTGCCTAAAATTCAAATTCCTACCACATTAGGATAAGAAGACCAAGGGTTGTCACCTGTATATAAAATCGGCAGCCTAGAAAGATCTCGGAACAGACTTGGTTTCAGCTCCACGCCTGCCGACACAGCCTATCCCAGGATCTCAGGACCACCTTGTTGTAGCAGCGTGCCCACCCTTGCCCGGCCAGCCCCGAGCCTGCTCCCACGCACAGCACCGGCACACCTCGGATGAAGCAGTGTCTGTTCACGACCAGAGCGTGGGCCTCTGAACCAACCTGCTGCTATGCTAAATTCAGCATTGTACGTGCCCCTGTGCAAATCTGCCTGAGGTCATTTGCAGGATTCGTCTCCTACGGGACGACATCGGCTTCTTGTGCAGAGGACAGCCATGGAAGGACCCAGAGTACCAAGCCAGAACCCCATGAAATCCCCACCATCAAATGAGGAAACTGAGGCTCGAGAGCCGATGCTGTGCCAGGCGAAGCACTCGGTGAGGAGGCCTGGGGGAGAGCCAGGCTTTCTGGGTCCACGGAGGCACGTGGGAGCTGTGCCCATATGGTTGCCAGCCAGGAAAAGGTGCGTCCGGGCCACTGGAAAGGGACCCCCAAGAGAGCAAGGGCGGATCAGAGCCTCTCAGACCCTCCACTGGGCATGAACTCTGACAGGATTTCCAGAACAATTTAAATCTCGAGAAAGGCGTGCTGGTAGTGACGGTGGGACAGAACATTCTAGAAATGTAAATCCATCACCAAGGTCAGCAGGTTCACTCATCAAACGTGAAGGATAATTAGTGTAAGCAGGCATTACCCAAGTCTTCATTTCTAAAGAAAATTTTAGAAATTCATTGGGCTCGGCCACTACCTCGCAGTGACCTTTGAGGCCGCAGCTCTGGGGCAGACTGAGGGTTTTGGGACAGACACGCGGACAAGCACAATTTCTTGTCTGTTGGGAAATGGCACGTATAAAAATGACACTAGGCTGAAGTGTAAAAAAATATATGAAGGACTCCCAAAGTGATTATTCTTACAGCGTTAATGTGGCAAAGTTTCCAATTTATTCCCATTTGTCTCTATGGATTTTAACAGACATAAATAGCTAAATGAAGAATTCATCTTAAAATCTGGTAAGTGGGGACGCATGTGGCTCAAATGGTTGGGCGTCCGCCTGCCATATGGAGGGACCTGGGTTCGATCCCCGGGACCTCCCGGTAAAATTAAAAAAATAAAAATAAATAAAAAAAGATTAAAAAAAAAAAAAATCTGGTAAGTAGGAAAAAGTGACCAAAAGGAAGCTTTCTTTGCTGCCCAAAGAAAGGCTTTAGGTTTCAATCTGAGCCGCAGATGGTCCACATATGAGAATGGCAATAGAGGAGATGCAGGAAGTCGCCCCTTCCCAGAAGGTGTCCTGTGGCATCCGCTGAGTTGAGGGTGCGATGCCAACCTGAGCCAGGCAGTTTCAAGGACGAAAATGGGAATATTAGAGCCTGGGAAGGTAAAAACTGGAAAGGGAGAGGGGTAAAGGAAGGGACGGAGAAGCTTTCTGCTCTGCTATAATACTGTATCCTTCTCTCACAGTAAGGCTGCACTTTATTTTGTTTAAATATAAGATGAAAATAACTTACTGTGCAGACAATCAATTCTGGCTGGCACAGCGATCCTCTTAAGTTAACAAAGAGCATGGCGCAGGATCAAATCAGACAAGTAGGAGGGAAAACAAAGTACGCAAGAGCAAAGCAAGGGGGAAGCACAGGGAGAATGTGAACCACTTACGCTAAATATACATAAATACATGACGAGACTGTGCACGACATGCGGCAGTTTTCTTAATTTTTTTTTCAAAAGCTCCATCAATACATTTTTAAAAAATAAAAATAAGCCTAGATTTTGGGACTAAATTTCAGTGTTGGCTGCAGCACCACAATATGGATCTTACAGCCAGCAAAATTCCAGAATTCTGAACATTCAGGCAGTCTTGAGGACTGTGATGGTCAGGCTAACGTGTCAGCTCAGCCAGGTAATTGTGTCCAGGTGTTGGGTCCAGCAAGCACTGAGCTGATTGTAATACAAGAGCATTTATGGACTTCGATCACCAGTGAGTTTACTGCGTGGATGGCTGATTACATCTGCATCAATCAGGGAGACTGCATCAGCAATGGGTGACGCTTTTATCCAATCAGTTGAATTCTTAAAAAGGGAAGTGATTTCAACATTCAGAGAGAATTTCCCAGCTCGTCCTTGTATAGCCAACTTCTCCCAGAAACTCATCAAGGACCTTTCATCGGACTTTCCTCGGAGCCCCTGGTTTGCAGCCTGCCTGCAGAACCTGGACTTGTGCAACCCCACGGTCACATGAGAGACTCTTTTAAAAACTCATATTATTGACAGATATCTCCTGTTGATTCTGTTTCCCGAGAGAACCCTGACTAATACAGCTGGTACCGGGAGTGGTTCTTGAGGAACAGAGTCTTAAACATGGGATGTCTGAGGTGGTTCTGGGAGGTTTGTAACTGGCTCTCTACTCTAATTGGACTCAGGGGTACTAATGACTCCCTTTCCAATAATGAAGAGGTTGCTAACAGTCCATGGCATGAGCTGGCAATAGAGATATGCAAAATAGCATCACTGGATTCCCCTACTTCCATGCTTATAAGAAGCAAGGATCTGGGTGAGAGTGTTTTCAACACCTTAACAGAATTTTGTGGAGTAAAAAAGTATAATGATGTTGGCTGGCTCCTCCTAGATACTCTGGATACAGTTACAAAAGAAAGGGATGAGCTAAAGTCTTCAAATTTGAAACTTAAATGCCACATGAATGATATGAAAGTTTCTACATATGCCTTGAAAGAAAATCTTGTCTCCTGTAGCCACAGACTTGAGATATCTGAGAATCAAACCCAGACTCTCATTGTACGAGTAGCAGAATTACAGAGAAAACTAAAATCTCAAGCTCACAGGGTTTCTGCAATTAAAGTGAAGGTATTGATTGGAAAGGAGTGAAATCCTGAGGATTGGGATGGAGACATATGGGATGATGATAATATTGGTGGGGACATTGGACCCCTAAATTCTGCTGAAACTTTACCAGATAAACCTGCGATGGCCTGCCCTGTGGAGACCACATCTTGTCAGCCTTGTATCATCCGGCCTCCAGCCTGCCCCAGGGAGTCCGGACTTCCTTCCAGCCCTGAGGTAGGTACCAGCCAAATGGAAGCCTGCACGGCCCAGACTCTGGCCTGCCCCAGGGAGTCTGGACCTCCGCCCAGCCACGAGGCAGGTACCAGCCTAACTCCAGCTCTATGTCATAATATTGTCCGCAGGGACCTTGATCGTCTCTCCCTCCCACGAGACATCACACTGGTCCATTATATTGATGATATCATGTTGATAGAACCTACTGAGCAAGAAGTAGCAAAGACTCTAAATTTATTGGTAAGGCATTTGTGTGAGAGAGGATGGGAGATAAATCCAACAAAAATACAGGGTCCTTCCACCTCAGTGAAATGTCTGGGTGTCCAGTGGTGTGGGGCCTGTCGAGATGTCCCTTCCAAAGTAAAGGATAAGCTGTTGCACCTGGCCCCTCCTATGACCAAAAAGGAGGCACAACGCTTAGTTGGCCTCTTTGGATTTTGGAGACAACACGTTCCTCATTTGGGTGTGCTACGCTGGCCCATTTACCGAGTGACCAGGAAAGCTGCTAGTTTTGATTGGGGACTGGAACAAGAGGAGGCCCTGCGACAGGTCCAGGCTGCCGTGCAAGCTGCACTACCACTTGGACCATATGATCCAGCAGATCCAATGGTGCTGGAAGTTTCAGTGGCAAATAGAGGTGCTGTCTGGAGCCTTTGGCAGGCCCCTATAGGGAAATCACAACACAGACCCTTAGGATTTTGGAGCAAAGCCCTGCCATCCTCTGCAGATAACTACTCCCCTTTTGAGACGCAGCTTTTGGCTTGCTACTGGGCCTTAGTAGAGACTGAACGCTTAACCATGGGCCATCAAGTTACCATGAGACCTGAGTTGCCTATCATGAGCTGGGTATTGTCTGACCCACCAAACCATAAAGCTGGGCGTGCACCGCAGCACTCCATCATAAAGTGGAAGTGGTACATACGAGATAGGGCTCGAGCAGGTCCTGAAGGCACAAGTAAGTTACATGAGGAAGTGGCCCAAATGCCCATGGTCACCACCCCTGCCGTGTACCTTCTCTTTCCCAGCCCACAGCCTTGGCCTCTTGGGGAGTCCCTTACAATCAGTTGACTGAGGATGAGAAAACTCGGGCCTGGTTTACAGATGGTTCTGCAAGATATGTAGGTACCACCCGAAAGTGGACAGCTGCGGCACTGCAGCCCTTTTCTGGGACAACCTTGAAGGATCGTGGTGAGGGCAAATCCTCCCAGTGGGCAAAGCTTCAAGCAGTGCATCTAGTTGTTCATTTTGCTTGGAGGAAGAAATGGCCAGAGGTGCGTTTGTACACTGATTCATGGGCTGTTGCCAATGGTTTGGCTGGATGTTCAGGGACTTGGAAGGGACATGATTGGAAAATTGGTGACAAGGAGGTCTGGGAAAGAGATATGTGGATAGAACTTTCTGAGTGGGCAAAAAATATGAACATATTTGTGTCCCACGTGAATGCTCACCAGAGGGTGACTTCAGCAGAGGAAGAGTTTAATAATCAAGTGGATAAGATGACCCGCTCTGTGGCTAATGCTCAGCCTCTTTCCCCAGCCACTCCTGTCATTGCCCAATGGGCTCATGAACAAAGTGGCCATGGAGGTAGGGATGGAGGTTATGCATGGGCTCAGCAACATGGACTTCCCCTCACCAAGGCTGACTTGGCTACAGCCGCTGCTGAATGCTCAATCTGCCAGCAACAGAGACCCACACTCAGCCCCAGATATGGCACCATTCCTCGAGGTGACCAGCCTGCTACCTGGTGGCAGGTTGACTACATTGGGCCACTTCCATCATGGAAGGGGCAGTGATTTGTTTTAACTGGAATAGACACATACTCTGGCTATGGATTTGCATTTCCGGCAGGTAATGCTTCTTCCAAAACTACCATCCGTGGACTTACTGAATGTCTTATCTACCACCATGGCGTTCCACACAGCATTGCTTCTGATCAAGGAACCCATTTCACAGCAAATAATGTGCAGGAATGGGCACGTGCCCATGGAATTCACTGGTCTTACCATGTTCCCCATCACCCTGAAGCAGCTGGATTAATAGAATGGTGGAATGGCCTTTTGAAGACTCAATTATGGTGCCAGCTATGGGGCAATGTTCTCCAGGACACTGTGTATACTCTGAATCAGCATCCTCTCTATGGTGCTGTTTCTCCCATAACCAGTATTCATGGGTCCAGGAATCAAGGGTGGAAATGGGAGTGGCACCACTCACTATTACCCCTAGTGACCCACTAGGAAAATTTTTGCTTCCTGTCCCTGCAACCTTAAGCTCTGCTGGTCTAAAGGTTTTAGTCCCAAAAGGAGGAGTGCTGCCACCAGGGAACATAACAATGATTCCATTGAACTGGAAGTTAAGACTGCCACCTGGCCACTTTGGGCTCCTCTTACCTGTGAATCAACAGGCAAAGAAGGGATTTACTGTCCTGGCTGGGGTGATTGATCCTGACTATCAGGGGGAAATAGGACTACATCTACATAATGGGGGTAAAGAAGAGTTTGCCTGGAATGCAGGAGATCCTCTGGGGTGTCTCCTAGTCCTGCCATGCCCTGTGATTAAAGTCAATGGAAAATTGCAACAAACCAATTCAAGCAGGACTAACAATGGCCCAGAATCTTCGGGAATGAAAGTTTGGGTCACCCCACCAGGAAAAGAACCACGGCCAGCTGAAGTGCTTGTTGAAGGTAATGGAAACATGGAATGGGTAGTGGAAGACGGTAGTGATAAATATGAACTTCGACCACATGACCAGTTACAGAAACGAGGACTGTATTAGACATGAACCCTTCTTCCATGTTTCATTA
The DNA here is from genome assembly GCA_026826555.1 of Tolypeutes matacus. Classification (NCBI taxonomy): domain Eukaryota; kingdom Metazoa; phylum Chordata; class Mammalia; order Cingulata; family Chlamyphoridae; genus Tolypeutes; species Tolypeutes matacus. The sequence continues at coordinate 1,064,330 of JAKSZT010054037.1, forward strand.
TGAGTATAATTGTATATGTACACAAAACGAATTTCTTCATTTTCTTCCCCAACCTTTTCCCGTATCATATGAAAAGTTGTATTAATTTCACGGCATAATATTTAAGGATGTCAAGTTTAAGAGTGAATATTACCCAAGGACTTGCACGCTATTCTGTGGGGAATTAATGCATTTCCGGTTGTACTCAGAGGAGTTAAAGATAGTTAGGCAGAAATATATATGATGCTTGTCTGTTATTGTTTTTACTTAGAGACTAAGTATGGTTTAGGGTAATGTGTATGGCTGCCGAATTGAAAAGGGGTGGACTGTGATTGTTAGGCTAATGTGTCAACTCGGCCAGGTAATTGTGTCCAGGTGTTAGGTCCAGCAAGCACTGGGCTAATTGTAATACAAGGGCATTTATGGACTTTGATCACCAGTGAGTTTACTGCGTGGATGGCTGATTACATCTGCATCAATCAGGGAGATTGCATCAGGAATGGGTGACGCTTTTATCCAATCAGTTGAATGCCTTAAAAGGGGAAGTGATTTCAACATTAGGAGAGAATTTCCCAGCTCGTCTTTGGACAGCCAGCTTCTCCCAGAAACTCATCAAGGACTTTCCATCGGAGCCCCTGGTTTGCAGCCTGCCTGCGGAACCTAGACTTGTGCATCCCAACAGTTGCATGAGAGACCCTTATAAAATCTCATATTATTGACAGATATCTCCTGTTGATTCTGTTTCCCGAGAGAACCCTGAGTAACACAAGAACCGAGTGCAAGTTCCTTGCTATGACAGAAGATGCAGGCGGTTCATGAATCCAAAACTTAGCTTTAGTTTCAAAAAGAGAGAAAACGCCTCAGCGCCACTCCCTACATCACCAGTTTCACATTTGGGGTGGAAAACCAAAACTGGCGCCCATGCATATAACCATCTCAGATTCTGACAACATCGCATGGAGATGTACAAAATTTTTAGAAAATGCCAGAATGAAAAACCTGTTTTACAAACTCTGCCAGATATGTCCTTTCGCAGCATCTCTGGTTTACGCGGCTGTGCCGGAAGGAGTGAAATGCGCTGCGCAGCTAAACATCCTCGCCACGATCCCAAATGCCACCCCTCTGGAGTGGACCCGGAAGCCCCCTGCCCACCTGCCTGGCACCCAGGGCCCCTCAGGCACCTGCTGAGGCAGTGTTCACACCTGGGCAGTGGAGGGGAAGGAACAGGCTGGCCATGATACAAGCAAGGATGCAAATCCAAGGGAAGGAGCTCTCCAGAAGGAAAAAAAGTGGGAGGGAAGGAGGAACGCCACGAATGAGCAGTGGTGTTTGGATGGATTCAGTGGGACCTCTCAGGACGGACGGAGGAACAGCAGTGGGAGGCTGGATCCTTGGGAAGAGGGACGGGCCATTGGCCACGGAGAGAAGGAGGGGAGGGCACACCCTCTGCTCCCGATTTCTGCCTGCCGAGCTTCCCTGCCTGCTCTGCTCTGGCCCTAACAGCGAGCCGGAGGGGGGTGCATGTCCCACGTGGATGGGCACCCAAGCCCCGTTTGACCCACTCGAAGCCAGGGAGCCTGAACGGAGGCCACGCCCAAGGTCGCAGCTTCCCCGGGCGCTGCAGGCCACTGGACCGGGCGGCATGCACCAGAGGCAGGGGGCTTCCCTCAAGCGCAGGCTCTGGAACCCACATGCCGGACACGCGCCCTTTCTGTCCCCGCTCTTCTAACTTTTGTGCCACCTCTCCCTCCCCCTCCGTTGAGGCAAAGGGGATGGGGGATGTAGGGAAGCAGCAGCCGCACAAGGGCTGAGAGGCGGGAAGCAGACACAGGGAAAGAGGTGGGGCAAGGACAGACAGGCGTCCTGCAGCAGCGTTCCCAACCTGGGCACCAGGGCCTGCAGGGGGGACCCTGGGCCTGGCCAGCCCCTGCTGCCCTGGGTGTGGGGGGGTAGCTGCAGCGCCGCCTCCGCCCACTAGAGGGCAGCAGCACGCACAGTTGTGACAACCAAAATGGCTCCAGGCCTTGCTGGATGTCCCCTGGGGGGCTCGATCACCCCCGGTTCTGCTGCAAGGAGAACAAAGGAGATGAGAGGCGGCTGCACAGCAAGTGCGGCCAGCTTCCTGCCTGGAGCGGCCGCCCCTTCCTCAGGTGTCCCTGTCCATTGTCGGGCGCCTCGTCCTGCCTCGGGGTGGGGGTGTCTGGAGCCCCCGCCGGAGCGGGCTCTGAGCCTCACCCCGTGGCCGCAGCCCCGCTCGGCGCCTGCTTCCCGCCCGACCCGCTCTTCTGAGCTCGGTCTCCCTATTTCTGCTTGGCTGGGGGGGGGCCCCCGGGGGGGGCAGGGGGTGGGCACGGGCCCTGATTCATGGATGAGAGACCCTGGGCGTCCTCCCTGAAGGGCTGGGCAGGACCTGGGTCCCAAATCTGGAGCGGACACCAAGCCCCAGACCATTGTCCCTCAGCAGATACGTTCAGGTTACGATTGTGTCCGAGGCGCTGTCGGCATAAGCGTGCGCTCGTCTGAGACACTTACGGTGGTAAAGTCCCGGTTTAGTGCTCGTGGGAAACAATCAGTGAGACGGTTACCTCACTACCGCATGCATGTCAGCGTAATCAATAAACTAGTCTAGGGAGTAGCTAGCTTATCTCTGTAGGTGCCAGTAGGTTCAAGTGGCGAGCGCTGGTTTTCAGTTGAGTGGCCGATCGCCACCGCCAAACGAAAACCCAGTCGCCGCTCCGCTTCACCACGTCCATCTGACCCCATCGTCGCACATGGCTTTTGGTGACCCCTCTAAAAGCTCTGAGAGGGAACAGATGTAGCTCAGTGGCTGAGGTCCCGGGTTCGAACCCCAGTACCTCCTAAAAACAAAACAAATGAAAAAACTAACTCTCATTGGGGAGTGGGTGAGGGCCTGCTTCCCATGTACAAGGTTCTGGGTTTAATTCCCAGTACCTCCTGAAAAAACAAAAATTAAATAAAATAAAAGCTTTGAGAGTCCTGCTCCTAGGTGGGACAGAGGAAAGAGCAATTCTAGGCACGAATACAAACTGGATCCAAATGGAGGGAGAGGAGCAGATCCAAGGATGAGAGCAAGACACACCCACTCAGCACGGATTTGAACACGCTTCCACTGCCCAGGGGCTGACTGTGCAAACCCAGACGCTAAGCGGCTCATTCAGCACTGTTTTTGGAGGGGGGTGCGGTGAGGATGATGGAGTTTGTAGCAGACGAAGGGAAAGAAAACAGATGACAACAAGGAAAACCGAGCTTGGAAAGGGGTGCGGGCACCAGCCACCAAGAGGCCCGGTCCAGCGAGGTGGCGGGCACAAAGGGCACTTACCTTTGTGCCTCCTCTCTGCGCCCGCTTCAGAGACGCTCAGGGAGCTCTCTGACAGCTCGTCCCCATCCAGGTCCCCATCTGGGTCCAGTGGGGTCTGGCCATCCCAGCCCTCAGCCTGGAGCTCCTTCTCCACGTCCCAGGAATCAAGTTCGTGCTCCAGGGGCTCACGGGCAGGCAAGGCCGCGGCTGGCAGGTCCTCCTCTGGTGGGTCAGAAGCTGCGGCCACCTCTGCGCAGCACGGGGTCCCGTCCTGGCCGGCACTGTCCATGGAGGCAGCGTAGTCCAGCATCAGGGTGGCTTCGCTGTCCTGAGACAGCGAGGTCTGTGGGGGGGACAGGCATCATCAGGGACCCCCAGAAGACATGTCCGCATCCTACCCCCACCCTACGGCCTCACTTGGAAACAGGGTCTTTGAAGCTGTGATTGGTTGAGATGCAGTCAAACTGGATGCGGGTGAGCCCTGACCCAGTACGAGAGGTGTCCTTGCAGAAGAGGGGGGACACAGGGACGGGGGGGGGACGGCGTGCGATGGCACAGGCAGGCACGGAAGGGCCCGTGCCCACAAGCCAAGGGACGCAAACACCAGGAGCCGGCAGGGGGGCAGCTTCTCCCTTCTGGCATTCACAGCCCCGACCACACCGTGATTCTGGACTTTCAGCCTCCACGTTGTGAGATAACGAATGTTTTGACCCCCCCCGTTTCTGTCACTCTGTTACGGCAGCCCAGGAAGCTAAGAGGCCAAGAAAGTGCCAGCTCGAGGGAAGGAGATCAAAAGTGATATACCGAAGGAGCAGAGGGGTGAAAACACGGGAAAAGCACAACTCAGCTATTGTAATGGGGGGGGGTTCCGCGTATGAGGACACACCCGCCCCTCTGAGAAGGTGGCCCAGAGGCGTTAAAATGCAGCCACCGTCCGTCTTCACCTACAGCAGGGTTCAGAGCTCCCAGGGCTGCAGGGGACAAGGATGCAGCTAACAGCCCCCCTCCAACAGAGGGGCCTGGACTGGGAGGGTTTGGGGGTCACCTCCCCCCGAGGTGAGATGGAAGACTCTAGACTTTCTAAGTAGAGAACAGCGAAAATGGCAGCGGAGGAAGTGAACTTTAGGGTTTCAGACTCAGTTTGTCTTTTCACTTGCATTCCTACAGCATCTTTAATTTCCTGTAAGTGGAAATTAATCACTATTCACTCTGTGACCTTTTAAGAACATATCTGTGTGTAAAAAAGATATTGCGGCTTAACCAATCTGGGGGTGGGACGCGGGACAGTGGCTCCTTGAGTGTGGGGAGGGACTGATGCGGCAGGAGGGCCCTCCTGGGGGCAGGACAAGGAGTCTGCTCAGCGATAGTGACAACTGCACTCTTCTGATATAACCGCCGTCTTGAAGAAGTTCCCACTGACTCGAGCTTTAGAAAAATAATTATTACAATGGATCGAGTACATCTGTGAGTGCCTAATACTGAAATAGAACGAAAGGAAGTTTCGGGTCCAGAACTAAGGAAACCCCAGCAAGGGCGGTGGCACCGCCAGAGACGCCTCTGCCCCCTGCTGGCTGCCCCTGGGAGTGCACCCAGGCGTGGCCGGTCCCAGCCCGCCGTCCGCCCAGGGTCGAGGCCCGAGGCCCCCTGTGAGCTGGTGCCCAGCTGGACGTGGGGCCCTGGCCTCCACGCCCAGGGTAAATGGCAGCGTTTAAAGCAGCATGACAGTCCCTCAGAAAGCTAAATACAGAATTACATATGACTCGGCAATCCCGCTTCTAGGTATAACCCAAAGGAAGCGAACACGGGCTCAGCGGCTTGCCCACCAGTTTGACAGCAGCGTTATTCACCATCAGGTGTCCGTCAAGAGATGTGGGGGTCAACACCGTACAGCGGAACAGTATCCGGCCATAAGAGGAGGCCGAGCAGAGACTCGCTGCCACCTGGAGACACTTGCAGACACCATGCCCGGTGAAGTCAGCCTGGCACACGCGACAGTGTTGTATGCTACCGCTTATAAGAGACGACTAAACTAGCAAGTTTGCAGAAACAGAAAGGAGATCGGAGGTCACCAGATAATGGGGCCAGGGAGATAGGAGAAGTGCCTGGAAATTTTTTTTAAATAAAAACTTTAATTATTTTTGCGAAAGTGGCGCGCCCTCCGCCCACCTTCTCAGGGCCGTCCGGCCAGCCAACCATCCCTCCACTTCTCGCTCTCCGCCTGTTTGTTCCGAAATGTCAAGAAGGAGTGAGGGTCTGTAACTTGGCTGCCAACAGGGAAGCTTTGACACCCACCACCCGCCATGGGCACAGATGTCATAGAAGGGAAAGGAGGTGGGCTGGGGATTTTTTTAAGGCAATCTTTGCTCCTATCTGATTACAAAAGAAATAAACATTCACTGCAAAAAATTAAAAATACTTTGGGGGAGCGGAGTGGCTTGAACGGTTTAGCACCTGCTTCCCACATGGGAGGACCTGGGTCTGGTTCCCGGTGCCTCCTGGAAAAACAAAAACAAACAACAAGCAAAACAAATGAAAAAAAAACTCAGGGGAGCCGATGTGGCTCAGTGGTTGAGCACCGGCTTCCCCCGGGTTCATTCCCCAGCCCCCGGTACCTCAAAAAAGAAAAATGCTTCGGGAGTGTGTAATGTGGAGAGTGAAAGTTCCCCGTAATGGGGTGGGGACGAGGGCAGAGGCTCTGTGCCAATGCCAGTTTTGACGCCATGTGCTTCTTTCTCCTTCAATCATGTTTCATCCAGCGGCTCACCAAGCAAAGCACCATAATCAGACATTCAAGCTTCCTGTGCCAGCTGAGCATTAACTGTCTAAACACAGAACCACACAGGATCCCTTGGCTGCATGAGGAACATAATTTGACACTCCTAAGTGGAACATTCCGGACTCTCATCAAGGACGTGGGCCTGTTTCCACAGAGGGGAAGAACGGCGGGTCAGTCAGGCAGCAGCCCCTCCCTGCCCCAGGCCTGTACCTTGGAGACCCCCGATATGAGGAGGGTGGTCTTCTTCCGTGGCGACTTGAGTTTGAGTTTGGAGGACTCGCTGAGCTGGCGAATGGCGACTTCAGCCACGGGGTCCACGCCGTTCAACACCAACAGCTCTGTCAGGGGAGGCAGAGCGTCGAGACCGTTAGCAAAAGTTCAGAGCCTGCGTGGGCACTGCCAGGGCTGAGAGAAATGCCCACAGCGCCGACCGGCAAGGGTTTTCTGTAAAGGGCCAGAGTCCTGGGGGGTGGAATCGTTCAAGTGCTGTGGTGTAGACTCTTTTGAAAACAGGGTTTTTGAAGACCCTATTACGATGAAGCCAAATCGAATCAGGGTGGCCTTAATCCAGTGTGACTAGATTCCTTCTGAGCAAAGGGACTTTGGGCACAGAAGTAGAAGGCAGAGGAGACAGGAGACAGTCGCCACGGGATGGAGCAGACGGCGCCGAGGCTCGCCAGCCAGCCACAGAGCGCTACAGCCACAGAGCAGGCAGGGCCGGCCAGTGTCCGGGCTCAGCCTCCCAGCCTCCAAAACTGTGGGGTGACGAATTCCTGTTGTTTAAGCATGTGGTATTTGTCATAGCGGCCCTGGAAAACTAAGATTTTAGGTTTTGTGGGTCATCTGGTCACTGTCACAACTACTCGACTCCATGAGAGCAGCCATAAGTCAACATATAAATGAATGTGCATGCCTGGATTCCAATAAAACTTTATTTACAAACAAGTCAGTAGTTTGCTGAGCGTTGGTGTATAGCTTGAAGTAAACACTGATGATCCAGTCGTCTCATTTTATCTAATTTGCACCTCAATACAGTTGATGAAAATCAATGCAAACAAGCCAACAAAAAGCCTCTGTAACCTCTTAGCAGTTTCTGAACTGTGAAAGGAAACGTGTTTACTCATTTTTCCTCCCGAGAGAGGGCCAGCCAGTAAAAGAAGCCCTTTTCCACGGTTCCTACACACACTGGCCAGAATCTAGTGACTGCGTCACGTGTACCAGGCACAGTTCCGTGACCTCTGTGCACATTTATGACCTTTAATCCTCAAAAAAACTCTGAGAGGGGCAGTGGATGTGGCTCAAGCAGTTGAGCACCTGCTTCCCACCTGGGAGGTCCCGGGTTCAATCACCAGCCCCTGGTACCTCAAAAAAAAAAAAAAAAAAACCTTTATGAGGTAGATGCATGTTGAACCCCCTCGACAAAGGAGGCCATGCTGGGCAGTAGGGCGGGGACAGAGCCGACACGCCAGCCAAGGCTGCTCTGCCTGAAGGAAAGTTAAAATGACAAAGCGCTAAAGTACTAAAACCCTGAACGAAGGAATGAAGTCTTGACGTGTGACCACGTGGACGAGCCCTGAAGGCGTCAGGTGGAGTGAAATGAGCCAGACACAAAAGGACAAGGACTGGATGATCTCACCAACAGGAAATAATTAAAACAAGCAAATTGGTAGGTACAGGGACTAGAAACAGGTACCAGCGCAGGGTGGGCGTAAGGAACGAGCTGATGCTTAACTGAATTTCCATTTGGGATGATGGAAAAGTTTTGGTGATGGATGGTGGTGACGGTCCCATGACATTGTGAAGGTAATTATCAGCACTGAAATACACATTTGAATGTGGTTGAAAGGGGACATTTTAGGTGGTATATGTCATTAGAATACAAATTTTGTGAAAAACCATAGGACTGTGTAAAAATAGCAGTGAACCCTCCCGGCAACTACGGACCAGTGACTAGTACATTATAATCATCTTGCTCCATCAATTATCATAGTGGCACCCCACTGCACAAATGCTAATAATGGGGGGGGTATATGAGAACCCTATTTTCTGCATGAGTTTTTTGTAAACCTACAACATCTTTAATTAAAAAAAAAAAAAGTATGGTATATAAAAGCGCTTTCCCAGCTCAGTTTTGACCATATCCTAGACGCTACATTTCCAAAGGAGGTGGCAAGGGAAGCTCCTGTCGCCAAGAACCACTTGGCGCCTGACTACGACCAGAGAGAGACTGGTGAAGGGAAAGGATCTGGCAAGGGTTCTCCTGGTTGAGGCAGTGCTGGGCTTCTGGTGTGGGGAACGTGATGTCCCAGAGCGTGGTCCAAGGGATGGGGGTCGCCAGAGCCCACATCAGCCCAGGACCCCACCCAGGCAGAGGGACCTGGTGGGAGGAAGCGGTGGGGGTGCTGCTGAGCAAAGAAGGGTTTTGCAACGTCTGGGCAGTTGTGGGAGGCCCACGAAGACAGGGCCCCAAGAACCGTAAAAGCTCCCCTTAGATTAAGAGTTGGCTGGATCAGGAATTCTGCACCCTGCCAGTGGGCCTTCCTTTGGAGTTTATACTCCCCAATGTAACAGAGTTAGAGTCATTTATAGGTTCTCTATACCTGGTGCTTCTGCCCCTTTTACCTGAACCCATAATTAGCACTGTACTTGATATATAAGTCCCAGAGACTTCAATCTTTGGCCCATCTATGTGCCAGTTGCACCCTGAATTTCAGTAGAGTTGCAACACCGACTCTCCAGTTCATTGGACTCACCCAGGAGGACAACAAGATGATGATGGACAACGCCCATCCCAAGGAATAGAGAGTGTCTGCAACTGCAAGCAAGACAGTTCCATCCATCTGCCCCATGGGATCTAAGTCCCCTCTCAATCAGAAGCAGAGTGGGCATCCCCATCCCCTAATCCTCAAGAACGGGGAATGAACAATGGACTAAAGTAGACATAGTGCTATTCTAGCAATGGAAGGACTCTTACCAGTGATGTAAAAGCAGAGGTCCTGAGGGATGGGAGAGGGAAGAGTAGGTGTATTATGGGGACATTTTTGGGACACTGGATTTGTCCTGCATGACACTGCAGTGACGAATACAGGCCATAGTATATTTTGTCATAACCTACAAAATTGTGCGGGACAAAGTGTAAACTGTAATGTACACTCCATGGCTAGTAACAAGGCTCTACTATGTGCTCCTCAACTCTAACAAAGGTACCCCACTAATGAAGGAGGTTGTTAGTGTGGAAAGTGGGGTGGAGCAGGGAGGGGGGCTTATGGGAATTCTTTATATTTTTTATGTAACATTTATGTAATCTAAAGCTTCTCTAAAAATAAAAAAAATTATTAAAAAAAAAAAAAAGTTAGCTGGGAACCCCCACCTCTCCAAGCAAACACAAGGCCATCTCATGACAGCAGCCGCCAAATAGGGCCTTGTTATGCCCCTGCCCACTCCTCCTTGCCCATCGTTGACCTTGGAAAGGTCAGAAACAGCTCTCAGTGGGTGGGGGAGGGGAGAGAAAAAGAAACCATCCACCTGCCCCTTCCCTGCTGCAGGGAGATTTGATCAGTGAATTTCGACTGTGCTTGTGATTTAGGAAGACTGCAGGATATCTTTTTAAAGATGTCTATTAGCTGAACGTGGTCATAGAAAACTTATGACATTTGCATGGGGGGGATTACCCCTTAGGTTTAAAGGGACAGTAGGCGACCAAAATAAATTGCTTTGGTGATTAGGCCCATGAGTCCTACTTACTTTATAATATTAATGTAACAAGTATGTTGAACAATAGGAAAAAACAATATTCAGAAATTTTATCAAGTGAGGTACAAACTGGGTTTGTGTATTTATTTTGTTCAAACATTCTCTAGAACTAAAAGTGGGGTATTACTGCCACTCCTGGTCTTTGAAATCTTCCCCAATTCAGAAAAAAGCAGTATTTACTTCTGATCAGATGAGAAACATGTTAGAATAGCTTGGAAAATGCTAAGAGGGAGAACGGTCTGAGTGAGCTTTTCGTTACCTGTATCTGAGGAAGAGAAGGTTTTGCTGACGGGGGCACTTGGGCACAAGACGGACTGGACGGCGATGTCCTTCTCGATCACTTTCACTTTGACAGGAGTTCTCACGGGCGACTCTGCCAAGGAAAGCTCGTCATTACAAAGAGCACGGAGCAAGCTAGGTGGGCTGCCAGCTACAGAAAAGCTTCAGCTCTAAGTCATCCCACTGGTGAGAGTAAGCCCAAGCCTGAAGCTTTTTTAACAAGCTCTCTCATTCATTTCTGTGTGTTTGTTTTTGTTTTCACATTAAAAGCATGGGATGCTTCATGAATTTGTGTGTCATCCTTGTGCAGGGGCCTTGCTAATTTTCTCTGTATCGTTCCAATTTCAGTCTATGTGCTGCCAAAGCGAGCATGCTTCTTCTTGTTTTTGCTTTTCTATTATTTGAGTCAAAATTGGTGTTGGGAGCCCTGGTTTAAATAAAATTCCAGGAATTATACTTTACATTCAAGAACTGTGTCAAGCCACCTCTTCTGGGAAGGAAAGATTTTTGCACAAGCAGAGACAGATTATACAATTTTTAAAAACCATATGCTTATTTATATAGGAGTCGTCTCCAGGGTGGGGGCTGTGGGGACATGTACAGAATTCAGCTCGTCTAAAATGACCACAGGGCAAGCGTTCTAGCAGATAAATTTTAGTGTAAGAAACTCTACCCTGACCACTCCCATCTAGTAAACGTAATAGAATACATTCTTTATCATGGCTGGAGCTGCCCCAAAGTGCAATAACTACTTATGTCAATTTTCAGCTTCAGAAAATACTGCACGGCTGCACCCTGCTTCAGCTAATCAGGCAGTTATTTCACAAAATGGAGACACAATTGCCCCCTCCCCCCAAAAAAAATTTTTTTTAAGCAAAACCTTGCCAGTGGCCAGTGTCCCCATGCCATGGGATTTTCTTGAAAATACTGCGCCCCGCAGCCTCTCGCACTCTGCCCGTTACAGAGGCAGGAGCGAACAGGCAGCTCAGTTCCCAGAGTTTTGGGGGAGACGCGCTCGCAGTCCTCTCACCGGAGCCCAGGGGGGACGCCCTGCCCACGTCGAAGCGAGGCTTGGTTTTCACGGTGGTGGCCGTCGTGACCACGGTCCCACACGGCATCACCGTCCGGGCTTTTTCTACCTTTGCAGCAGCGACAGGGGCCGGGACCGGGCAGGATTTCCACTCGCCGGCGTCGATGTAAGAGAACTGCAGGGAAGGCCAGTGACTAGCTTTTAGATCCATGTGAAGACGCACCCCCAGCCGCAGGCCGCCCCCTTCCTGCGAAAAGGCACTGGCTTCTCCACTTCACGCCACCTAGTACTTTCAGTGAACGTGGGTTTTCCCAGACTTGACCCTGAGTGATGGGCCCATGCCCACCTTCAGCACAGAAGGGCAGGAAAGCGGTGGGATGAAGCCGGTTTGGAGAAACAAACCAGCTCAACAAACCTTTCTGGGTTAGGCCGGGGGGCTTTCAGAGCAGACCACGCAGCACCAGGCCAGAAAGGTGAGCTATGAAATGGTTTTCGAAACAACCACTGGCCTGATGCCTTTTTCTCCCAGATTTTATTAACAGCTCCCGACACGAACACCCTCCCTCCCTCGCCCGTCTCCTGGCGCCTCTAACCTACTTGCCCACTCTACAAGTCGACTCTGCAGATATTTCACGTAAGTGGGCCCAGGCAGTATCTGTCCTCCTGTGCCCGGCTTATTTCCCTCAGCCCGCTTTCAGCACTCGTCCGTGCCGCAGCACACTTCCTTACAGCTGCATGGCATGCACTTTGTTGACCCATGTACCGTCCACAAACATGTGGGCTGTTTTCACCTTTGGGCTATTGTGAATTATGCTGCCAGGAGCAGGCCAGTATCAGTTCGAGGCCCCATCTCTAATTCTTTGGGGTATTACCTAGAAGAGGGATTGCTGGGTCCTACGGTAATTCTCTATGTAACTTTCTGAGGAAGGATGAGCTCTTCTCTTAACAGTGGAATAAGAGTAAGTCTGGGAGACTAAGCGAAGATGCCCCGTATCTGAGAACGCCGGCCGTACCTCCGCGGTGACGGAGCCCAGGACCAGGTTGCTGGGGGCGGACCCCCGGGTCAACGTGAAGCTTTGCGGCCCAGAGGGCTGCTTCTTAAACAAATCTAAAGGGACAGTCGTCATCGCAATCAGACCTGGAAAGACAGAAGGCAACAAGGAGCGCGGCTAGCGTTTCCCCAGGGTTCCACGAGGCCAAGGTCAAAGCGACCTGCGAGCAGCAGCCTGCGCTCGGCCCTCCGTCCCAGCTGTCGACGGGCATGTGCTCGGCTTTCAGCATGCTCCTAAAACGTCACGGCCACAGAAGACAAGGAAAGGCTGCAGGGCTCCCAGGCTAAGGACAAGCCCGGGCTGATCCCATACTGGAGTGGAAATCAACTGGAATAACAGACCTTACCGGATTAACCGACAAAAGCGGAGGTATGGTGGTAGAGGAGGTAAAATACTTGTGTCAGAGTAAATTATTCAGGGAGTTGACAGCCCTACTGCGGACACGTAAGAAAATATCCCTATTCACAGGAAATCCACAGGAGGGAATTTAGGACGAAAAAGTCAGGATGTCTGCAACTTATTCTCATATGGTTCAGAAAAAAATATTGTGTATGTGTGTGGAGAGAGAGAGGGAGACGGAGAGACAGAGAGAGACAGAAAGCAAGAGAATGCAAATGATAAAGGAAATGAAGTAAAATGTTAAAAAGAGATCAATCTGGAGAATGGGGGTAGCTCAGTGGTTTGAGCACCTGCTTCCCATATAAGAAGTCCTAGGTTCGATCCCAGTATCTCAAAAAAAAGAATATAATAATAATAAACAAGAAAATGGAAAACACAAGAATTTTTTTAAAAATAGATGAATCCGGGTCAAGGTCAAGTGGCTGTTCTTTGCACTGTTTCGTTTCTGTGAGTTTGGCAGGTCAGAGGCCGCATGGTGCCGGGCTGGGCCGAAACGCAGATGGAGCACCAGGCATATGCTTCTCTCCACACAGACAGCCGCCCCACGCTGTGCTCCCCCGGAGAACGTCAGTTCTCATCTCGTGGGCATCCCACCCAGTCACAGACCTCAGAACTGCCGCAAAATCTTTGCTAAGAACTAGAAGCTGGAATCGTTTTCCCTCCATCTTCCTGACTTAAGGAGGTAAGGAAAAAAAAGCCAAGCAACGATCCCTCCGCCCCCTAATTTTGGTGTGTTTGTGGGGATTTTTAAAAGCATAATAAATATTGAAGATGCACACACAATCACTTCAGAGATATTGCCCATAGTTGTTTTCTTGTATCTAATGCATGAGTCCAATTTAAGCTGCTATGGCTTACTTAACAAGGAAAAGCTGGAGGGACACACTCTTTCCCAAGCTGCACGACCTTGTGAAAAACTGACACTGACTCTGGACCAAGGGCTCCCCCATGGCAACCCGGCCTGGTCTGCCGGCTCACCCCAGCTGCCCACCTTCCCGAGGTCTGGGCAGCAGACCACCCTCCAGAAGGCGGGACCTCGGCCCAGCTGCTCAGCACCCACCTTCTGCGGGCCGGCCATCCTCAGAAATCTGCAGCTCTAACTCCTTCGACTTGGCATTCAATTCGCTGCAGAAAAGAATGAAAGCTGTGAATGCTGGAAAATGCAACGTCTTACTAGTCTTACGAAATTGTGTTTTTTTCTGATTATAAAAGCAACACTCTCATCATCAATATTTAAGAAACTGCAGACATATAACGAAGGAAATAAAGATTTTCTGCAACCTCACCACCCAGAAAGTCACGGTTGGCATCTTGGTGGGCAGCCTTCCAGAGCTGTCCATTGGCACCTCCCGCCATGGGGAATGGTCTATGCATGGGCCGACCAATATGGCAGCCACCGGCCACACTGGCTATCGAGCACTTAAAATGTGGTCAGTGCAACTGAGGAACTGCTATACACTTATTTAAGAATGAAATCTGGAGCATAATATACTTCCCTTGACCTTCGTAACCTCTTCTTTTTCCACTTATGAGATCATGGACATGACTCCTTGTTGGAAGCTACAGGGCTACATGACGGAACCCGGGACCTTGTACATGTGAAGCAGGCGCTCAACCACCGAGCCACACCTTTTTCACAGCTGTCTAGTATTCCAATGGCTGGTTCTATGAAATTTTATTTAACCAATTCTTCTTAAGTATAAACAAGCTGAGATAAATATCCTTATGCATGTATGTTTGCATAGGGTGTGATTATTTCCTGAGGAAAATTGTCATTTCCAGTGAAAGGACACAGCGTCATTTAAGAGGCGTTTTCATGCACAGTGCTCACCTCCGTAACACTCACCCCGATTTTCACTCCCACTACCTAGCATCACCTCTTTTTCTTTACCAACCTGTACAGGGGAAAACAACAGCTCTCTTTTGTGTAAGTTCACATTACTTTACTTCTTTCCAGAAGTTTCTGAGCATTTATAGTTCTTAATTTTGTATTTCCAGTTTGAAAATTTTGTCCAGCTTTCTAAGGGGGTATTCATATTTTCATTAATGATTCAGAAACTTTTCTGCTTATAGTTTAAGCATCAGAAAAGTGATTGGTTTCTATATTTTTGTAATTAGCCAAATATAAATATATTTTCTATTATTTTTTTCTAAAATTATCTTTCTACCCTCTACCTTTTATAATTTCTAATAGCCCTAGCTGATTTTCTTGAGTATCCCAGATATGCAATAATATTGTCTCCTAGTAATGATCGGTTTTGCCTCTTACTTTCTAGTATTTGCATATCACTAATTTTTCTTATCAAATTGCATTAACCAGTACTTCTAGAACAAAACAGTGGGTATCCTTTTCTTAACTGTATTGGGAATACTTCTGGTATTTACCATTTATGATGACTTTTAAAATCTTATTAAAGAAGTGAGCATAAATTTTGTTTTAATTAAGAATTGTTAAGTCAGGAAGGAGTAGTAAATGTTACTCAGTATCCTCCGGGCATACATAGAGATGATGCGATTATTTTCGCCTCTGATCTGACGATCTGGTGAATGTCATTAACAGAGGGCCTCGTATTAATGACATGTAAACCTCATTATATTTCTGGTATGAGCTCACTGATCGTGGTGAATTATTTTTAACATGCTCCTGGATTCTACGTGACAATATTTTATTTAGGATTCTTACATCACTGATCCTGAGGGAAATTGGTCTTGACTTGTCTCTTTTCCTACTTTCCTTGTCAGATTTTGATATCGATCGGAAGCTTCTCTGCGCTCTGCTCTGGATGGTGGGTGTTTCTCAGGCCACGGGGAGGCCCAACGACAATTCTCCCCAAAAAAACAACAGAGCCTGGGGGATGTGAGAAAGAAGCGAGCACCAAGAACTGCCTTCAGAAGAAAGCCATGCTTGACGGGAAGCCACCTCAGATGCCTAGTACACCTTTTAACTTAATTTTTTTGGTATAAACAGTGCTACAAAATGATCTCAGGGTTTGGCGGTCTTGAGCAGACGCGGCTAGGGGAGCCCGTGCCCGACACTCCGATGCACTCACAAGCTGATTTCCTCCTCCCAGGTGAGGTCAGTAGAGTTGTTCGTGAGGGAGGTGGAGAACCTCTGGGCAGGATGGTTCAGCTGAGCCGTGCAGACCGGGCTGACGATGCCTGAAGGCACAGAAGGGGCACCAGCTTGTCTTTGGTCTCATTTTTAAAATTGCCTTTAAACATATTTACATATAAAAGAAAGGATGAATTCGATGACTAACTTCCTGGCTTGCCACCTCTGACTGTCCTTTTTTGTTTTTGTTTTCATTTGCTATTTACTAACTTCCAAAGGGCAGGACTTGTGGGGTGAAAGAACTTTTACCTGCACTTGATGTCAACTGCCCTGGACTGACCCCAAGCGACCCTGCTCTTCCCAGGCAGTACTGGCTGTGGGGACAGCAGCAAGGGGGGACCCGTCCCTGGGGGACCCAGCACTGCTGCCCCCAGCTTTTGGACAGACCATCTGCTGGCCAAAGAAAGGTCCAGTGGTGAGCGTCTGGGATGGCTCCTAAATCTGGGGTGCCTCACAGAGAGCCCACTCCCTACATACAATGGCTATGTGTTGTTATACCTGACTCAGCTCAAAGACCCTTATCGGTGAATTTAATCCAATAATGGGGCATTTCTCGAATCGTTTCTGCTTCAAGACGATGCCCGTGGCACAGCCCTGCCCATGGTGTAATGGATAACTGCTGGAGCGCTGTGACACTTCTCTGTGCCAGGCTGTGTGGAGGGCCCAACACACGTTATCACAGTCTTTACAACAGCCCTTCCAGGACAGACTGGGACCCAGACGGGGGGGACAGATGGACAGAGGTGGGTTGCAGGGCCCAGGCTCGGCAGGTACGAGCTGCGAACCCAGCCCTTGCCCACTGAGTCCAGGGAGCCCAGCTGTCAGCTGCTCGGTACCACGGCCTCCCAAGGGCAACCTGAGAGTAATTTTGCCCCCCAAAAAACCAACCCACCAGCCAAACAAAACAACCACCTACAACTAGCTTTGCAAGAAACAGTTGTTCAATGTGGCCCATCTACATTTAAAACCAGGAAAAGAAACTGTTTGCAAATAAATATGTGAACCCTAATATTCTCAGATGGTTAAAAAAAAATTCCTAGGGGAGTAGATGTGGCTTAAGCAGTTGGGCACCTCCCACATGGGAGGTCCCAGGTTTGGTTTCCGGTGCCTCCTAAAGAAGCCGAGCAGACGTAACAAGCAGATGCAATGAGCTGATGTAATGAGCAGATGCAACCAGCAGGGAGTGGATGTGGCTCAAGTGGTTGGGCACCCGCCTCCCATATGCAGGGGTTGGGGGGCGGGGGGTCCCAGGCTTGGTTCCCAGTGCCTCCTAAAGAAGACAAGTGGACACAAGTAAATACAACGAGCAGACAATGAACAGACACAGTGAGCTGACAACGAGCAGACACAGCGAGCAGACAATGAGCAGACAGACATGGGAGCCATCTGGGGGGGGCAGAGTTGCAGTGGAAAGATGTTCTATCTCAGCTACTACACATTTGGAGCCTCGGCAAGAATTCAGAGTCACCTAAAAAGACACGTTTGTCTTTTCTCAGCCAGCAGCTGCTATCTCAGAGCACCAAAGAGTCTCTGGAAAGCACCCCGCACCACCTCCTTTCCTAAGGGAAGCAGAAGTGCACACCCATCAGAGACGTTTAGCATGTACAGTCTCATTATTCGCAGATTTCACATTTGCAAATCTGCTACTTGCTAAAACCTATTTGTAATCACAAAATCAATTCTCGTAGCACGTTTGCGGTCACGTGTGGACACGCACAAAGTGGAGGAAATCCGAATTGCCCAACGTGCACATCCCGAGCTGAGGCTGAACAAGGCGACGATCTGCTGTCTTATTTCAGCTCTCACCTGGGGACCAAGCGTGGGGCCTTTTGGCGGTCTATTGGGTGCCAGGTGTTTTGCATTTTTGTGCTTTTGAAAAGCGCTGAAGTGCTGTCTGGTGGTCCTGAGTAAGAGAAGGTGTGAGGCGCCTCATGGAGAAACTATGTGTTGGAGAAGCTTCATCCAGGCATGAGGCAGGGCATTGGGCCCTGAGTTCAGTGCTAGTGAACCAAGACTGTGCACTACATCAGGCGTCCTCAATCATAGAAATGCACATAAAACAAGGTTAGGCATCATGTAGTTGACAAAAATGTTGTGACCAGAGGCCTGTGGAAGCCCCACTACATACCTTCCTAAGAGTACATGTTCAGTGTTTGCGAACTCAGAGTTTGCTGCAACTTTACAGAACGTAACACTATGAATAACAAGAATTAAATGTATGGGAAGCGGCTGTGGCTCAATCAGTGGGGCTCCCGTTTACCATATGGGAGGCCCCGGGTTCGGTTCCCGGGGCCTCCTGGTGAGGGCAGGCCCGCCTGCACGGCGTGGTTAGCTGACCCAGCGAGCACAAGCAGCAAGGGGGGGATAAATGAATAAATAAATAAAATCTTAAAAAAAAAAAAAAAAAAAATTGAATTAAATGTATTGATGTGTCAAATAGCTAAAAAAAAAAAAAAAAAAAAGAAAAAAAGAAAAAGGCACCTGTAAACTAAAGCCAAAGGGCAAACCTACAGTGGGGTTGCTTTTCTCACCCAGAGTTCGCCTATGCACCTAAAATCACCTAAAATCAAGGTTTTATTTTTTACTGTCTCTCATTTAAACTTTTATGCTTTTTTCCAGGTGCTTGTCTTCAAACAAATACAGGAATCACACATAAGACCTGGCTGAGCGGGGCCTCGGGGGAAACCAAAGGCCAGTGAGAACCCAGAAGTCAAATCCCTTCCCATCCCCCCCAAATAAAAGCTTTTTGCTCACACTGCAGGAACGGTCCCTTCCACAAAGACAGCCCGGGGTCCGGCCATGGTGTGAGAAGCCCCTCCTACCTGAAGCACCAGAGTCACGTAGCAGTGAGGCTCGGATATTCTTCACCAGTAGTCTTAGTTTGTGAGCCCTTGGAGGTTTGGGGGGGCAGGATTCCTGAGTAGATGCAGGGCACTGGAGATTCTGCAAAAAAAGGGAAAAGGAGCACAACCGTGGAGAAGACAAGACTGCGGAGATACCCGCTGCGCTCGAGTGATCAGGGGGGTCGTGAGGAAACGAGAGGAGAGCAGGCCGCCCAGAGGGGCCGAGCCTCGGCCGTCCAGCACTGCCCACAGGAGATGCGCTCTCCCCCAAGAGGCAGGGGCTGCTGCCTGCGGGGGCTCAGGCCTCCCCGCCTGCCTTCGGTCGTCTCGGCCCTTCCCAGGCCCGGCTCTGCCTGCTTCTGGGGCAGTGTTCTCACGACTCATTCAGGCTCCCTCCTTCCAGCCGGGAAGGATGAGATCCAGGAAACTAGAGTCCAGGTGGATGGAGAAAAGTCAAGACTGGGTTCACAGAGAGCAGCAGGAGAGGAGCAGGGCTGCTCGGGTGGGGGCATGCTGGCTGCAGCCCAGGGCCGTGGCCAGGCTCTCTCACCCAGCATTCACGCCAGCTCGGCTCTGCCCAGGAGGTGGAGACGGGCACAGAGGCCCTCGGGGGCTGCCGCGCTCCCCGGCAGGGTCAGAAGCACCCCGGCCCGGGCTCACCTGGACTTCCTTCACAGCTGTAGGTTTTGTGCTCAGAACCACTGACGGGGAAGCGGAACTAACCAGATGCTTCAAAATGCCTCTGAGAGTTTCAGATATTGCATTTGTTTCAGTCCCCTGGTCCTAGTGATAGAGGAGAGCACCATTAGCCATTTCATCACCGATCACCTGCGCAAAATTATACGCCAACCACAGCTCTCCTACTGTGTCCCCGAAACGAAGCAAAGCGGCTGTTACCCTACACTTGTTCCTGCCACGGGGCCTCCTGAAGGTCACACGAGGGCAGGTAAGATGCTCGCTCAGTCTTCTCTGGGAGAGAGGGGGCCTTTCTACTGATTTTGGAAGTAATCCATGCTCATTATTTAAAAATTCTAGGGGAGTGAGTGTAGCTCAGTGGCTGAGTGCCTGCTTTGCATGGAGGAGGTCCTGGGTTCAATGCCCGGTACTGCCTTTTTTTTAAAAAAAAAAAAGTAAAATAAGTAAATATACTTGGTTTTTAAAAAATTCTAAAAATGAACACATATGCAACAGAGAAATAGGAAAATATTTCTGGGCAAATCCTTCAGTCTTTTTTCTTCAAATATACAAACACCTGTTCTTCCTTCCTCCCTCCCTCCCTCCCTCCCTCCCTCCCTCCCTCCCTCTCCCTCTCCCTGTCCTTCTCTCTCTCCTTCCTTCCTCCCTCCCTTCCCTTCCCTCTCTTCCTTTCCTTCCTTTCTTTCTTTCCTTTCTTTTCTTTCTTTTCCTTCTCTTTTCTTTTTCCTTCTTGCATAAGATTTGTTTTCTGGTGGAGATTGAAAAGTATTCAACACTGGTAATACTGCATATATAAGACTGTTTTTCTTTGAAACAGAACAAATGTATGTTAATGTAACAAGATGTTAGTATCAAGCAAAAAAACGAAACATTATGCTAAGTGAAAGAAATCCGACAAAGCACTACATACTGTAGGATTCCATTTATATAAAATGTAAATATAAACCAACTTATAAAGATGGAATTAGATTAGTGGTTCTGTAGGGCTGATGAAGGATAGAGGGACTGAGAGGTGATTGCTAAGGGGTGTGGAGTTTTTCGCTTTGGAGTAGTGAAATTCTAAAATTTTTTGTAGAACAGAAGGCACAACATTGTGATATACTAAAAGCCACTGATAGCACACTTTGGATAAACTGTACGGTATGGGAATAATTCTCAATAAAACTGATTTTTAAAAAAAGTATTTAAGTCAATGAAAAAGGCCAAGAAGAATGAAGACACGCTGGCAGAAGAATCAAAAAGTTTAGCATTATCAGGGACCACGACCTATAAATCCACAATGGTAATGCCCAACAGAAATGTGTTCACAACTCTAGAATGTTTACAGCACCACGACCCATAGTTGCCCCACACTGGAAACTCCCCAAATGCCCCTCAGTGGCTAAATAGATAGATAAATGGGGTGCAGTACCTGGAACACAGGCCAGCAACCAGAGGGTCGGCTCACAGCTCCATAATACGAAGGAATCTCACAAACATTACCTTGTGTGAAAGCACGAAACAGGAAAAACTCGTCTATGCTGTTCGTGGCGTGCAGAATTCCAAGATGACACCCCCCAAAGAGTCACATTCTTGTATAATCCCTCATCTGGAGCACAGGTGGGGCCTGTGACTTGCTTCTAGCCAATGGAATGTGGCAAAGGTGACGGCCGTTCCAGGCTGCATACAGGACACTCAGGCGTAGCAGGCTGCAGTGGGGGAGGCTCCTGCTGGCCTTGGAAAGCCACCACGCTGTGAGAGGACAGGGCCACACAGCAGAGCCTGGCTGCCGGCTGACAGCCAGCAAGGACCCGGGGTCCTCGGTCCTACAGCTGCAAGGAACTGAGCTTTCCCAACAACCACGTGCGCCTGGGAGAGGACTCCGAGCTCCAGACAGCAATGGGCTGACACCTTGCTCGTGGCCTCCTGAGACCCTGAGCAGAAGACTTGGCTAAGGCAGGCCCAGACTCCTGAGCTCCGAAAACCGTGAGATAACAGATGTGTGCCGCTTTAAGCTGCTAGGTCTGTGGTGATTTGTTACGCGGCACAGGTGACTTATAACACACAGCTATGAGCCAGGATAGCAGTTATCCATGGTGGGGGATAGGAAGGCAGTGGATGGAAGGGGGCGCACGGGGGCCTCTGGGGAGCTGATCCTGTTCTGTTTCTTGATCTGGGTGCAGTCTGTGAAAGATTCTATGAGCTCTACGTTTGTGTGTACTTTTTGGTATATTATATCTCAAAAATACTTTTTTAAAAACAAGCAGAATCTATTTTTTAAAATCTTAACTAGTGCCCAGGATGATTAGGTTTTGTTTGGTCAAAAGGCCTCATTTAAATAGCATGACCTCTGTTTTGAGATCTTCAAAGCAGGGCCTAGCTGAATATTTGCTAGCCGAATGCGCCAACCTGGGCGGCTGCATCGGGGGCCACGGCGTCGCCTGTGGCTTCGGGGGGAGCAGGGCCTGGCGGAGCAGGTGTTTGGGGAGCCCCAGCCGCACTGCTCTGACTGTGCCCCTGCCGTTCGGCGCTAATTAACGTGCCCAGGGTCACACAGCTTGTTAAGTGGCTGGTCCGGGAGTCAAGCCCTGGTGGCGGCAAGGCCCCCGGGTCCTCACTCCCATCTCTCTCTGGTATAGGGTCCTTGATCTACTTTTTAAAAAATTGAGGTGAAATCCACGTAACATCGGCCATTTTAAAGTGTGCGTCCAGGGGCTTTTAGTACATTCCAATGTTGTGCAACCACCATCCCCATCTGGTTCCAAAATCGTTCCATCATTTCCATCACCCCAAAGGGAAACCCCGTCCCCACTAAGCAGGCTCTCCCAGTTCCCCTCCTCCAGCCTCTCTGTCCCGGCAGAGCTGCCTGCGCTGGGATGTCACACAGATGAAGCCATTCAGCACGCGGTCCTCCGTGTCAGGCTTCTTTCACTTGGCAAGTCTTCAAAGTCTCATGGATCGAAACTCCATTCCTTTTTACGACCAAGTAATATTCCATTGTATGGAGGGACCACATTTTATCGATCCACGTACCTTAACTCCCACAATTTCTCCCCACTTTACAGAGGAGGAAACCGAGGTGAAAGCCGAGCATCTCGGGGCTCAGGGGTTAGGACGCCCCTGGTTCAGGGCCCCAGGCCATGGCCATTGTCCTCCTAAGCCCACACAGCTGCCACTGACCACCAGCAGGCGGGGGGGGGTGCCTGAGGGCTCCTGGGGGTGGGTTCTGACCTCGGCACGGGGAGAGGGGCAGGCCAGGTATCAGATCACCTGCTCCCTGTGGGGTAAGTGCCCTTCCACATCGGAGGTCCCCAGTATCAAATCCCAGTGAAGACAGGAGGAGAAGGATGAGAGAAAAGGACAGGAAACAGAGAATTGCCCAATGAATGGACACAAAAACAGCAAAAACGGGAGGGGGGTGTTTAAAATGGATTAAAAAAAAAAAATTCTCAGACCAATGAAACCCACATGCCAGGGGGCCGAGGCATCGGGATTTTTAACGGCTGCCCACCCTACGTGCGGCATTATCACACACCCGACGGAAGAATCACCAGAACTTACGGACTGACCTCCCGCAGGGCCTTGGGCTGGATCTGAATGGCCATTTCCGGAACGCTGACGAAGGACCACCTAATCTGGATGTCCTCTCTCTTTTCTCTCATGTGGAGCTCCAGCTATTTGGGAAGTAATCATGGGTTACTGGAGGTCTGCTGTCCCCACGCGAGTGGCACCGCGTGAGTGTGCATGCACGGCCACCGAGTCACTTATCCCCACTGGCCATCGCTCAGCACCCCCGCTGGCATACTACGTGCTTTCAGAACGGAAACAAGGGCCCCCAGACCTCCTCCAGCCTCCCCTTCACCGCCGTGTCCCTCACCCGTCAGCGCCAGCCCTGCCCCAGCCGTGCCCAGAGAGGTGGCCGAAGGCCAGCCTCCCTGCAACGCCGCGGTCTTAAAGTGAACAGTGAGCATGCCCTGTGGTCCTCGGCATGGAAGCCTGGCCCCTGGCCCCCCCAGAAGAGAGGCTGCCGAGTGTCCCAGTGTCCGCGACCTCCGCCTGGGCCACGACGTCACCTCCCGTGCCGGCCTCCGACCTCTGATTACACCTCCTCAATCTAAGCAGCTGCAGGAGGCAGAACAGTGGCCCCCAAAGATGCCGAGTTCCGCGCGGGGAGCCTGTGGATAGTTATCTTATCCGGCAAAGGGACTCTCCAGGTGTCCTCCGGTGGGGGCTGTGTGGGTCCAATCGGATTCCTTACAAGTGGAAGAGGGAAGCTGAGGGGAGGGTCAGAGAGAGGTGACCCGAGGACTTGCCCCCCATTGCTGGATTTTAATGTGGAGGAAGAGCCACGAGCCAGGGTGTGTGATGGTCTCTAGAAGCCAAAGCAGCCTCGGCTGACACCAGCCAGAAAATGGAGATCTCCGTCCTGTGGCCATAAGGAACGCAATTCTGCCGACACCCAAAAGGAAAAGGAAACGGATTCTCCCAGAGAAGCTTCTAGAAAGGAAGGCAGCCCTGCCAACCTCTTGATCTTGGCCCAGAGTGACCCACGTGAGACTTCTGCTCTCCAGAACGTGTGTTGTCTTAAGCTAAGTGTGTGGTAAGTTGTCACAGCAGCCACAGGACACCAAGACACTGTCTTTTATCATTCAGCCAGAGGCTTTTTCTAAAGCAAAGATTTTAGCTCCTCGTGTCTCCCCCTCCCCCCTCCCCTGTAAATAAAAGGGAAGGAAAGAAGAGCTTTGGACTCTACTGCAGAATTCTCAGGAAGCTCAACTCATGCCAGGAGCAGAGTAAGAGAAAGGACAACTTCCAGCTTTACAACCATTTCCACCATCCCTTCCTTTGCCCCATAAGACCAGGTATTATGGAAAAGATGCACTTTCACTTCATTTCATTTCATTTCCCCAGGTAATCGCGTCCCCATCCCCAGCAGGTGGGTGGGAGGCACTGTCCTCCTGTGTGGCCTCTGACTTGGAGCTCAGAGAAGCTGGAAAGCCTCCTGCCTTCAGTGGGAACAGCTTACCAGGTCTTTAGCAAAGGCCTCTGTGCTAGGAGGAAATCCACACACTGTTTTCAAACTGCGTTAAAAGATCCAAGATACAATTGTGCTACTTATCTCTGAGCTGCTAAAAATGGCATGATGTTATGATATAATAAACACAACCTCAGGAATGATATTTCCTCACTTTGTGTTTGATATTCTCTGTGGACTCATTCAGTTCTGAAACGTGAGTCAAATGTTAGATAAATATGTCCCAGGCTTTGAAGGTTATTTCCCAACCTCCTCGTACAAAACATTGTGGGGGAGGAGGGAGGGAGATAGTAACACTGACGAATCCGTGATGCCACATCGTGTTCTTTTTTTTTTTTTTTTTGATTTTATTTATTTATTCATTTATCCCCCTCTTGCTGCTCGTGCTCCCTGGGTCAGCCAACCACGCCGTGCGGGCGGGCCTGCCTTCACCAGGAGGCCCCAGGAACCGAACCCGGGGCCTCCCATATGGTAAACGGGAGCCCTACTGATTGAGCCACAGCCGCCTCCCCACATCGTGATCTTTTTCCCCCTAATTCTCTAAAAAGGAGTGCTACGGGAGTGGAGGTAGGGGGTCTAGATTTCAGAAAGATTCCATCTAGATAGAAAATCTGGTTTTGCCTCGGTTATTTAAAGCATGCCTTTGTAGGAGAAGTGCACGGAATATCCTCATCCTTTATGGTTGCGAATCTGGTCTGTCTTGGGCTCACCCTAAAACTCACAGCACCAGGACAGAGGAGGGGAAGCACGGCATTGACTCCGCAGGGACCCCTAAAACAGACCCAGAAACTCACAGATGTAAACACCGGGTAGCTGAGAGCACCAGTGGACAGTTTGCTTAATGTGAGAGGTGCACAAGCCGCTATCTGACAATTCAGACATTCAGAAGGTTCCCTGGGGGGACCTCCAAAAAATCCATGTCAGAAGAATGATGGTAGTATTAATTTTCAAACTTAGAGGAATAGCAAGGGGTTCTCTCAATGTTGACTTTTGCAAAAACTGAAAAGAGCAACGGCCCAGTCCAGCCAAGAAGCAGTTTTTCAAAGCTGTAGGAGACTTCTGAGATCGAGCACCTAAATCTGAAAGAGTCCCCTCTTTTGAACTGCAGTGCCCCTCACCTGATTCTATTCATCAGCAACACTCCTGATTTCTTAAAATGCCTCAAAAATATTCCAGCGCCCATTTTTGATAGAGGGGCACCTCTGAATTTACTTTACATCTATATGTATATGTCTATGTCCAGGTGTTTATCTCAGTTTGTCAGGACTTTATAACAAATATCTGGAAACAACAGAAATTTGCAGTTTCACAGTTTTGGAGACGAGAATCCCAAAATCAAGGCGCTGGCAGGATGCCTTCTCCAGAGTCCATAGCACTCTGGTGGCGGCTTGCCGGCCATTCCAACTCCATCCTGCCTCCGCACACAGCCGCCTGTCTCCTGTGTCCTCCTCTGACTTCTCCTCCTCCCACTCAGTTGTTGGTCTCTGTCGCAATCTCCTCGTCTTATAAGGAGTCCAGTCATATTGGATTAAGGCCCACCCGGAGTCAATATTCCCTCACCTTAACAGGATCTTCAGAAACCCTCTTTACAGGTGAGTTCACACTGCAGGACTGCGGGTTAAGGCTGGAACATGGCCTAGTAGTATGCCTGTGTGTGTGCAGAGAGACACATACACAAACAGGCACACACACAGTCGGATCTCGTCGTACGTGGCAGCTACGTTCTATGAAATCACTGCAACCACGGAGTTAGCAAATACTGAGCCACTGCCTCACAGGGAAATACAGGGTTAGGCTTCTGTGAGCCTCTGGT
Source organism: Tolypeutes matacus (assembly GCA_026826555.1). Classification (NCBI taxonomy): domain Eukaryota; kingdom Metazoa; phylum Chordata; class Mammalia; order Cingulata; family Chlamyphoridae; genus Tolypeutes; species Tolypeutes matacus. The sequence continues at coordinate 1,090,395 of JAKSZT010054037.1, forward strand.
CAAAACATTCTCATCAACTGATCAATACATGAGTCATTATTATTCACTACTATTCATCATGATTTCGTCGTTGCACATGTTTCCATTTAAAGACACCGTATTCAAAAAATAGTGTTGACTCACTAACACTGAACTCACAGCCAACAGGCCTGAAGGAAGTTTCTCTAACACACCTATTTTCTCTGTAAGGCACCTCCTAGCCGTCTTGCACTCAGTCACACTAGACAGCACTTCAGCGCTACACTTGGGGACCAAATCACCAAAAACATTTTAAACAGCCAAATCACCAAAAAAATTTTAAAAAGCACAGAAATATGAAAAACACAGCACTAAATGTATCATGAAAAGGAGACTTCTTTACAACACGAGAGCTGAAAGAAACAAGAAGGCGGAGCATGGCCTTGTTCGACCTCAACTGGGAGCATGGGCCTCAGGGCATGCAAACTTTTCTCCACTCTGCACACGTCCACAAATGACCATGAACCATGAATTTTCACTTGAGGGTTATAAATAAACTTTAGCAAGTAGGTGCATTCACAACTACAGAATCTGCCAAAAACAGTGAGACCTCAGTAACAGGACGGCAGCAGAAGACACTGCTGGCACCTGAGGAGGATTGGCTACACATTCGGATTTCCGACGGTGCAGTAAGAAGATTATGAAATGAATGGTGATCAATAAAAGCACAGGCACCCGTAGCCCTGTGACTCATAGCTGCTTGCTCACTGCTTTTCCATGACCTGCAACACATACCTGTAAATGAAGTGGGGATAGCCGCACATCATAGAGCTGGCACCGTGGGTCCCGGGCGGAGGCCGATTCGGTGCTGACAATGAACTGAATGGCTTCACCCACCACGGTACAAGACAGCACCTGGGGGGGGGGCGGAAAAGGATAAAGCTTTATGCGGCAGCAGGATTCACACCATATATGCCTTTATTTTGTTGAGTGAAATAATCTGGATTTTGTATGGAAGCAAGGACAAGAATTTAAAGTTTCAAACTTGGGTAAATATTCAGATCCCCACCATTTCTGTTACGCAGTATTTTGAAAACTAGAAACAGCCTTTCAAAACTTTCTTTGATGGACTTTTCAGAAGCTAAACTCTGTCTTGCTCAAACCTTGTTGCTATGCTCTTTCTACACATAATGAAGAATTTTTTTCCTTTAAATATTACTTTAGTCTCTTTCTCCACACCAGCTGGTTTCAAATTCCCCAGACATTTCTGCAGGCAGACATAGCAAAAGCCATTAGCCATGTTCTGTCGCTAAAGGAAGTAAACCTTTAAAAGAAAATAAACGCTACATGTCACAAGTAAAAATAAAAAATGGACCCTACGTGCAAGAAATTGTTTCTATCTAAATGTTTTCCTTAACCCATCATGACTTTCAAAAATGTTCATATCCAAAGAACTTATGAAATACTAAACAATTACAAAATGACACAGCAATAACAAAAATAGAATTATAAAAGCAACTCATTAAGAACCTCTAAGATAAAGACAGGTAATTACATCAGGAATAAACCAAACCCTTTTCCTTATATGGACCCTAGAGCATCTTAGAGGGATGATTTTTCTAGCTATGAAGCACAGAGAAATATCAAGCATCTGCAGTAGAATCCTCTGCAGGGGCAGAGCTTCTACAACGGGGCCAGCCACCCTCCTCGGTGGCATGCCAAGAAAGCATGTCCAGTAACTGAAGGCCAGGCGTGCACAAGCCGGAGGACGAGGGGTGGGGGAGGCAGGGGCAGGCTGGGCGTGGCCAGTGGGTTTGGCCAAAGCATCTGCAGCTGGGCAGGCCTGAGGGCGCTGTGACCCTGCCACTAGCTGCACCTGGAGGAGTAGAAGATTCTTTAATTCTCTGGTGTGTTAGCAGAACCTAAAACACCTAGTGGAAGGATGATCCTAATAACTTTTCCTAATAGCTATTTCCCAAAGCTCGGGGGCAAGAGCCTTGTCCCTCCTCCTCTCTCACTTCCTGGCTTGCTCCCCTTTCTCTCCACACCCAACTCTGCCCTAAATTCAGTGCTGGCCCCACGACCCACCACCCACTTCCAGCACAGGCCTCCCTGTCCACCTGCCCACTTCAACACAGGCCCCCCTGCCCCACTGAAACAAAAAATGTGACCTGTAGGTTGAGGTCCTGGCAGGGGGCCAAACCCTAATGTCCGTGATTAAAAGACCAAAATGACACAGATCTATGGAAAGAAAATCTTGCCTTCTCTCATTCTGGCAAAGGTACACGACCCCTATTTTCACCACTCTCATAGCATCACTCTCAAAAGCTGATCCCCATGGGTTAGCTGCACAGCTCCGTCATGTTATTGCATCTCCAGAGTTCACAAAAGGTTGGAACAAAAAAATGTTTGCATAAGAAATGTCGTCTATTCATTTCAAAAATAAATGACCTATAAACAATCCTTTTTTGAGGAACGGATTTTGATGCCGGGTGAATTACAGAGACAAATGACACACCACAGAGAGAATTCACTGTCCTTTGTCTCAACTACCCAGGCCTTTTACTGCTTAAAGTGAAAACAAGACAATGACTGGGTTTACTTGTTATTTCTTTAAAACCTTCTCTACTAAATTAATCAGAATTTTACCAAGAAAACTGACAGCTTAATTAATGCCTTGATTCCAGCAAGAAAAGGTTGGTTCCCCTTTGGATCCAATTCTACAAAAAGCTTCCCCACCACTCCATTCCTTGATATATAAATAGCTCAAGCAGTTGGTTAAAAGAAAAGAGAAAGGAAAAGAACTTAAAACTTCTAGAGTGCAGGACTCCAAAGCACACAATTAACCACTCGGGTCTTGTCAGGACAATAAAGACAGTCGCTAAATGGGACGTCTGCAGATCTTAAATCTTTCCATAGGGTCCCTAAGGCTTCCGCACACTCAAAATGAAATGGGTCGCACAGACCACCCATTTCTTGGACTCTCCTCCGTGTTCAGCTAGAAAAGGCTAATGAAAAAGCCCACTTGAATCTGCTTCTGCATTTCGATGCCGCCGGACGAGATGCTACCCCAATCCTCTGGGGCCACTCAGAGAGCCAATGAGGACCAGGAAAAAGCCTTTCCAGGGCCAGCTCTGTCTCTGCTGCCCCAAGAATAATCCTGCTCCATTTGCCAGTGGACCGGGTCAGAATGGGAAGGGAGTTTAAAAATAAGTAATCTTCTTTTAGCATTTTAAGGTATTATCTACAATGGGATTAGAGCTCCCAACGATGCAAACAGCAGCAAGGCCTTGACTGTCCGAGGGCGTCACCCTCTTTGAACAGCAGGATGCAGGATTACCTGAACGCAATGGGAAGGGGCACTTCAGCTACTTGGCCTTTCTAACTGCCCGGAATGTCAAGGGGTGACATCTACCCAGAGACCAAGGAGCAAGTAGAAACCCTGACCTGAATCCTTGAGTCTCCCTACCCTCAGCACAGGAGTGCTTGTGTGGACGCACTCTTTGAGTTTCCAAGTTAACTCCTCAGACAGTCCCAATTCTATACAATTTTTAAAATACAGCCTTTTTTTTAATCATAAAAAGCATCTATTGCTTACAAAGTATGGAGGATTCAGTCGGCAGATGGATAATCAGCCAGAAGCCCTTCTCTTTCCATCTTTCTGCTTGCTGTGTCTAGCACACTTGCTTGGGCCCCCAAGCTTGTTGCCTCATGGTCACAATGTGGTTGCAGCAGTTCCAAGCAACATAACCAAATGCAAAAACAGAAGCAAGGGGAAAATGACGTCTTCCTTATAAGGTTCTCTTTTTCTGATAAAAACAAAACAAAAACTATCTTTTCTGGAAATCCAGCTCTGTAAGTCTAATAAGCCAGAACTGAATCACATGGCCATGCCTGCCTATAAGGGAGGTTGGGAAAGTATCTGGCAAATGGGAACAAGATAAACATGGTTGTCTTTAGGTTAGGGGTCAGCAAATTACAGTCTGCAGGTCAAACCTAGGCCACGTCCTGTTTTCTTATACGGCCTGCAACCTAAGAATGGTTTTTACACTTTTTAAACGGCTGGAAAAAAAATCAAAAGAAAATATTTCATGATATGTGGAAATGATATAAAATTCCAATTTCAGGGTTTACAAGTAAAGTTCTATTGGAACATTAAATGCAGCTTTTACATCCTTATTACTTGGGTTTTAATTGTCTCTGTCTCTGAGAAGATCCGATATGGGTGCTGGATTTGTAAAAGTTAAATAGAAACAATATCTAGTATCTGTGGTGGCAACAGGGACGTCCCCAGGGCCACGGCCCCACAGCAGGACTCTACAAAGCCAATACTGGTGAGCTCCCTTGAAAACAACCATCCACAAACCCACCGAAGCAAGCAGAGAGTTCCTCGATTACAGAAGCCATTTCAAAAAAACAAGCAACAGAGGCCTGGGCTGGGCCTTCCCGTTAGGCAGCCTTCATCTGGACAGGAGAAGGTTTCTGGAGGGTGGGCTATGTGTGGTGAGGCTGTCAAAGGCGGGGTCCTGAGCCGAAGGAGCCCTGGGGTGACAGCTGAGAATCTGGCTGCCTCATCATGAGTCAGGCACGTACAAAAACCTAAAAAGTAGGTGCCCAAGGTGGCAAGCAGCAGTTTGTTATAACCTGCGGTGGGTGGGATATGACCTTCACCTCCGGGTGGGATATGACCTTCACCTCCGGGTGGGATGTAATGATATAATGTTGTGCTCTCCGGCTTCCAGTAGGCACCTTAAACCCACACAGTCAGATGCCTATGCAAATAGGTCTTATCTTGAAACCCTATTACTCTGTTTAATTACAAGGGGCCAAGCAATTCCAGGTTGAGGTCCTCCAAGTTTAGCTACTGCTTGCCAACAATAAAGCCCTCTAATACGGTCAAACCTCCCTGTGCCCTGTCCACGTTCCTTCTCAATTAAGCTTCTTGCATAGCCGCCTCAGCTTTTTCTCCTCGTGGAGCACTCTAGAGAACTGGAAATAATTTTATTAACTTTTGTCTCCAAAAGGAACTAACAACACAGCTGAAAAAAAAAATGCATCTAAGAGGTTTATGGAATTGAGCATTTTTCACTTAATCACATTATATAACACCCTGAGGAAAGAACTCCGAAATCAACTGGAAGGAAAGACCCTTCGTTCATCGTTCAGAATTCCTAATCAGATTTCCTTCTCAACTCTCTGCAATTTAGTCTCATTTCTATAAACGTTCAAGACAGCACAGATCTGAAGTGAAAGGTTATTTTTCCTCTGGAGCAGAGACTCTTCGATTTAAAAAGTAAAATCCATGAAATTAAATATTATCAGAACATCTATGAAGTTAACCGTATTTGCAAATCCTAATTCACAATCTACAGCTGGAGATATACTCTCATAAAGTGTAATCTCAGTGGCCTGAGATCATGAAAACTGTTGGAATCCCAAGGCCTGCGGGGAGGATGCGTGGTTTTATAATATTTTTGAAGTGCTCTTCGTTGCTTTCTGGACTCCCCCCACCCCATCCCTTCTTTCACTGGGATACCTGAAAGCAATGAGGCTTGAGTAATGCTACCGGCCAGCAGGTACTGGCAACACAGAGCGGGGCTGACTGCCGACAGTCCTCAGGTTAGGATCCGCTGGCGAACATGCTGTTCTCTTTGGCTGAATGTGTACATTAAAAGACATACACAAGAGATGTCCTTTCAGTCGAAGGCCAGGAGGAAACGAGGTCCTTTCCAGTTACTGCTCCACCTTTGGGGCCGGGGGGCCACGTCCCCGGGCCCTGTGTTTAAACACAATCCTGGGGGCCTGTAGCTCCCCTCGCCCCAAGCCAGAAACAGGCCCCACGAGAGGGCTGATGGCTCAGAAACCTTCCTGCAGCCACCCTGGACAGACAGGCCGCCCGCGGCGGGAGGCATGCCCACCCTCGGCTTCTCCCACCTGGGGCAGGGCAGGGCTCCAATGCAGAATCTCTAGTCTGCTCGGCAAAGACCCCCAGCCCGAAAGCATTTCACAACCCGGAGGCATTTTAGCACAAACACCAGGTTAATGGGGCATCTGGAATTTCAGGTCATGCAAAGCAAACAACAACAAGAAAAAAAGGGCAACCAAGCTACCTGCTGGCAACTAAAGGGACGGATGTGCAACTTTTGACTGTTTCCTTTGCAAATAAAGAGGCTCATTGGGTTAGCAACGAGGAGGGCAGATCCGGGAAGCTCTGTGAGCGTATCTGAGAGGTAAATGCCTAACAGACAGCCTTAGGTGGCAGGCAGGCACTCACAGCCTACCACACACGCCCAGGGCAGCTTGGGTTTCCCCTGCGCACGATGCGGGGGGGAAATCCCATGCAACTGCCCACGTTCTGTCTGTTGCTATGGCTTTACATAAGCAAAGGGCGGTCACTGCCTTTCGGTTCTCTTTTCCCATCTCTTTCCCGTGGTGGGGTGAGGTGGGAGTGGAGAGATGCCCAAGTCAACTCATAATAAAAATGCAAAAAATGATTGGTGAGCTCTGGTTTTCATGTGCACTGGCCAGAGCTCAGTCCGAGGGCTGAAGGCCGGCCTCTGCCACCTCGGCTGCATTTCTTAGCCTCTCTGTGCCTCGGTTTCCCCTCCGCACATAGGCACGGCACCTCTTACGGCAGAGGGGTGCTGTGAGCACCGGATGGGAATGGCTCGGAGGCCACCGCCCAGGACACGGCCACTGCCCAGGACACAACCACAGCTGGTCCCATGTTGAACTAACGTGGCGGGTGGCGTGCAGTGAGGACAGGCAGCGTAGGTGCAAAGCCTTTTCTCGCGCGTAACAGCGCAACTAAAGTCGTGGAGAAATACACCTGTTCTGTGAGGACGGGCAGAGAATGCAGAGCAGGCCCCTGAAGAAACCTTCCAGGAGAGGTCGCCGTGCCAAGGGCCCCCGGGAATGCTCCCGCACGCCAGGCCAGCGGGCCTCCGATGAGCCGCCTGGGCGGGACGCCTTGGGGCCCCCGAGCAGATGTCCTGCAGCAAGCACAGAACTCCCTCACCCAGGAAGATGCCGGACTGCGGCGTGGCCACTCAGCTCCTCGCTCAGCCGAGGCCGGGTCAACCTGCTCCGAGCTCCGCAAGACCCCACTGGTGTAGGAGACGAGCGAGTGGGGGCTGATGAGCCAAGACGTCTGCAGAGCTGGCGGCGCTGGTCTTCCAGGGCCGCAGGAGGAAGTCCAAGCCCAGGACACCCCGGGAGCAGGACAGCCCCTTCTGCTCTCTGTGGGGTCCGCAGGGAGGCTGCAGACCTGCGTGCGAGGAGGCCAGAAGCCCCGGGCGGCCGGTCCCCGCGCTGAGCCGGCGGGTTACAGCCTTAGCCAGGGCTAGCGCAAATGCCAGCCACACGGCCCTCGCCAGGGCCCAGTCAGGGGGGCTGCTGCCCCCGGAACCACAGCTCCCACTTCCCTGCCGCCTTTGGGGGTCCTCCAGGTTGCTTGCGTGCTCTTTCTCTTCTCAAGCCTTACGCAGAGCAGGGAGGCTGCCTGAGCTGCTGACTCCCTGTGAGCCTGGAGCCCACCGAGGGAGATGGTGAGCTGCTGAAAAGAAAGCGCTGCTGTGACGGCCGAGACGCTTGTCCAAGAATGGAAAAGGCTGACCCCAGAACCCAGGGTGACCTGCTTCCACCTTTACCTCCTCCGGAGCCCGGCAGATGCCCACGGGCCTCTACCCTGGTGGGGTGTGGCCACGACACTGACCCCCACCTGGACCCCCCTTCCCAAAGGTGCGGCCAGGTGAGCGCTGAGGGCAAGTGCTCAGGTAGCCGAGGCCGCCACTCCACGCACCGGCTTTGTCCCCGAAGACAACACGGGCCACGACGTGACAAGACGATGGCCAAGAGAAGGTGAAAGTCAAGAACTATGAGGAGGAAAAACTTTGGGCTGTGCAAACAAAGAAACAAAGGGACTGTGAGGAGTTCTCTGTGGGAAACTTTCCATTTGCCTGTGATTAGTAAAAAGGTACAAAGAATACACTGTTAACTGGGGGCCCCTCCTAGGGGTGGGGGGAGCAGAAGAGGGGTCGGGGTGAGTGCAGAGGAAGGGGAAAGGAGGTTTTTAAAAAACTGGGTAAACACTTCTAAGAGTTTTCAAGTTCTTCATGAGTGTGCACTCCTGTGACTGTATGAAACGAATACGGTTTAATCACCTGCTACAGGTCACTGTTCTGGCAATAAATATCGAGCTCACGCTTCTCACCAAGTAATTCCACTTCTAGAAACAGCGAGGAAATAAACACAGGACTGAAAATATAATAGAGATAGGGCAAAAATAGCACATATTTATTGAGCACTTATTATCTGCTGGGAATTGTTGCAAGTGCCTCACCTGAAATAATCTAGTCTGTCCTCTCAACCAGCTGGAAGGTGAGCATTTTCATCTCCATCCGCAGGTGGGAAAGCCAAGGCCGAAAGGGAGGGAGGGACACCCCCAAGACGTCCAGCCCGAGGGGGCGGGGCAAGCAGCAAAGCCCAGCTCTTAACCAACATCCACAGCTGCCGCTTAAAAGATTTGACTCTTACAATCAAATGCATTATGCATTCATTAATGAGTGTTAGAAGAATTGTAATGACACGGAGGAAAACTGAGTGAACACAGTAGAGTCTAAATTAGAGAGGGGGGAAAAAGCCTGGAAACACACACGCAAACGTTAAGAGGTGAAGTACTGGTTCATAAGCCCACTATGGTTATTTTTAATCCTCTTGTGTGTCTTTCATATTTCCTGCAGTGAACTTGAGTTGATTTTATGACAATGTAGAATTTCTGTACTTGAGACAGGGTGGAGGACCGAGTCTCCCGAAGCCGCTGGGCGGCTGCGAACGCATCTCTGCCTTCTCTGCTCGGCTAAGCCTGACCTTCGCAGGGTTGGCTACAGGAAGGGTAAAGGATGTTTGGATAGAGCTAATTATGTGAAACATGGAGGAGGAGAGCTCTTTCCACATCTCTGCTCCCCGTCTCTGCCTCCAGGCGGGCTCTGAACTCTCTTCGTTGGGAAAACACGACAGAAACAACACAGCTGGGAAGGTATTGGGCCCTATTTGCCAATAATTGAAAGGGTGCCAGCAGTCAATGCCCACGCAGGGGGTCCTTGGCCAAGTCAAGCCCACAGGTCCCCAAACCACAACCCGCGGGTGCCAGATCCTCCGCTCCTGCCTCCACGGGCTGTGCCAGCCAGTCTCAGCATCCCACGCTGTTGCCATATGCTTTATTTAGTGACCCGATACCTTCCAGAGACTTCCGCACACTTGTCACAGGGATCACACTGTTGTGTGGGGAAAGGAGCCCTTTACCACACTGCCGGCAGGGACCCCCTGGCCACTGCTGCAGAGGCCAACTCGGGAACCCCAGGCCAAACCAAAGCGGTCACACCTCCGACCCGGTAGTCCCACGTCCACCCTTGAGAAATGCTTGTGCTTGTGCCCAAGGAGACGGCAAATAGGCTCATCCACTGCAGCGCTGTTGGTACTTGTGAAAAAGAGAAAAACACCTAATTATCCAGCAACAGACGACAGATAAGTGAACTCTGGTCCATCCACGGAGGCCAGAACTGCGGTTATTACGACGAATGAGCCAGAGCTACACGTGCCGAGCTGAGGGGTCACAAAATGGTCATGTGGTGTAAAGAAAAACTTGTTGCAGAATTGTACATAAAAATGATAAAAGTCTTAAATGCGCAAACCATCCCATAGCTGTAACAGGAAAGAGACAAGGCAGGGGCCTGGGCCAGAGATGCCCCCCCCCACCTGGGGTAAAACAGGCGTTCCCTTCCTATCTGCTAAATGGCACATGTGTGTTTAATTTAATAATAAAAAGTAGATGACCCGCGAGCTTTGTATAGCAGCTCTAAAACACACTCTGTAGTAAAGTATAAACACGTGGCTGAGAAGGAAGAAAGCAGCCCACCTTCCGCAGGATGGACACGGCCAAGGGTGGGAAAAGCAAGTAACAGAGGCCTGGAGCTTTCCTGTAGCTAACGGAGAGAAAGTTTCTTAGGATTTGTTAGACACCTTCTGTTAAAACAAAAACAAAAAAACACTTTAATATGACGTATGGTATTTGTCCAGTCTAGTAATTTTAGCCTGTGGACTGTCAGCAAAAGTAAAATGGCCTCCGGGAGCTGGGTGTCTCAAGTCTATGCACGGCATTGCAGACTAATACTTCAGATTCGTTGAGATTTAACTCACACACCTCACAGTTCCCCCCTTTAAACCATGCCGTTCAATGGCTTTTAGAGCATTTGCAAGGGTGAGCAACCATCATCACAATCACTTTCGAACATTTCATCACCCCAAAAAGAAACCCCTTCCCCACTAGCATCACTCCTAGTTTCCCAAACACTCCCCTTACCCAGGCCGAGGCAACCACTGCACTATGTCCTGCCTCGATGGATTTGCCTCTTCTAAATATTTCATGTAGATGGAACCATGGAGTGTTTGGCCTTTCGTGTCCAGCTTCTTTCATGAAGTAGGATCCTGAGGCTCACCCAAGCTGTCACGTGCATCAGAACTTCATTCTCGTGTAAGGGTAAATACCACCCCATGGTGTGGCTAGGCCACGTGTGATTTACCGGTTCATCAGCTGCTGGACCAGACTTTTTACTGTGGAGGTAAGGTTTCTGAACTTCCAATAATTCCAAAACAAAATGCCCTTCCCCCAGCTCTACATGAATCCACTTCCACCTGTACAGAAGGCCCAGCTCAGATAAACCACCCCCAGCTCACCTTCTCCTGGGCCGATGTGGCCACACTCGGCACCTGCTGCACGGACAGCTCCAGGGGCTGCTGCAGTGGGTCCTCCTCGAAGGACAGGAACAGTGGGCCCTGCAGCAGAGAAGGAGGAAACACATGTACAGTTGGTGCCTATTTTTAAGAATTATGTATTTATTTGCTTGAAAACTGTGCAAATGTGAGAAAATATAATAAGACTTCTCCTCGTTAAATCTGCACTTCTAAAGAGCAGCTGCAAGTATCAGCAAGTTCACACACCCATGAGCCAGCTCACCAACGGGGTTCAGCAGGAGAATTCAGTTACGAGAGAGAGATGGGAAGCAGCCAAACCAAAGCCTGCGGCCCAGGCTGCAAAAAAGGCTGCAAAGGTGCTGTGAATTGTTTTCAATGTAAGGAAAGAACCCCAGCCTCCATGGGGCAGGGCAGCCCAGCGAGCACGGCATCTGCTCCACATGCCCTGGAGAGTGGAGGGCCGTGGCATCCCCCTTCTTTGGGTGAAAGTCCTCTACTTTAGCTTTGGAGAATTACCTCTTCTATTCCACTGTTACTCAAGGTGCTCCCCCTTCTCCTCCCCACCACCCAAGTGGTAGGTGGGCAGGACCACCCCCCACCCCCCCGCAAGGGCTGGCCGGCCTCTCCCTGGAACTTGAGAGGACTGACGAGACCTCGGCTAGAAAGGGCCAGCCTGGTGGGTGAGCCTGAGCCCCTGCGTGGCAGACCCCAGGGCCTCATGGTTCAGCTCCGCCTTCAGCTCTGCGTTCTCCAGCGTCCTTCCCATAAAGCCCTCCGTGGCTTAAGTCCACCTACATCAGTGTTGGCTCTGTCAATTAAAAATCTCCCAGCAAGACTGAAGTTCATCCTTATTAGAAATAAAAATCGAAAGCACACACACAGACACACACACACACACACAAAAATCTCCCAGCAACAGGTGTGCGATTAAATGAATGCAACTGGAAGGCAACGAGGCCGATGTGTGATAAAAGAACACATCAGGATTTGACAGCCAACCAGGTCTTGTCTTCTTTATCTACAGAAGACAAACTCTACACCAACAGCAAGATCCTGGACCAAAAAGCTTCTTAAACACCCCTTTTCATATGCGGTAGAAAACGCATCATATTCAAATAAGTTCTGATTTGGTGGTTAGGAAAAAAAAAAATCAGCCCACAACTGCCCACCATGCCTCATCAATTTCACAACTCTCCACTGCGGAGGGAGCATTTAAGGGGAGCTAGTTCCAACAAGGAGGTACGACTGAGGGTGGGAGAACTAGAATGCTGCAAAACAGGACCAAAAACCCTTCTGGCAAGCCAAGTGCAAGCAGTGATGCTATCGTGTGGCTATTTCTTAAGAATCCCCAGTGGAAGAGAAAAGTTAAAAAGGACAGAACGTTTTGATTCATATGCTTCCAACCTCACCCTGTCTCAGCAACATCTGTCTCACCACCCAAAAGACCGTCAGGGGAGAATTACAGGCACTTCTTAGAAACGACAGAGTCACGGGCTCAGGGCTGCTCTGCAATGTTCTCGGCTGGGAGCTGGTTTGGGTGGCAGCTCGGCAGGGGCGTGCCAGGAGCTTGGGGACGGCACTGTTCTGTGGGTCTGCGAGGCCAGCACCCAGGCCCGAGCCCACTCGGGCAGAGACGTCACAGCGGCTCGGCACAAGCGGGCAGGACAATGTCCCTTCTGTACCCGTCAGAAGATACAGCGCGGCCTCCAACGCAGCAGGAGGCGGCCCCATCGCCTTGGCCGGTGCTGGACTATGGTCCGAGCAGCAGACTGAAAAGGTTTTGCTGGGGAATTTAAGGTCAAGTGGTGGTCTCAGAAAGGAAATAAAATTAGTAAGTTAAGATAAGGAGTGAGAAGACGATTTTCTTTCCCTTCTGAGACCTGCCTGATCCTTTGGAGCAGCAGGTTACTCATTAAAGCAAACTCACACGTCTCTGCACTGTCCACACTGCAGGCACCAGCCACATTCCCAACTCTGTTTGTCTTGGGCTAAAGTAAGACATGACACTCACACAGAAAAAGCAGCACGCAAGAACGGCCAGGAAAACACTAAAAAAGGGAAACGACAAGGCGGGATTAGACCTGCCAGACATTAAAACATGCCCAGAACCTCCATGATGAAAACCTCATTATTCTGGCACATAAACAAACAGCCCAGTGGAAGAGAATAGAAAGTCGAATCGATGAGCTATGTATGGGACTAGTACGCGACAAAGGCTGCACCTCAAACCACTGGGTAAAGATGGATTTTTAAAATGATGGTGGGGGCAGAGGATGTGGCTCAAGCAGTTGGGCACCCGGCTCACACATGGGAGGTCCCAGGCTTGGTTCCCGGTGCCTCCTAAAGAAGACGAGCAAGACAGTGAGCTGATGGGATGGGATGGTGCAGCGAGCTGACACAAGATGACGCAACAAGGAGATACAACAAGAGACTCAGCAAGCAGGGAGCGGATGTGGCTCAAGCGATTGGGCGCCTCCCTCCTATATGGGAAGTCCCAGGTTCGATTTCCGGTGTCTCCTAAAAGAAGACGAGCAGACACAGACAGCACACAATGAACAGACACAGAGAGCAGACAGCAAGCACACACAAGGTGGTGGAGAGAAATAAATAAATATTTTTTAAAAAAATAAAGTAAAATAAAATCATGGTGGAATCACTAAAAGGCCAACTGGAAAAAGACAAAGTAGATCCATGTCTCATTCCTTACATAAGAAAAAACACCAACTGGATCATGGGTCTGAATGTAAAAAGTGTAAAATGTGAGAAATCAACCCTACTTGAAGAAAACACATGAATTGTTTAACTTTTTAACTCTGACTAAAAATCCAGAGGTAAGATAAAAGAAAAGACTGATAAATTTGACTACAAGCAAAGATTTGCATGACAAAAATAATATAAACAAATTCAAGACAACTGATTAACCAGGAAAAAATATTCACAACACACGAAGGGCTAACAACCCAGCTATATATAAAGACGTCTTAGAAATGGAGGGACAAAAGAGCAAGAACCAGAAAGAAAAACAGGGCGATTAATGGAAAAGTCACAGTAAAAGATTGGAAATGTTTCTCAAACAAACAAGAATATTTACCTCCCTCATAATTAAAGAAATGGAGACTGAAAACACTGACAGATATCTCTCCTCACCTATCAGTCAACACAGTGAGGGCGTGGTGGGGGAACGGACCTCTCATACCTTGCTGGTGGCAATGCAAATGGGTACAACCCTCTGGAGGGAAACTTGGTTCTACCTAACAAAACCACATATGCTCTTATTTTGACCCACCCTTCCCACTCCTTGAAATCCACCGTGAAGACATATCCCCAGGATGAAATTACACAGGAAGTTTATTCTTTGCAGCATTGCTCATAATCACAAAATGCTGGAAAAACATCGATTCCCATCAGTAGGAGGGTAGCTGAAGGAACTATGGCACACCCACCTAACGGAGTACCATGGGCTGCAAAAGAGAGTGCCACAAGCTCCATGATCTGCTGTGGAGCAATTTCCCAGACATACTCTTAAATTTAAAAAAAAGCAGAGGGCAAAAGTGTTTCAATAGAATGTTGCCTTCGTGTAAGAAAGAAGGGACATATGAAAACTCATAGGTCCCTGCTCATCAGTGCAAAATAAACACAGGAAGGCTGGACCAGGAAGTAATGACACTGGCCACCTCCGTGGGTGGGTGGCTCAGGATGGAGGTCCAGAGGCCATGGGTGGGAGGGATGAGGGATGCGTCCCATTTCTCCCTGACAACGCGACTCTTACAGCTCAGGCTTCTAGAACAACGGTGAAGTCTCCCATGCTCTCCACAAACCTAGAAACTAAATAGCACTTACAACCAGTCAAGATGGCTCCAGACAGAACACAGCACTGACAAGTGAACCTGGCTGTAGTCGAATGAGCTACAGGGCCACGCTGAAGGGGTGGGAAAAACAGAACTCTGGAAAGCGCCGTGTCGACGGCACAGAACTGTCATCAGGTCCGCGAGTGTCCCTCACAGGCGTCTGGGCTAGCCGTTCACGAAGGGCTCTGTGCACATAAGGTATTATAGATAGGAAGTGCCAGGTGGCTGCCTCTTGGTGAAGGAAGTGGAATGTAAGGAAAGAGGGGAAACTAAACAAACGCGGTGGTGCTGAGTTGGAATCCATCAGTGTAAGTCTGTGGTTCTTAATATATATGCATGGACAGATACAGAAATAGAGAAGCAATGACAGGCCGGCAGCACTGAAGACAGCTTGTGCCCAAATCTTGGTTTTTAAGCACTGTTCTCCAACAAAAGGAACCAAAGCTCCTTGGAGATGGGGTTGATTCCAGAGCAATGGCAGGGAAATTCAAGATGATCCTAGATCAATTACCTTGTGAAACAAGAAAATAAGGAAGTGCTCAAAAAAGCAGGGGAGGGACTTAGTGAAAGAACAAGAGGCAACCTCTAGGGAGTGGATGTGGCTCAAGCAGTTGACCACTCACCTCTCACATGGGAGACCCCGGGTTTGGTTCCCAGTGCCTCCTAAAAGAAAAAAGGACAAACAAACAAACAAACAAAAAACAATGAGCAAACAGAAGTGGGAGTCACAGGGGTGGTGGGGTAGAAGGGGGAAGAGACAACCTCCAAAGGCAGTCACCATGGCCAAAGCTGGAAGAAATTAGGCATCAAAATAAATACCAAAAATAATGGATTATAACCGATTGAATAAAATAAGTGAGTCCATCCTGACATAATCAATTAAGTACACAGGTAGAGGAGAAATGGCACCTCTTTCTTGCAGTAGATTTCCAATGCATAAATGCAGAGGGAAAGAGAGAAATAGAAAATCATCACTAAGCAAACGTCACAGGAATAACAGGTGCAGACCGGGTCCACTGATGGATGCTAAAGTCCACCAAAGTTTGAGGAGAAGCAGGATTTGCATGGTCTCAAAGTTTCTCCCCAAGATAGCTGTTAACTGCAGGGGAAAGACGGAAGTTTACAGAGGAGAAACCAGCCAAAATCACCTCACCCAAGAGACAAGACCAACACCCAACAATAAGATATCCTGCCAGCACGAAGCCCGTGATCTAACGCACGAAGAAGGACGCGTCATTTCTGTGGTATGCATAACCTCAGTCCAATAGCCGGAAAACACCGGACAAACCCAATCGGAAAGACATGCAGCAAAACAACGATCGATACTCTTGAGAAGTGTCAAGGTCAAGAAACACAGGGAAAACCTGGGAAGCTGTTCCAGACCGCAGGCGACGAAGGAGAAACAAGAATGCCATGCCATGTGGGATCCTGAGACAAAAATGGGAAAACTGGTGAAAAATCCAAATAAGATCTTTGGTTGAATTAAAGGTGTTGTGCCAAGATGAATTTCTTGGTTCAGATCTTTCTAAGATGGTTCTCTAAGGCGTGAACATGGTGGGAGGGTGGGGGAAGATAGATATGGAAACTCTGAATTGTTTTCACCACTTTTCTGTAAACCTAAAAGTAGTTCAAAATGCAGAGAGCAGCTGCACTTCTGGACTCAGCGTCTGCTGGGCATTTCACGCATTGCCCTGGACAGTTCCCGATCGGGTCTCGTCTCCTCTCTTGGCAGTGGATTCTGTTTTCCTGCTCGAATCCCAACTTATCCCATTTTGTAGATGAAGGGTCTGAGCACAGAGAAGTTAATATATATATATATATGATCCCAGGCCGTCAGTCCAGAGGCCTCCTGGAGCCGCAGGGTCCTCCGAAGGGGCCAGAGGGCTCTTCCCTCCTCCCAAGCCCGGGGTGGGCCGAAGGGAGCAGAAGTTCCTTCCGCTGGGCCTGAGCTGGCGTTCACACTACAGCACCCACTCTTCCTTCCCCCAAATTCCTGTCTAGCTGGGAGAATGGGCTAGGGCAAGGAAAGACCTGAACTGGCGCCGGATTCCCGGGCTTTCTACTGACAATTTGCAAAGTCATCAGTGGGCCTTCTTTCGCATCGATTTCTAAGAAGTGGAAGCAGCACGTTGAACAGCTTGTTTTCCCCAGCCTGGCTGATTCCCAAGCGGGGAAGGCCGGCGTCCAGATGGGGTGATCGGCCTGCCGCCGTTTCTCCCCTCCAGCAGCACGCTTCCAGCAGGGCCTGCCATGCACCCCGACGGCGGCAGCTGGCGCCAAGCCAGGCCTTGTGCCGCGCTGGGGCCGGCGGTGCCTGGACAGTCCCAGCCCGGGCCCCGGCTCAGATGAGGGTGCAGTGACCGCCGGGCGCCCGCAGGCTGTCGGGAGCTGGTGGCTTCCTCACGGGATCTCAGCATCAGGGCCCTTTGAGCTGAGACCCCAAAGTCAGGTGAGGAGGAGGGAGATTCGCGACGCAGACGAGGCGGCGGTGGAGGCCCTGGCCACCTGACTCCGCGTCCCGGTAGCTGGCCCAGGAGTTTGGATTTCTGCGGCCACAACTCGAAGGTCAGTGCAGCACACGCAGATGCTGAAGGCTCGTTGCCACTGCGCCCGCTCCGGGCACTGCGGAAGCTCTCCTACGCCGCTGAGCTATTCGTAATGCTCTAAATTTACACACCTTTTTTTATTGTTTTCTATTTTTGACAAAGACCACAAATTGTCCAACACTCTCGGTCTTCTGCATTTAGGACATTCCTCTGAAGAAATCCTGGGCCAAAGGACTAAAGCAACAAGCAGGCTCAGTGCCCTTCCGGACCCCGGTGCAGCCAGCTCAGGCCGGCACGCGCACAGCGGAGTGCAGTCAGGACCAGGCTGAGGGCCCCTCCCGGGGGCCACCTGGTGGGAAGCACACGGGCTTCCCAGGCGCCTGTCAGGGGGCAGGGACCTTCACAGGTGCCCCCGCTCCTTACCACAAGCCACCAGGTAAGTGTCGGCGTGAGGGCGTGGGAACAAGGGGAAAGCTCGGTCATTCCCTTGGACAATACACTACATTCATTCTCAGTCTTAAGTCGCTTGACCAGCAGCAGAGCCAGTTCTGGGCTCTTTCTGGACACTGATGGTCTGCTGAACGACAGCTGTCCTTCTCCTGGCGTCCTCTCGCCGCTGGACCTTGCGAGAAGACAGTGCGCCCTTCCAGCCAAGGCTCCTGGGCAGGTGGGGGCGGGGAGGCAGGCTCGGGGTGATTCCACCCGACCAGCAGACGCTCAGAGATGGGCTCCTCTTGTGTCTCTTCAAGTCACAGTCCTTCTTACTTTACAAATATTTACAGAGCAGGGTCAGAACCTGCTCTGCCCCAGTTGCTATTCCCCAAGGGCAAAGGGCACTCTCCAAGGTATTTATCGGTCCTCAGAATCCAGAGACAAGGGCACTATTGTTTGGGACCCTGGAGATGACTAATTCATTGCTAGCGTCTCCCGCTCCCCAAGCAGAAGACCCAAGTCACTCTCCTCCCCGGCTGCGGCCAAGAGATGGCAGGACAAGCAGGGGGAAGGGTGGCTGTGGGTCCCTGGGCCCCGGGCAGGCTTGGAGTGTCAGCCCTGATCATGGATCAGTGGGAATCACATGGGGAAGGGAGAGAAGCTCCTGGCACGTGGCTGCCGGGGTCAGGGCACGCACAAACACACCGGCCAGCGCCGCTCGCCCACGCTGCCGCCACGCCGTGGCAGTGACAGCCTTGCCCGCTGGGCGGGGACAAGCCAGCTGCAGGGAGCCTCGTGCCCACGTCCCATCTCCCCGGCATCTCCCTCCTTGAGAATTAAAATCCAGCCGCACCTCCAGGCACCAGGGCAGAGAAGACATACAACCTGCGCCACAGACCCCGCCCACCTCCACGCAAGGACCTCAGGGGACCTCTGGCGCCCTAGACTAGAACCGGACACATCACGGCCGCTTCCAGGAACGCGGTCCGGGGAATCGTGGCCGAGCGTCCAGCAGTGAGAGCACAGAGCAAATGCAAACAAACACGTCCCCCTCCCGCTCCCACACACAGCCACGTGATCCGGGTGCCAGGCTTCCACCGGCAACCTTCAAACAGCTGCTTAGTGTTTTTCACCAGAGGCAAGTGTGCAGAAGGGGGGTCCCTCCTCCTCACCCGCTCCAGGCACGGGGTGGTCTGGAGGCAGCTCACGGAGGCCGGCCTATTCCAGAACCCAAGCAGGACCTGGCAGGAAATGCAGCCACATCGCTGAAGTTCCGAGTTTACAGGCGGTGGGGTCACCTGTAAATTCTGTCTGGGGTCCCAGTGTTGGCACTGGAAGGGCCCTCCAGATCCTACACACAACATCCGCTCGCATTTCACGGAGGAAAACGGGGAAAGGACTCGCACCTGCTCACACAACCTGCCTGCCGTTGACTGGGGGCCACTAAGTGAGTGAGGGGCCAGTGACAGCAGCTTCAGGACAAAGCATCCGAGTCTGCTCACGCGTGTGAGACCACGTGGTTTCAGAGCTACCACAGGAGAGGACTGGTCCCCGGAGCTGGCCATGTCCACCTCTGGGCCACAGACCCGGGGCACCACGAAGCCAGTCAGCGACCTTTTCATCCCCAGGGCTCTCTTTTCAAAGGTTCAGAACAAGGTCTTCTGGATTGGTGGGTTTGTGCTAACTTATACTCAGAGCCTTTTTTTAAAAAAATTCACAGTCATCCAACTTCTCCAAAGATGATTGTGGCACATGCACCAAGGCCACGGTACAAAGACGAGGCAGGGGGCCAGCCGGGATGGGCCCAGACACGTAGCACTCGCCACTTTTCCCAAAGCCACACTTGCCCACACAGGCAGGTGCGGGAACGAGGACACCTGAAAGCAAGGAGCTGCACAGGCCGGGAGGAGCCTTCAGCAACACCAGTTCTTAACCTCTAGGCAATGCTTACACTTAGCAGACGCCGGGAACTTGTCACCATATAAGACGTCTTCAAAGTAAAAATAAATCGCCACGTAATTACGGATGAAAGAAACCTAAGAGAGAAGTGTGAGCCTAAAGCCCCAAGCTCTTAACGGGGCTCAAATCTCAACCTGCCACCCCCAAGCTGTGCGACCTTGAGCTGGTTACTTAGGCCTGCCAGGCCTCAGTTTCTCCATCTGTAAAATGGTGACAACACCTACATCCCAGGAGCCGTGTGGGTGAGGATTCAGAGACGGCACAGGAACGGAAAGTACCAAACAGAAGGTCTGGGCCAGGGCAGCCCTCAATAGATGGCCACCCTCTTTACACGCCAAGGATTGCCAGCTTTTTGGAAAGACAAATTCTTGGTAAAGCTCTGCTCTCTAGAGCTATGAGGTATAGTCATATATCAGGTGCAAAATCAGTAAGGGCCCACCTGGGACTCCGGGAAGGGGACTGGCCCCTCTAAGAAGCTCCTCCCCAACAAGCTTCTGTCCTCCGGGAGGAGCCAGAGCCTGGCCCACCCTGAGGTCTGGTGAATAGTCTAATCCCTCTGCTTTGAGGCCCATCAAGGCCCTGGCTCTCCCGGGTTTCTCCCCTAACTTCCAAGGATGCCCTGTCCCTGATAAGGCTCGCTTCGGGCTCAGCCAAGGGCTGCGGGAGCCGGCCCGCCCGCGCGCCCGGAGCACCACCCGCTCTCAGAAGGACTCACCCCTCTCCTTCTGGCCTCATCGTTCAGGGCCTCCACCCAGGCCGCCTGCCACTGGCTCCTCCAGCTCTTCAGCGTCAGGATCCAGGTGAGCAAAGCGTCCGTCTCCGGCCGCTGCCCGTCTCCAGGCTCCTCCACCCGCTGCCGGGCCCGGGGGCGCGCCCTGGCCAGCGCCCACTGCGCCAGGTACCGGCCCACCGTGCCCAGGGCCGCGACGAAGAGCGACACCAAGACGAGCCACTGGACCTCACCGAGCCACGAGCCGAGCCAGGCCATGGCGGTGGCGCATTCCTGGCCCGCCTGGCCCCAACTTCCCCGAGCCGCCCCGCTCCAGGGCGCAGAGCCCGCAGGCGGCGAGTCAGGACATCAGCCCGCGGCGGGGCGGGGCGGGGCGGGGGCGCGGCGGGCAGGGCCGAGCGGGGCGCCGACGAGCCCAGGCCCCGGGCGGCCCCACGCGTGGGCCCGAGCGCGGGCGCGCGCAACTGGAAAGCGAAGACCCGCCAGCAGCCCCCGCGGCCGGTGCTCCCGATCGCGCGTCTGGCAAGTTCCTGAGGCCGCGGCGCGCTTCCCGGCCGCTTCCTCCTCCCCCCGCGCCCCTCCCTCCTCCTCCTCCTCCTCCTCCTCCTCCCCCTCCTCCTCCTGGGCTCGCCGTTCCAGACGTCCGGCCCGCGGCCCCGCAGCGGCCGGAGCAGGCTTGGGCCGCGGGGCGGGGCGGGGCGGGCGGCGGGGGAGGGGAGGGAGGCGGCGCCGGGGAGGAGGGGGGCGGAGCGGGGGCGGCTCCCAGGAGGGGGCGGCCCCTGTCCCGGGGCCCCCAGCCGCGTGCTCCCGGGCCTCGGCTCGGCTCAGCCTCCCTTAAAGGCCCCGAGGCCGGTCCCCCGGGTCCCCAGATCCTGCCACAGGCGCGCGCCCCGCCCTCGGGCCCCTGCCCGCGGTGGCGGCGAGGTCACCGGGCCGTGCGCGCCCCGTGCCGCTCCCCCCAGCGCTGCCCCGCCCGCGGCGTGCCCACGCGACAGCCACGCTGCGCGGGATTGTTCCAGTTCATCAGCTGGACTGCAGCGGCTGCCTGGGGCCCGCAGGGTCGGGTTTCGCGTGCCCGCGTGCGTGCGCGCTGCACACTTGAGGGGTGGCTTCGAGGAATGCCATCTGGCCCCCAGCAAGCCAGTGTCTGGTTTAATCGTGCTTTGGAAAGTCCCTAGAAACCCACATCTCGCGCCCTCGAGGCGGGAGGGCTCCCGGTGGATGTGGGGCTCGGCTTGGGGGCCGCGGGTGGATGTGAGGCTCGGCTTGGGGGCTGCCCTGCCCGCGGCCCCGGAGGGTCTCAGCGGTCGCCCCCGGCTGGCCTTCTGGGAGCGAATGTGTTTACTGAGTGTGTGTGTGACATGCTCCCTGCCCCTTCCCCTGGCCGAGGCAACCCCCCACCCCCGTTGGGAAATGCCAAGGAAGCCGGGTAGCCTGAGGTTCCCCAAAGCCCTCCCAGTGCAAGGCCGAAGCCATGAAATGGTCATAGGCTGATGGACCTCCCTGTGCTTACTAAGGGGCTTTGGCCTTGAAATTGGGCTACATGGACCTGAACACTCAGCCCTCCCTGACCTAGCCAGGGACTCGGGGTGGGGGGCAGGGGGCAGCCTAGGGGTTCCTGCACACTAGCTCTGCCTCAGGTGCTCCCCGTGCAGAGTGCAGAGTGGCTCATAGACCTCCTGAGGACCCGACCTAGAAGATGGGCTGATTTGGCAGCAGATTAAGAATTAGATCTAGTTCCCAGGCTGGTGGTATTTATTGAGCACCTATTAGGCAAAACCCTGGGGACAGACACAGGGACTGTGCTGGATCTGCTCTGAGTGTTAAGGACAGGGTGGGGGTGTGGATAGGGCACTGAGCTGGGCAGGGGGCCTCTTGGTGTATGGCATATGATGAAGCAGATGTGCAAAGATCCTGAGGCCTGCTTGTAGCTCTGCACTACTGAGGCAGGAGGTGGTGGGAAGGCTGGGAGTGCCCAGGAGGGGGGCTGCGGCCACAGCTGAGGTTCAGGATGGTCGACTGTGCAGCGGGAAAAGGAGCAAAAAGCCATCACAAGCACAGAGTGAAAAAATTAAATTGTATAAAGATCCCCCCTGGCAGTCGTCCCACCGGCTGCCCAGCTGTCTTCCCTAGGTTGGAGGCGGAGAGCCCAGCTGGAAGGTGAACCCAAGGGGCCATGGGAAGCTGAGACTTTCTCGCAGAGGGAAGGAAAGGGGATGTGGGTGGACAGGAAAGGGCCTTTCTTGCTTAGAGGCTGGAAGGCAGCAGAGGAGGGTGGGTGCTGACCAAGCTGAGTTTGAGGATGAGGGGCAGCCCGAGGGGAAGGAGGTCACACCCAGATCTTTTGAAGGGGGCTGAACGGAGGGCCTTGTGAGGAAGGGAACAGGACCTGGCAGGTAGTGGAACCGGATTGCCCAGTGGGGGGAGGGCCCTCACTGGCTGGGCCACATAAAAGACCCTGCCCACTTTCTGCGGGTCACCCCCTCATTAGACAAGAGCCCACAGGCCATCTCACCAAGGACTGGGGAATTGCTCTTTGCTCTTAGCACATTTGTGCTGTGTAAGCAGAAACAAAGGAAACCCCTTGCTACTGACTTGGAGGAAGCTCCTGATTATTTCTGAGCTCTAGCCAGGTCTATGCAGTGGATAATTCCAGTCCTGCAGGTCCCCTGGCCTGTGTACCTGGGGTGACAGGACCCGACGGCTATGCAGCTCCCGCCCCATGGGTGCACCGTCCCTGCCGGAGTTGGAGGTCACGAGATGGCCCATGTGGCGTGACCAGTGGAACCTGTCCCCGTGGACATGCCCAGAAGTGTGCCTGCCCGGCTGAAACCAACAGCCGTCCTGGATGCAGTTAGTCATCCCTCTGGAAGGCTTTACAAAAGGAGTGTAAACATATTGGCATTGAACTACTTCTGGGTAGACGCACACTGAGGGACAATAATGGCGTGGACTCAGAGGAGAATGCAGGTGGCAAAAACATGCAACAGGAACTGAAGTACCTCGTAAATCTCTGGAAAGGCCATTCTGGGCCCCGCCCCATTGTCCAAGGTGGGGGGAGGGTCTGCACCGCTCAGCTCTCCAGCAGCAGCCCCCACCCCCACCGTGACATTTGCTGGTCCGGTCAAGCCACCCTCTCCCCACGGGTGGACCCAGCTCCCTTGTCCCCTGGAGCAAGACTGCAGCTCCGGCTGGAAGGCTCTCGTCCTGCCCCACCACACACCCAAAGGCCGTCCACGCTTTTCAAGCGCTGCTGCCCACTTCTTTTGGTTCAGAAAATGAAAACACTGTGGCTGTAGCCGAGTGCCATTGTGAGCCAGTCCCCCAAGGCGCTGGCTCTGAGCTGTGAGCAGGTGGCAGGGCCGTGGAGCCCCAGGGCACTGACCCATGCCCCCTTGCCCTGCCCTGACCCCGTGGGCATGGTTATAGCACAGCTCCCAGTGGCCCAGGCAAACCCATCTCTCATCAGCTTACTGGGCTCCATCAGAAGCAGCCCACCGCCTGGGAACATTCTGGAAAGGCATTGCTCAGAACCTGGGTCCCCTTAGCAGGGAGGAAACAGAAGAAACAATATTTCTAAGTGCCTCTTCAGAATGTTCTACAGTAACAGGTTGTGAGGTGGGAGTGCAGGATACAGGAGTACAAGCCCATTGTTCTCTTTTTCATTTTTAAAATGCTCTCCACATAGATGAAGTCACTTGCTGGGTGTTCTCTGCCAGGGCACTCAGTCCCCAGGTTTCGTTCTTCATCAATGCATCAAGAATGGAAGTAGTTCAACATCTTCCCCTGCCAGTCCTGGAAAGTTCTGTGATGATGTTACATTTTAAAAATTAAAGATAGGTCTAGTGTTATATATGTGTAATGTCTATAAATAGTTATACTGTTAATATAAGTTATTCATTACTGTTGAACCAGATCTTATATATACATATTAAATATTTATAAAAATTTGTCGGGAAGCAGATGTGGCTCAAGCAGCTGGGTGCCCACCTACCACATGGGAGGTCCCAGGTTCAGTTCCCAGTGCTTCCTAAAAAGAAGACGAACAGAGAGCAGACCCCACGCGCACCCCGGCGGGGGGGGGAGGGCAAGGGGGGAAATGCATTTAAAAATTGTGGCTTCTGATCATTTTCCACTTTAATTATCTTAAATTTTTAGGAGGGAAAAGGGATGCTCCAGGAAGCCTAGAGTTTGATGCTTCCCCTTTACCCTCAAGCAGTTTGAACATTATTATCATTATTTGAATTCCCCAGTTGTGACTCCAAAGGCGGGAGGTGGGCGACTGTGCGATGGCTTCACCGGCATCCATGGGCAGTGCACAGGCTTTCTCTGCGGCACGCAGAGGACACGTTCCGAGAACTCCCTCCCAGCCAAAGCTGGAGACTCTGAGCGCCTGGCTCGGTGCCCTTCCCTGCGGGTGATGGGGGCGAGATTTCTCAAGAGCAGGGAGCCCGGGGAGACACCTGATGCCGTCGCCTGGTTAGGTCTGCGTGGAGTCAGCCATTTCCACGCTCGGAAGGCTTTGGTCTACTGGAGGTCAGTTTCCTGGCCTGACTGAGGGGACGATGCAGGAAGCCGGCTAACCCTGCCAGAGGCCGCCGGCTGCCAGACGGACGCAGCGTCAGACGGGACCTTTCCCCACGAGAGGCCTTGAATTCTCTCACTGATCACCTGTCCACGGTGCAGAAGGCTCCTTAGCCTCCTAGAGCTGCCCGGGTGAAGGACCACAAACCAGCAGGCCAGAAACAGCACGGGAGGCAGAAGCCCGAAATGGACGTGTGGGCAGGGCCAGGCGCCTCCAACACCCGTGGGGGCAGGATCCTTCCCTGCCTCGGGGGCGGCGGCCACTGCGTTCGCTGGCCGTGGCCGCCCCTCCCGTCCCTGCCCCCGTGTCCAAACTGGCCTCTCCATATCCAGCCACCAGCCCAGTCTGTCGCCCTAACAAACTCTGTCTGCAGAGACCCTATTTCCAAACAAGGCCACTTTCTGAAGCGCTGGAGTTGGAACCTCACCGTGTCTTTTTGGAGGACCTGGTTCAGCCCATGTGTGGTAGTGTGAGGCTTTTATGGACCTTAGAAATATCATGCCCTGAGAGCTAATCCATTCCCGTGGGTGTGAGCCCACTGTAAGGGGAACTTTCGATTAGGTTACTTCTGTAGAGTGTGACCCAGGGTGGGACTTAGTCCTCCTCCTGGAGTCCTTTATAAGCCGGATGAATTCAGATGAAGAGAGAGAGAGCCACGGGAATAGGAAGCTGAAGGAACGAGACCCAGAGGAGAAGGGAGAGGCCAGCTCATGCTGCCATGTGCCTTGCCGTGTGGCAGAGGAGTCCGGGATCGCCGGCAGCCCGTCTTCGGGGAGAAAGCATCCGCCGATGATGCCTTGACTTGGACATCTCTGTGGCCTCAGAACGGTAAGCTTGCAAGCTAATAAATCCCCCTTGTAAAAGCCACCTCGTCCCTGGTGTGTTGCATTTTGGCAACCTAGCAGGCTAGAGCACCCAGCACCTTCCCAGGGAGAAGCAGCAGCCCCGAGGCGACTACAGCATCTGCCAGGCTGCCAGAAGTTTCTCAGTCTGAAGACCGGCCCTACATAAGCCGCCCCTTACAGGGACTGTCCTAGAGGGGGTGCTTATGGTGGAGCGTGATAGGTCCCCTTCTGTGTGGATGTCACCCCACATCCCTACGAGGTCCTTGTGACTGCACCAGGCAAGGTCGGGCATTTGGCAGGAACTCGCAGCAATCAGAGCTGGATGTGCTGAGCGTTTACTACGGCCAGGCGGGCAGGAGACAATCTACTTAATTGTCTTAATTTCCATGGCCACGCTCAAAGGATGTATCCTCCCATTTTAAGACTGAGGAGGCAGAGTTCAGAGAGGCTGAGTAACTTGTCAAAGCCCACACAGCAAGGGCACAGTCAGGGTTGGACCTCACAGGGGTGTCTACCCCCAAAGCCACGTTCTTTTTATAAACATCGAGGCAAACATTCTTCAAAAAAAGAGGAAGGCGAAGGGGCTCCATCTCTCACACTCACAGGCAAAGATCTGACTGAAGCAGATGAATTAATTGGCTTCTGTGTCTTGAAGTCGAGGAGATGTAGAGTCAGTCAAGCTAAGGGTGAGGAAGCTTCAGGGATTCCGCTGACAGGCACCCAGCCCCAGGGCCTGCCCTGGAGACTCCGAGGAGGGCCTGGGGGCTGCCCGTCCCCCAGCAGGCCCATCCCACTCCCACCCTAAGCGTTAACAGCCAACAGGAGGTGACCTCACTGCCATCCTGGTGACGTGGGGCCAGTGGGGACCCTGAGTCATGCCAGGGCTGCAGGGAGGCGGCGGCGGCGGCCTGCCAATAGCTCGCCCTACGCTACCCTGAGGACGCGTCTGCCACCCAAGTCTGGGCGCGTGACCCCACCGCCATCTCCACCAGGTGAAGCTGTGACACCTGCCTGAGAAGGAGGGCACTTGGCGTTTTGGCTCGCCCCCAAGGCCGGGGGCGACGTTGCAGTCATAATATTCCTAATTAACCCTACATTTCGTTATGTACAGAACAAGCACCTCCAGGAGCCGGCTGCTGTCTGCCAGTTTGTCCTTACTCCAAAGAATGCTGACCCCACCCCGGCCACCGCGTCCAGAACCACAGCCAGGAGCTGGTCCTGGGGGCTTGGCCTTGCTAGGCAGGATAGAATAGGGACCTGAGGAGGAGGGGCGGAAGGCTAAGGAGCCACACAAACCCCTCGTGGTAGGGGAAACTGAGGCAAAGGCCTGTCTACTAGCATCAGCCTGCTGAGTCACACAAGGCAGGAAGGGGCAGCTCACAGCTCACACCCAGCAGCTGCCTTATCAGTGTCCCTAACAGGGTGGGAGGAGGGAAGGGGCAGGAGGGGCAGCAACACCCTGCAGCTCACAGCTCACGCCCAGGGCTGCGCTATCAGAAGGCAGCAGCCGGCAACTGAGGGAAGGGGCTGGGGGGGCTCCACCCCCACCCCCACCCCCACCCACTTTCAGGTTACCTCATGTCTTGTGCACAGTGACCAGAGGGCAATCACCCCCGGACAACACGCCCTGCAGAGCTTGTGGACAGCAGCCAGGAGCCAATACCCCCGGAGCTCCCCTGCTTTGTCTCAAATAGGCGAGTCAGCACAGCTCTGGAGCCCTGCACCCCATAAAATAGGGCAGAACTCGCATTGCTCTTCCTTGAGGATGCCCACTCCCCTGTCTGGGAGTGTACTTCTGTTCTGTTAGCTTAACCCCTGATACAGTCTCTACTTGTTTAATTAATTTGTGGCTCGTCCTTGAATTCTTTCTCACGACAAAGCCAAGAACCTACTGGCCCTGATAACGTAGTGATGTGTCCCCTGTCCAGTTCACAGGGACTTGCCGGGGGCAGTGGGAACCTGGATGCAGGGTGCACTGAGGAAGAGAGAGGTGAAGGCACAGAGCCACCCTCTCCCCTGGGAATTTCTCCAACTGTTCACAGAGGCTCTGGCTGGGGGTGTCAGCCAGAGGTCCTGGATCCCTGGGGCAGGACCCCAAATGGGGAGCTGTTCTTAGTGCCTCAGAACCTGCGGGGTCCACCTCAGCAACCCCTTCCTTTGGCCGCCCCCAGTGCCGGACCGCACGGGGCATGCAGCCAGGAAGTGAGGCACGTTCCTGGTAACTAATGTTTTGTCTGTGTTCTGGCCGATAGAATCAACCAAATACCTGGAGGAAGAATCAGCCTCTTTAAAAGTTAAAGGAACTCCTATGAAAGGGCTTTCCAAAGGACTCAGGAGCCCCCACTTAGCTACGTATCATTAATGTGTTGGTTAGAAATGGTCATTAACCATTCCAGTGGCTCTTAAATAGCCAAATGAAGCAAAGTAAACACCTTTTCTGGTCTGTAACAACCGATCTAGTGATAAAACATCAATCCCGTGTGGTGTGCTGTAGCGCACTTGGCACTAACTCCTATAACAGGAAGAGGCACCAGTCGTTATCCCCGTCGTGCAAATGAGGGGAGCGAAGCTTCGAGACGCATCCGGGTGACTCGCCAGGGGCAGTGAGGCTTGCAAGGGGCTCAGCTACACCTGGAGCCCAGGCGTTCCCTGCAGGATCCTTTGTGCGTCCCTGTGGAGTCGGGAAAGGGGAACTCCGCGCGCCTACATGCCCGGGCGGTGACAACGCAGGAGGCGTGGCCTCACCTGCCGGCACCTGGGGTTCTCAGCTTCTCCTCTCAGCACAGCATTTCCCGGCACAGTCGCCTCCGGGAAACCCAGGCAGCTCCGTCTCCTGGGAGCCCTTCCCACGGCAGGGTGGGAGGAGCCCAGCAGAGGAGGAGGGGGCCTTTAGCACACCCACAAAACCTGGGCTGACTTCAGGACTGGCGGGCAGGAGGCAGCCGGCCCCCACCCCATCCCTAGCTTCCTCTTGGTCTCAGGGAGCCTCAGGTGGTGGGAGGAACCGATGGCGGGGAAAAGGATTGGCCCCACCCTTTTCTCTGTAGCAGTCCCACGTCGCGGTTCCTGGTTTTATTTACATGCATTGTTTTGGCCTGGCAGCTCTGCTTCTGGCAGGATGGAGTTCAGAATCCTCCGGAAGCCAGGCTACCCTCCTGGGGCTAGCACTGCACAGGGAATCCACAGCCTTCCCTCTTCCCATGCAGCGCCGAGCTTGGCTGACAGCGGGGTGTCTCCAGGCTCCCCCAAAGCAGCAGGGAAGAGAAAGCAGGCTGACGTGGGGGTGCTTGTGTCTGGGCTACCCGGGGGCAGTGGGGACAGGGCAGGCGTTAAGGCCACGCGGGGTGGGGAGGGGGCAGATGAGGGCGGAGAGGTTTGCAGTGAGACCCCACATTGAACAGGCCTCTTCGGAGGGAAACAGAAGAATGTTCCAGCAGCCTAGGACGAAGGCAAGGAAGCCGCCCTGGGCTTTGATCTCAGCGGCTCCCCCGGCCTCCCCCCAGCGTTCCCGTGAAGCTGGTGTCAGGCTGGGACCGCCCCAGGTGCCCCACAGAAGTCCCCCTGGAGGGAAACGCCCTTCCCGGGTCCCCCACGAGTTCCACAACTCAGCTGCTCCACGGGACACGGATTCGGCGCTGCAAAATCGCCAGCAGAAACAGCGGGTGACAAGGCCAAGGTGCCAAGGCGCTCGGCTCAGCCGAGGTGCTGGCCTCAGGCACAACACGAGTGGAAAGGACCAGAGGCGCCCTAGCAGGAATCGAAGCCAGCAAGAGGACTAGCACTGCCACGTGTGGCTTTAATTCTCTCCGTGGTGCTGTTGAGGTCGGGCAAAGTCGGGGACGATGGTCCCTCTAGGTTCTTGGCGACGGTACATGGACGAATTTAAGAACGTGCCGGTTTAGTTAGGCCAGTAGCTCATTGAGAAAGTGGGAGGAGAATAGAGACATCCCCCGGTGCAGGTGCAGGTGCGGCTGCTCCGGGCAGGGAGCCATTTGGCTGGTGGGGTTTCCAGTTAGACTATTAATTATTCCCCCCCTTGCTAATGTCTGGGGGCAGGGCCCCGGCTGTTTGCTCTTCTGATTGGTTACCCCACCTGTCGGTTTCCCAGGGGGCCCAATCGTGAGGCCCGTGGAGGGTACCCGGGGCTTTCCCTTGACCCTACCTGAGATCTGTTCCAGATGGGGGTCTCGCAGGGTCCTTCCGGCAGCCTCCTGGCGGGGTCAAGGGCCACGTGTTCTCGGCCATGCTTTCCTGCCAGGCCTTAGACTCGCCTTCCGTTTTCCTAAACTGGCCTGCCTCCCTGTGACCTCAGGAAAGCGGACCACGCGATGGCCATGCCGGGGGAGAGGGACTCCTCAAGGACCACGTGGCTGTCCCCTGCCCAGCCGAGGCTGGGCCACAGGGGTCAGGGGCTCTGACTCCGCAGACAGCTCCCCTCACGAGCCGAGAACGAGCCTTTTGAAGGCAAAGTGCTACAGAACAGAGCCTGGCTCCAAGGCCGGTTGCCCGGGGACCTCAGTTCCATCTGCTCTCCAGTAAAGCCATGGGCACCCACTTTAAAAAGCCATCAGAGCTGCTCTGCAGGGAAGGCTAGGACGTGCCCAGCCCACGTCTCCCCTCACTCAGGCCCCCCCAGAAGATGACGTGTTTGTTCAAGTACAGGAAGTCACCGTGCTTGTGGGGAACAGAAAAACAGACGGGGCCCCCAGAGGTATGTCTGGCGTGAGAACCGTGCCATCCGGGAGCAGCCAGCGGCGTGGAGCCTGGCCTGGCCGCCACCTGCTGTGCCAGCCGCCGTCTGTTCAGCAGCTGGACGGCGGCACCTCCCGGACAGAGCACATGCTTTGCGGAGGCAGCGTCCTGTCTCTAAATCTCTCTGTGAGGTGCAAAGATGGACTGACTGGACGTGACCAGGTGGCCGTCCCCTCACCAAGGCAGAAGATGGAGGGAATAAATAGGAGAAGCTTCCCACCTGTGGGTTTATGAGACTCAAAGATTCTAGTGCAAGGCGGAGTGTAGGAAGTAAACAGGCTGATCACGACGGAACATAATACCCGGAGCATCCAACCACAGGCACGTTCAGGGAGCCCATTAGAGAAATTACCCCGAGGTGCGGCCAAGGGGCAGAGCAGCTGCTCTTGCCACACTGCCCATGCTTCTTAATGAGTCTTGTCCTGAGAAGACCGAGAAAAGAAGCTTCTCACTGGGAAGAGGGGAGCCAGGCAGGAGAGGCCGTGCCAAATGTCCTCCTCCTATAGGCTGGGACCGGCTACAAGGAGGCAGGGACTCGGCCGGCCCTGGAAAGAGAGGGAGACTCCGCAGACACTGGCTGACACGTGTCTATGAATGGACAGACAAAACGGGGTCCATCCGTGCAGCGGAATTTCAACGGACTCTCCCTCGGCCACGGAAAGGAGCGAAGAGCTGACACGTGCCACGACGTGGATGCACCTGGAAACCTCGTACTGCGTGAAAGAAGCCAGGCACAAAGGGCCACGTGTGGTATGACTCCTTATGTGAAATGTCCAGAATAGGCAGGTCCATAGGGACAGCAGAAGGGGGCTGGGGGATTGGGGAATGGGGAGAGGCTGCTAGTGGGTACGGGCATTCCTTTTGGGGTGATGACATCTCCAGGATGTGGGAGCATCTCTGAAATGGAAATGTCAAGAAAGTTAGTGCTACGGAAAGAGGAAGGGGTGGTCACAGGGGCAGAGAAGAGACTTGATCTGATTTGGAGAAGGAGAGCAGAGGTCCCCTTCCAGAGGAACCAGGGGGTGGCACAGGGGGGCTTGGAGGGGGCCAGGAGGGGGCTGGTGAGGGAGGGGCATCAAGGTGGTGGCAGGTAAGTGGCTCAGGTGGCTGGTGGGCCCATGAGAGCACTAACTGATCTCAGACACCAGTGGGAAAAGTCAATGAAGGAGAGGACCATGCACAGGCTGAGAAGTTCTGCAGGCAAGAGCCAGTCAGCGAGAGGAGGGAAAGAGAAACCACAGCGGTGGAGGACACGGAGAGCCACGCGCTAAACCATCCCGTCCGTGCAGCTCTGATGGGCCCCGATGACAAAGCAGCACAAACGAAACTGGAATCGTGTGGCTGCAAAATCGCAGGCAGACCCTAGAAACAGACGCCCAGGTGTGAGCTTGGTGCCCGGTGGACTCAGCGTCACAACACGGGACATTGGGCAAGGACAACATTCATAGACCTTGGGATAGAATATAAAACAGAGAGAGAACAAAGAGATCAATTGGTCAACACTTGATTTCCCAGATAGGGAAGGAGGAGACACCAGCCGTGAAGGACCAAGGGGCAGCCGAGCAGGTGAGGGCAGGCGAAGGGCACGGCCCTGGGACGCCATTCGCAGACCTGGTTTCTGGCTGATTCCTCTGCTGCAACCACGATGTACAAACACTTGGGAGCTCCCCGTAAATAACGGGGATGACAGCTCTTGGTACATAACCGGAGAGCAGAATAGGGGAAAATGAATTCAACCGCAAACGCATTCTTTTTTATTTAATTTTTCACTTTATTTTGTACATTTAATAATTGCAAATATAAACAATAAGTAAAAAGAAAACAGCTGAATAAACACATACATTTTTCAATTAAATGTACTGGATACATATAGATTTTTAAAAAATCATACAATATGTAACATAATATATTTGGCTCATAGTAATGCAATCATACAGTTATTTGTCCTTTTGTGTGTGGCTTGGCAAATGCAGTCCTGATGCCAATATTTAACTTCAGATGAATAAATAGTAAAAAAAAAACCATAGAAAATGAGTTGAAAGGAGAACAGAGCCATCCAGCTTTGGGGGAGGCTTCTCTTTGTCAACACAATGGAAGGAAGCTTAAAGGAAAGATCCCTCCCTCCTCCCTCCTCCCTCCTCCCTCCCCCCTCCTCCCTCCCTCCTCCCTCCTCCCTCCATTCTTCAGGTAACTCATGATTAGAGCACCTACTGGCATGGCAGGACAAAGCACGGATACAAATATTAAACATTTGTACAACAACAAAAACACGCCTGCTTCCCACACACCTGGAGTCGTCTTTACCTGAGTCTCCTTTACTCCCACTTCTGATCCATCCAGTCCGACCTGAATCCAGATCCGGTCAGCCCTTCCTTTGCCACCCAGCTGCAGCTGCTCAGGTCTCCCTCCCCTGGGCCTGATGGCAGGGCTGTCCAGCTTTCCCCCCCATCACCCCTCCACGCCATCCTGCACCCACCTCCCGACCCATGTGCCGTGACTCCAGGGAGGACGGTGAGAACATGGGTGTTTGGAATCCAACAGGCCTGGCCGTGGCATTCCCCTCTGCCACTTCTAAGCTGTGCGTCCTTGGACATGTGACTCAGCCTTCTCAGCCTCACCTTCTACCTCAGCGAGACGGACATAGCAATGCACAGCTCACAGGGTGCTGGGAGGAGTGAAGGCCACATTATGTGTACAGGTCACTGCAGGTGCCAAGTACAGGTAAGAGGGTTAGGTAAGGTCTGGGGACCTGCCTCACTCAGCCGTCCTCCATAGCTCCCTAGTGCCATCAGGATTAAGTCCTTGTATTGTCTCCATTTACACGCTCAGTCACTCTGCACGGCTTGGACCTCTGAACCTTCCGCTGTCACTGCAGCCCTTGGCCTGTGCTCTCTGCTACAGTTTCTCTTGTCCTCTGGACCTGGGGCCTGCAGCAGCCTTCAGTCCCACAGCCGCTGTGCTGGGAGCTCTCGTTATGGCCATCCATTGGCACCTTCTCTCCTGATGCACAGTCTCCAGCATCCTTAGGATAGTCGCACGTCAGTGGCCCCAGCTGGGCTGGAAGTTCCTTCAGGTCTGGGCCATGCCATACAGTCCTTGAGCTCTCGCCGCACAAATTTGCAGGTTTTCAGTAAACATCTCATAATTCGGTTTGGTTTGCAGGTAGAGCCCTTAGCTTCTTGGGGCTGCTGAAACAAAGTAATACAAACTGAGGGACTCGACACACAGAAATCTATTGTCTCACAGGTCTAAGGACCAGAGATCTGAAATCGAGGTGTGGGCAGTGCTGGGCCCCTTTGAAGTCTGTAGGGGGGGTCCTTCTGGCCCCTGCCAGCTGCCGGTGGCCCATCCTGGGGGTCACTGGCTTGCAGTCGCATCAGGACCACCTCTGCCTCCTCCGTCGTCACATGGCCGTCTCCCTGGGTCTGGCTCTGGCTCCTCTCTTCTTATAAGGACACCTCATCTTAATTTAACTCATCTGTCTGTAATTACCCTGTTTCCAAATAAGGCCCTGTTCTGAGGCCTGGTTAGAACGTCAGCAGAGGTTTTGGGGACACAGGCCATCCCCTAACAAGCCCTGCCGTTCAGTGGCGCCTCATCCAGGCGCCCTCCAAGGCAGGGAGGCCCTGCCCCTGCCCCTGCCCCCTGGGCCCAGTCCTTCCCCGGGGCCAGGCTTGCCTCTCTGTAATGCACGTGGGCGCCACACTCCCAGCGCAGTCACCTCTTCAGGGGAGGATCTCGTGTGGGCTGAGACCTCGGGCTCCAGGTCAGCCTTCCTGGGTCCAGATTCCGGCCACTGGGACCTAGGCAAGTTATCTTACCTCTCTCTGCCTCGGTTTCCTCGACTGTAAAGTGGGACTCAGCAGCGAACCTACCTCTTGGAGCTTCCAAGAGGATTAAATAAGTTAATAAACATAGGCAAAAGCGTAGGGTCTGGCACACAGTGACTCCTCGACATCCCTCAGAGCCTCGCCCACGGCAGGCATAAATGGTGACCCTGCTATCGGGTCTCTAGGCCGGGAATTCCTGTCCTGTCAGCTTTACCCCACCACCGACGGGCGCCCATCAAATGGTTTGGGCCCAACAGATGCCTGTTGGGTGAATGAATGTGAAGGATAAAAATCAACAGGCACATTTTCTACAAAGCTGAAGCTGGAGGTCCCGAATTTGCAGTCACCAGGCTGGTGCGGAATGTTGACTTCCTACGGCGCCTGGGGGAAGGGAACCCCGAGGTGGGGAATTGGGGGTTGGATGCAGAGGGCTTCTGGGGGCAACACGTGTTCCTTGCCCTGGTCAGGCCTCAGGGAGCCAACACTGCCGAGCAGCAGCCCTTTCTGTGAAGGACACACAGGGGTGCGTGCAGGTGTGCAGAAGACAGAAACAGAACCCCAAGCCGCGATCACAGGCAAACACCCACAGCTCCCCCAGGCTTCCTGCCAGGCTGCGTGGTAAGTGTGCATGGCATGTCCCTTCCTTTCTGAAGACCCCAAGTCGCCAGCACAACCAGGAACCCAGGGCTGGTGTCCTTAGGCCATTCTTGGCTGCATCCCCGGGGCAGGAGCCAAGGGCTCCTTGGTGAGGCATCGGCGATTCCTCGCCCTGCACTGGCATGTGAGAAAGCGGTCCCGCTCGGAAAGCTTCTGTTTTCCCTAAGTAACAATCTTGACTTCAAAATCTGCAGGGTACGGCTCTGAGAGGCCTCCTTGTGGGGGGAGTCTGATGCTATTCACGTTGACATTGTCTGGGTAATAGACACATTCAAAAACCGACATGCTATGCACAGTCGTCTTTTCTTCCTGGTATTTACAAAGTCACCGCTGCTGAGTGAAATGAAATGGCCGCCTGCGCTGGGCGTGGCCGGGAGGGCCCCGTTTCCAGAAGGGCTTTTCCAGGGGACAAAAGACAACTGACCTGTGGGACCTTCTGCAAAGACTGAACGCACCCCACAGACGTGCAGATAGAGCAGCAGGCGGTAATCAACGTAGTTGCCGTCCTAGAGAGCACTTATCCGCGTGGACAAACAGCAGACTAACCAGCAGGCGGCTGCCCCCTCAGTAAAATGGAAACGTAGCGCCAGCCAGTCACTTGGTTCTGCTTGGAAACCCTGACTCAGCATGTTCTGACGTTGCCCCTGGGCAAGTGCAGGGCTGGGCACCCCTGTGAACCTCTGTTCACAACGTTTTCATCAATGGAGCAATGCCTAACCTGGCTTTACGTGAGTTTCTGTCTAGAGATGTCTTATTTAACGTGAGCTGTTGATTCACTACCGTGGACTCCCGGCCCACAGCTCTATGACTCCTGCCTGGAGGAAGCTTCTCTAACGCACATATTTTCTCCGTGAGGCACATCAAAGCCTTCAGCACTATACTTGGGGATCATTTATACAGAGAAATTGCACACACATGTGCAAAAAAAGGTACAAAAATGTGAAAAATGTGGCACTAAATATACCATGAAAAAAAAAACACTTGTTTACAGGTGAGGTAAGAACAGGAAGGCAGAGCTTCACCTTGTTTGGCCTCAGCTGTGTTGGGGAAAGACAATGAAAGCGAAATCCTCCCCCCACCCAGGAAAGGCCTCCACAAAGGCCGGAGAGTGAGAAGTGCAATTCTATCACTGGTCAGCATTAATCCCGGCCGCACTGCAGCACGGGAGTCTGCGAAGAGACTGTGAAGGAAGAAAGCAATCCCCCTTCCTCCCAGCTCAGGAAGGGCCCCCTGTTACCCAGCGCCCCAGGCACAGCGCCCTTTGTCGCCCGCTGTCCAGCTTAAACTCACCCGGGTCTTGGGGTGGTCTTCTGGTTTGCCTATTGCCTCTATCCAAAGCGATAGTAAAACAGCTCCTACCTCTAAGACAGGTGACAGTTACACCTGAGCCAGAGGCCTATGCCTGGCAGCTGGGAAATGTGCTAACAGAAATGTCGCCACTTAAGCAGCTTTGAAAATTCGAAAACTAATTGTACTGGTTTTCTAGTAACCTAATTTTAGAAGTTGACTCTTCGCACTTAGTTCCCTGAAGGATACTAACCAGACATTCTCAGTTTTACTTACAGGAATAAGATAACATCTCAAAGCAAAACCAGACCGAAGGGTGTAAATCAGGAACTTTTCTCAGAGACAGAAAGCTTGATGTCCTTGAGCAGCTGTCTGAGAAAGGAGCACGACTGCATCTACACTGTGGTTTGTTGGTCGCTGAAATCAAGGACCAGCTGGATGTGCTTGAGACAGCACAGGACTGAGAAAGTGCACGCACCCTCCTCACAAGACCCCTAGCCTTTCTTTTTTCTCCCCCCCCTTTTTTCTTTTCCCCTATAAAAACCTCAGCTCCCATTTTCACTTTGGGAAGACTCCCCCAGTTCCTTGCTTGTGCACTCACCATAAATCACCTTCCCGCTGAGGGATGTGTTGTCCTCTGTGGTGCCTGAGTGCTGGAAGTAGCATCCTTGTGGGGAACAAGCTCAACTCCCACGGAGCCTGGACTCAAGGGCACTACCTTACTTGATGTTTCCCTTTCAGAGATGCTCTCAGGTCCTGGAGAAAGACATTCCTGGGTGATAAAGCTGATAAAAGGCTTATTTAGCTTCTAGAGAGATTTGCAAATGAGTTCAAGTGGCTAAGAGACTTCAAAGAGAGTCGGGAGGTCCTCCCAGAGGTAACGCTTATGCACACCTCAGTAGGAGCTCATAGAACATCTAAGTGCCTATCACCCCACTCAGTGGGGTTCCTGAGGGCTCTGGAGACACCCAGGTCCTATATAAGGGGGGATAGCCCCAGAGACTGATACCTTATCAGTGGGCTCTATTTTGGAATCTGTGCTCCTGAGAGTGATAGAATTGGACTCAAATAAGTCCTCCCTGTACATGGTTCATCAGTCCCTTCTATTCAAACCTATATATGATGCAGAAGTTTTTAGGTATAATTCCAGAGACTGGAGCCTCCCGCCTACCTATGTGCCAGGTCTGCATGAAATCTAGGTGGAGCTGCAACTCCTACCCTACAGCTCAATGGACTCATCCAAGTCACCTGGCGAGGAGACAACGATGGGCAACAGCCATCCCAGGGAATGGAGAGGGCCTGCATCTGCAGGCAGGATCATCCCACCCACCATATCCATGGGATATAAGCCCTTTCTCACTTGGAGATGGAGTGGACATCACCATCCCAGTCCCCTCAGGATTGGGGGGAGAACTATGGGCTAGAGTGGACTTGACGGTATTCTGTTGTACACATATGGTGATTCTAGCAATGGAAGAAATTATAACAATGAGGTGGAGCCAGTGGCCACTTGACACTTTTGGGGCAGGGAGGGGACGAGTAGTTGAAATACAGGGGCTTCTTTGGGATTTGGAGGTTGTCCTGAGTACCGTTGTGGCAACGGATGTAGGCCATTTTAAATCAGCACACACCACTCAGAACTGAGTGGGAGAGAGTGTGGTCTACGATGTGAACTGTGGTCTATGGTTGGTGGCAAGGCCCCAGGATGTGTAAGTCCATTGAGGGTGGTGGGCCACACTGTGGGAGATGTTTGTGTGGGATGTGGTGGGAGGTGTGGGAGGTGGGCAACATGGGAATCCCAGGGGGTTCTGTGTAATATTTTCGGTAATCTAAGCACCTCTTAAAATATATTTATATATATATAAATAAATAAATAAAAAAAATAAATAAAGAGATTTGCATTCATCTCAAAGGGGCAGGGAAAGGACTTACATGACAACTTTTCTAAAGAATGTGCTAAGCAAAGGGTGAGGGGAGAAGTCTCATTCCCTTTTTGTACCAGGGAAAATTATCCTTTTCTTTTTCCATTTGGATTTACCCTAACATGGGGAATGTGCATGTCTGGAAACCACCTTGAAAGTGTCATGGGTCTTTATTTTATTTATTTTTAGGGTTACAAATAAATTTTGGAAAGGATTTCTGGGAAGATGTTGGATTAGAGAGGCAGAGGGATCACTTCTGGCCCAGAAAAAACTAGGCAGAGGGAAGGCGGAGACTGGAGGGCTGCTCTGGTGCTCAGGACACCAGGGGAAGGTGAGACACCACCCGGAAGAGAGAGGGGAGAAGGAAAAGAGTCTCAGCAGGCTGAAAAATCCCATGGGTAGAGCTGCAAAAGCAGCAGCGGGCACCATGCCCCCCACCTACGGAGCAAAGAGTCTGCAGTCTGTGGACTGCAGTGACTGTGGACTAAGGGGGTTGCAGGGGTCCTCTTCCCCAAGAAGAGGGAGAGGCAGGGACACCGCCTACAGCAAATTCAGATTTTGGCCAGAGAACTTGGTCTGCTGGATTGGAGGAGTCCCACACTTCCAGGGCAGGTGGGGCTTTGACATTGTTTACCCTGAGAGCCGGCAGGGAGGTAAATATAACTTGCCTTCTCAAACATCCTCCCTACTGCCCTGGGCTGGTTGCTAAAGAGGCAAAGGGAGGGAGGGTGTGTCAGGCCAAGGGTAGAGAACAGCCTCTGAGAAAGTTTGTTTGTGAGGCTTGGCCAGCCCTGAGGACTTGCTTCTGCACTGCCCACCCACCGTGGAGTTACACTGAATACATTCCCCCCTAGTACCTGGGGTCTGAGCTGAGCAGTCGCCAAAGAGCACCATCTGCTGGCAGAACAGAAAAGTGCATGAAAAAGGAAAAATAATAATAAATAAAAGAAGCAAGCAGTTGCCTTTACTGCCACTCTCTCCAAGGCCCTTGGAAACTGGCCTGCACCCCATTACTGGGTCCTTAGCCCTGGTTTAAGCAGTTAAACAGGCAATCCTAAATATCTAGAACAAGTTGAACCTAGAGTCAAAGAAGAGTGGTAGCACATAGCTACTTAACAGTAAATCTCTAGGCAAGAGAGTAAACTCAGCATCAGAACCAGATGCCTAGACATCAGGAAAAAATTACAAGCCATATAAAGAAAAAGAAGTTATGAATCAGGCAGAGGAACAAATCAAAGGTCCAGATGAGACACAGGACTTGAAACAGCTAATCAATGAGGTTCATACAAATCTCCTAAATCAAATCAGGGAATTGAAGGACAACATGGCTAAAGAAATAAAATACATTGAGAAGATACTGAGTGAGCACAAACGAAAATTTGAAATCTTGGATAGAAAAATAACAGAACTTATGGGAATGAAAGACAAAATAAGTGAGATTAAAAATAAAATAGAGGTACACAACAGCCGATTTAAAATCATAGAAGAATCAACAACATAAAGGAAAGAACAACTGAAATTGAAGAGAAAAAAGAACAGAGAGAGAAAAGAATGGAACAAATTGAGCAGGGACTCAAGGATTTGAATGAAGCACTCCAATAAATGTTTCATGAGAGTTCCAGAAGGAGAGGAGAAGAGAAAAGGGGCAGAAAGAGTATTTGAGGAAACAATGGCTGAAAATTTCCCAACTCTCACGAAAGACATGAATATACTTGTCCAGGAAGCACAGGTACTCCAATTAGAATAAATCCAAATAGACTTACCCCAAGACACATAATATGGAGAATGCCAAATGCCAAAGATAAAGAGAAAATTCTGAAAGCAGCAAGGGAAAAGTGAAACATCATATACAAGGGGCATCCAATAAGAATTAGTGTGGATTTCTTTTCAGAAACCACAGAGGCAAGAAAAGAGTAGTGTGATATAATTACGGTACTGAAGGAGAAAAATGCCAGCCAAGAGATCTTTATAGGGCAAGTTGTCCTTCAAATATGATAGTGAACTTAAATATTCACAGATAAACAGAAACTAAGAGAGTTTGAAAACAAGAATCCAGCTCTGCAGAAAACACTAAAGGGGGTTCTGCAGTCAGAAAAGAAAAGACAAGAGAAAGGCTTGGAGGAGAGTATAGATGTGAAGACTATCAGAAAGGGAAACCAAAAAGGTAAAAAGATGGACTAAAATAAGATATGATGTATGAAAGCTAAAGGATAAAATCACTGAAGTAAGTAATGTCTTTACCATAATAACATTGAGTGTTAATGGATTAAACTCCCCAATCAAAAGACATAGGTTGACAGAATGGATAAAAAAAAAAAAAAAAAAAAAAAAAAGTGCCATCTATATACTGTCTGCAGGAGACTCACATTAGACCCAAGGATACAAATAGACTGAAAATAAAAGGTTGGAAAAAGATATTCACACAAATAGTAACCAAAGAGAACAGGAGTAGCTCTACTAATATCAGACAAAATAGACTTTAAATACAAAATAAGTAATAAGAGATGCATAAGGTCATTATATATTAACAAAAGGGACAATCCACCAGGAAGAAGCAACAGTCATAAATATCTATGCAACTAACTAGCATGCCACAAAATACATGAGGCATACTCTGGCAAAACTGAAAAGAGAAATAGACATCTCTACAATAATAGCTGGAGGCTTCAACACACCACTTCATCAATAGATAGAACAGAAGATCAACAAGGAAAGAGAGAACGTGAACAATATGATAAATGAGCTGGACCTGACAGACATATACAGAACCCTGTACCTCAAATCAGCAGGTTACACATTCTTCTCAAGTGCTCATGGATATTTCTCTAGGATAGACCACATGTTGGGCTACAATACAGCACTCAATAAATTCAAGAAGATTGAAATTATACAAAGAACCTACTCTGATCATAATGTAATGAAGCTGGAAATCAGTAGTAGGTGGGAAAGGGGACATTTTGCAAATATATGGAGGGTAAACAACACACTCTGAAACAATGAGTGGGTCAGAGAAGAAATTGCAGTCAAAGCAGTATATATCTCGAGACAAGTGAAAATGAGAACACAACATATCAAAACTTACGGGATACGGTGAAAGCAGTACAGAGAGGGAAATTTATAGCCCTAAATGCCTATAGTGAAAAAGAAGAAAGAGCTAAAATCAAACACCTAACTGAACAACTGGAGAAACTAAAGGAACAGCAAACCAATCCCAAAACAAGCAGAAGGAAAGAAATAACAAAGATTAGGGCAGAAATAAATGAAATTGAGAACAACAACAACAAAAATAGAAAAAAATCAACAAAACCAAAATCTGGTTCTTTGAGAAAATCAATAAAATCGACAAACCTTAGCTACACTAAAAAAGGAAAAAAGAGAAAAGTGCAAATAAATAAAACCAGGAATGAAAGGGGGACATTATGACTGACCCCACAGAAATAAAAAGGATCATAAGAGGGTATTATGAGAAACTACATGCCAAAATATTAGACAACCTAGGTGAAATGGACAAATTCCTAGAAATGCATAAACAACCTACATTGACTCTACAAGAAACATAGGAGCTCAACAAACCAATCACAAGCAAAGAGAGTGAAACAGTCATGAAAAGTCTTCCAACAAAGAAAAGTCCAGGACCAGATGGTTTCACAGGTGAATTCGACCAAACATTTCAAGAAGAATTAACACCAATCCTGTTTAAACTCTTCCAAAAAATTGAAATGGAGGGAAAATTACCCAACACATTTTATGAAGCCAACATCGCTCTAATACCAAAGCCAGGTAAAGTTACTACAAGAAAAAATAATTACAGACCATTCTCTATTGAACATAGATGCAAAAATTCTCAACAAAATACTTACAAATTGAATCCAACAGCATATAAAAGCAATGATACATTATGATAAAGTGGGTTTTATTCCTGGTATGTAAGGGTGGTTCAACACAAGAAACTCAATTAACGTAATATATCAGATTAACAAATCAAAGGGAAAAAAACACATAATCATCTTCACTGATTCAGAAAAGGCATTTGACAAAATCCAGCATCGTTTCTTGATAAAAATGCTTCAAAAGATAGGTATAGAAGGAAAGTTCCTCACCATATTAAAGGGCATATATGAAAATCCCACAGCCAGGATTGTACCAAATGGGGAGAGGTTGAAAGTTTTCCTTTAAGATTGGGAACAAGACAAGGATGCCCCCTGTCACCACTGTTATTCAACATTGTGCTAGAAGTTCTAGCTAGAGCAATTAGGCAAGAAAAAGAAACAAAAGACATTCAAATTGGAAAAGAGGAAGTAAAACTCTCAGTATTCACAGATGACATGATCTTATTTTAGAAAATCCCGAAATAGATACAACAAAGCTACTTGAGCTAATAAATGTGTTCATCAAAGTAGCAGGATACAAATCAACGTGTATCCTGCTGCTTCTTTCTTCTAAAGAATAAATACAAGTGGGAAAAAAAAAATGACAAAATGCTCAGCATCACTGGGAAATGCAAATCAAAGCTACAATGAGATAGCATTTTACACCTACTAGAATGGCCACTATTAACAAAACAGAAAACTACAAGTGTTGGAGAGGATGTAGAGAGATAGAAATGCTTATTCATTGCTGGTGGGAATGTAGAATAGAACAGCCACTGTGGAGGACTGTTTGGTGGTTCCTAAGGAAGTTAGATATAGATCTACCACGTGACCCTGCAATACCACTACTAGGTATATACCCAGCAGAACTGAGAGCAGTGACACGAACAGACACCTGCAGACCAATGTTCATAGCGGTGTTATCCATGATTGCCAAAAGATGGAAACAACCCAGCTGTCTATCAACTGACAAATAGATGAACAAACTGTGGTATATACACACAATGGAATATTATTCAGCCATAAGAAGAAATGAAGTCATGAAGCATGTGAAAATATGGATGAACCTGCAGGACATTTTGTTGAGTGAAGCAATCCAAGCACAAAAGGACAAATATTGTATGACTTCACTATTATGAACTAAATATAATGAGCATGCCTATGGAGTTCATAGCTAGAATAAAAGTCACCAAAGAAAAGAATGTGGTTAGAGAATGGACAGCTGAGTTCTAATCTGTGCAGAATTGGTAAAAAGTTGTTTGTAAATGTTTTGAAATGAATAGAAATTGTGAAAGAACATCATAGGATTTATAATTAGTAGTGATAACATATGGGTATGATAGTGGTTTGTTTTTTGTTGTTTTCAATTTTTAAAAATTTTATTGAAGTATATAATTCATATAAGAACACACATAAACAATAAGTGTATAGTAAAAATTTGTGAATTTACAAAACAAACATGCATATCATCATACATCTCCCTACCACCAAAACCTTACATTGTTGTGAAATATTTGTTACAAACTATGAAAGAGTATCATCAAAATATTACTTCTAACTATAATCCATATTTTATATTTGGTATCATTTTCCCCAACTCTTTTTTTTTTCAAACAATTCAATTTTATTGATATATATTAATAAAGCAAACAATTTATCCATAGTCTACAAACAATGGTATTTGGTTTAATTGTTACTGGATTCCTCTGGGTTCTTGGCTATATTATATAAAAGAATTTAAGAACATGAAGGGTTAGTTAGGCCAGTAATTTATTAAAGAAATGAGCTCATAATCACAAAGTTGTGCATTCACCACTCATTATTAAAGTATTTTCATTATTTCCATAATAAAAATAATAAGCAAAAAACAGACAAATGAGAAAATTCCTTACCTCTCAATCCTCCTGTTTCCTCTGCTGTACATAGCTGCTATTTCTGGCTATTCTTGCACAATTATTTATTTGTTTATTAAGCAGTTTTATTGAGATATAGTGACATACTATATGATCTATCCAAAGTCTATAATCAATGGCTTCTTTTTTAGCTGTTAAAAAGGCCTTTATTACAAAATAGTAAACTAAATGGAAAAATGGATTGAAAGAAGCTACAAACATTTATAAATGTAAATAAGAATTCAAATATATAAATTAATTATAACATAATTCTAATTTTTATATTACAGCTCTATCTATTGGACATAATAATCTCTAAGAATGGAGTAAATGATTAGTTTAGTTATTTAATTTCGGTTTAGGCCATAACTCTTTGTAGATAATCAAATTCCTATTTGGGAATTCTTCACATCTTATTGGAATGAATTATAGCAGATAACAGTTTGCCAACTCATAATTTTATGAGGCAGAAAAATTCAAAATCTTGTTCAACAGTAGTCATGCAAAATCATTATTGATCCAGTTCGATTATTTTAATCAAAGAGTAGGAATAAGAAAGGGTTAAAGAGAAGTGAAATATCCAAAAATATATCTCTTCTCAGTCCTCCTCAATTAAAAGCAAGTGTTTATTTTGTATGAAAAAAATCACAGAATACTGATCACAGGAACAATTTGCCAGTTGCACTGAGTAATTATTGTTCATATACTATAATGTTGTTATTTTATATTTATCTGGTCTATTCCAGCCCTTTTTTGGTTACTATTTGCATGGAATAACTTTTTCCAACCTTTCACTTTTAAGCTGGTTGTGTCCTCACTTCTGCGGTGTGTCTCTTGTAGACAATATTCAGATGGCTCATATGTTTTTAACCCATTCTATCAGTCTATGTCTTTTGATTGGGAAGTTCAATCCATTAACCTTCAGTGTTATAACTGTAAAGGCATTACTTACTTCATTCATATTGTCCTTTGGCTCTCTGATGTCATATCACTCTATTGTCTGTCTTCTTATCCTTTAGTTTACCCTTCCTAACAATCTTCATTTCTAAACTCTTCTCCAAATCTCTCACCCT
Source organism: Tolypeutes matacus (assembly GCA_026826555.1). Classification (NCBI taxonomy): domain Eukaryota; kingdom Metazoa; phylum Chordata; class Mammalia; order Cingulata; family Chlamyphoridae; genus Tolypeutes; species Tolypeutes matacus. The sequence goes on from JAKSZT010054037.1 coordinate 1,135,332, forward strand.
TGGTTTTTCCTTTCAGGCTGCAGCACCCCCTTTAGTATCTCTTGCAAATCCAGTCTTTTGGTAACATATTCTATCAGTTTTTGTTTATCTGTGAAGATTTTGAACTCTCCCTCATTTTTGAAAGACAGCTTTGTCAGATATAGAATTCTTGGCTGGAAGTTTTTCTCTTTCAGTACCTTAAATACATCATACCACTTTCTTCTCTCCTCCATAGTTTCTGATGAGAGGTCGGCATTTAATCTTACCGAGTTTCCCTTGTATGCAATGCTTTGCTTTTCTCTTGCTGCTTTCAGAATCCTATCTTTATCTCTGATGTTTGTCATTTCTGAATAGTAGTTATCTAGTGATAGGTCTATTCGATTTATTCTGTTTGGGGTGCGTTGTCCTTCTTGGATATTGATATTTATGTCCTTCACAAGGGTTGGGAAATTTTTGGTCATTATTTCCTCAAATATTCTTTCTGCCTCTTTTCCATTCTCTTCTCTTTCTGGGATACTGAAAATGTAAATGTTTGTGTGATTCTCATCTTTCAATTCCCTGAGACCGTGTTCCATTTTTTCCATTCTCTTCTCTTTCTGTTCTGCCTTTTCCAGTTCAGATGTTCTGTCCTCAAAATCACTAATTCTGTCTTAAGTAATTCAAATATGCTTTTATATGCCCCTAATATATCTTTAATCTCATCCATTGTGTCTTTTATTCCCATAAGGTCTGTTACTTTTCTTTGTAGGGTTTTAAATTGCTATTTATGCCCTCCCAGTGTCTTCTTAATATCTTTTATTTCTTTAGTCAAATTTTCTTTAAATTCTTTGAAGTGATTTAGAAGAGTTGTGTGATTATCACTGATTAATTGTCTTAAATCCTGTATCTCTTCAGGATATTTGGTTTGTTCCTTTGGCTGGGCCATCTCTTCCTGTTTCCTATTATGGCAGGTAATTTTTTTGCTGATGTCTAGGCATCTGAATATGTTGGTGAATTTACACCGATGGCTAATTTCTCTCTCTTACCTATTGTTGTTTTTTATTTTCACAGTTCTTCTTTGATATTTGGTTCAACTTATTCTGTTTTTAAAATTGCCCAGCTTAAGTTTTCAAAATTGGGCCAGGCCTGCCGGGCGGCATCTGGGCTTGGGTGCCCCACCCCACCTCCCAAAAAAGAGCCACGCTGTCCCCGTCTGTGCAAGCAGGGCTTCCTGGCAGGGTGCCCTCCTGCCTTGCCCTGCCCTGCATGCCGTCTCCCGCACGCCACCCGTGCCCTCCTCGCGCCTGACCGCCAGGCACACAGTGTAAAGGGTCAACGTGTAAAGGGTCTTGACACTCGGTGGGGGCCCTGCTAACCACACCCAGCTGCTCACCGCAGACTAACCCGCCCCGCACTCGCGGGGACGTTCAGCGGTCAGAGGGGTGCGGCGAGGCGAGCCACCACTTTTCTAATGATGTCTCCTTCTCTCCCATTTCCAGCTGCAGAGTAGTTGCCGGGCACTTGGCCCCTGGCAGCTTCTCTCCTGCCTCTTGTGGTGCATTGAACGGAGTGCTGACTGCCCACACAAGGAAGGAAAGGCCACCTAAAATTCCACTTAAAAACGTTTTCTGGATATGCCACTGCAAGTTTTTTCAAAACAGCATTCCTCGAGTTTTTACTGGGAGGAGTGAAAAGCTTTAATGTTGAAAATGCTGCGAGCTGCTGCTTGAAAAAACCTTTTTACAAGGGCTGAAGAATCTGCTTCAAACAGTGATCAACATGCTCGTTTACGAACCTACTAGAAATGCTCACCATTGGGGGATCCTTCTTATTACAGAGATTCCTTTTTAAATCCGATAAGCCTGTGCACTTTTGATATTTTGATATTATATTTGCTTCTTTAATTCCTCATGTAGCGACGGTTCCCAGAGGCTGTGGTTTCTGGTCGTGGCTGCGTAGCCTCCATTTAGCTCTCACCTGTTGATTTGACATCAGCACGTTGCAAAGATGTGTCCTCTTTGTCACGTCTAGCTCGAGACTGTAGAACGAGGACGTTGACCCGCAAGGAGCTCAGCCTCACAGGTCCATGCTGTGGCCCGGCAGCCTCTTAGATGATACAGCATTACGGTTCAAGATTGAAATTAAGGATTTCAAATGCCATGTTCATGAAGAAATCCAGGGTTTTCAGATCCTGGGGTTTTCCATATTGCATAATTATTATTCTTAGGAATAGTTCAATGTAACAAGAAGAAAACCTGATCTTTGCTCTGGTTAAAACAGTAATAGGCACTTGGGAAAAAAAGAAATTATTGAATGAATGGGATTACGTACAAATTCCAGCATTGTGAGGCATAACCGATGAACAGAATTTTATATAACTGTACTAGTGAAATTCCAAATTGGAATTGTTCTGTTACTCTGGTTGTTGTGCCAAACTGGGGTACACTTAGAAAGTTCTACAGCCATTGATTTCTAGGCATTTGATTTCAACGCCTTTTTGTTAGTGACAATTGCCAGTAGTGCCTTCATCATCTAAGGGAGGTGTCCCAGAGCACTTTATTCTCGAAAACGGACAGTGATGAGCGAGTGTGGAATCTTTAAGGCCAGTGTGGAGAGTGAGTGTGAAGTGAGTGCACGCCTTCACACCTTTACCTGAGAGAGAGAGAACAGCGATTGTACACACTTCTGTTAGTCAGTGATCCTTTACTGTGCAGATCCTTGCAAATTCAGGGGCTTAGAAAACAAAAGCAAACAGAAAACCCTGAATGTGCTTTGGGAACCAAATGGACTTCTATGGGACAAGCTAAGCAAACTCTTCTAAAATACGTAAGTGAGGAACCGAGAATGTGTCAGTAACACTCTCTTTGAGCAGAGGTGGACATGGGGGAATGTGGCGGTTTGGCAGTTTGATGTAATTATGAATTCCAAAAATCAATATTGGATCATGCTTGTAAACTGGTCTGTTAATCTGGGCATGATTAAGTTATGATTAGGGCATTGACTGGGCCACGTCAGAAGGGCATTGAGCCCCACCCCTTGGTGGGTGGGGGAATCGAATATAAAACGCATGGCAAAGGACAGAGTTGGAGCAGTTTTGAGAAGCACTTTTGATGTTGGAGTTTTGATGTTGGAGAGAAGGCCCCGGGATAGAGACGAGCCATTCGCCTGAGAGTTCACAGCTGGCCTTGTGGAGAGAGGCAAAGTCTAGAGAGCCTCATAGTCTACAGCTGACCTTGTGGAGGAAACAGAAGAGCTAAGCCCGGAGAGAAACGCAGCCCTGGGAAGAGAGGAACCCAGGAAGCCTGAACCCTGGCAGATGTCGGCAGCTGACTTGCTCCAACATGTGGCAATGGACTTTGGTGAGGGAAGAAACTTAGGCTTTATGGCCTGGTATCTGTGGACTTCTACTCCTTTATAAAAGCTAACCAGTTTCTGGTATTTTGCATCAGCACCCCTTTGGCTGACTAATACAGGGAACCCTAGGATTCTTGGCAAATGTGAAAATAGGACATTAATATCTGCTCTTGCTTATAGTAAACTAATCACTGTTAATTTCAGGAAACCAGGTCGGCCTGCTTGTTCTGTTTTGCTGAGGTTCCCATGAATGGTCAAACTGGTACCTGGGGGGGAAAAAGGAAAAAACTGTACTCCCACCCTCCAAAAAAAACCCTACATATTATAATAATATAAATGACAAGAATAATGTAATTCTGTTTCCTGGACTAAGCATTTCTTATTCCTAGTTGTAGGGACTCCTATTTTTACCTTCTGTTATAGTATTGATCCATAATAAATGTTGTTACATTTGAGATAATTTCATCTGTATGGGGTATTTATTTGCAATGATGTCTGAGTACTGTGTTTTTTTCTGTGCATTACCCTAGAATGTTGGTCTTTATTTTAAGGTCATATGCATGTTTTCCTGCCAAGGAAGCTTTACACAGACCCAAACAAACAAAAAAAAACAGAATAAGAAGCAAATGCCTTCAGTTTCAGAGAAAATGAGGCAGAGCTTGAGAAAGGAATAGAAGGAGAAATTAATCGAGACTCTTGGGAGACAAATATGCCTTGACTGTCTGCAAAGGCAGCATGCATGGGAACAGTGGGTCTGTGTAAAGAGTCCCGTGGTAGGACCCGTAAATAAAAAAGAATACTAAAAGAGACAAAAAAAATTTTAAAAATCTGGCCAAGGACTCACTAGTGGGGCGCAGGTTTTCTCCCAGGGGTTGGATACAGAGAATGCGAAGTTTTTGTCCATGCAATTTCCAGGCTGGCCAGCGGATGGCGCATGTCAGTGCACAGAGGTGTTTACATCTCAGCTTTCCTGTGTGCCCGTGTTGACTTTCCAGGTTGAGATTCAAAGCGTGCTCTGCTGGCTGAATTCACTGAGGAAAACCATCCCGACCTCCCTTCCCTTTTCCCTTGAAACAGCTGACAGGGAGGAAGATGTCTGCTCCCCTCAGTTGGCTGCAGTGAGCCAGGGCTTTTACCCCAGCTGAAGATCTGGGGGTGGGGGAGGGGAGCCCTTCCCGGCTGCCGCAGGGCCTTGGTAACTCACGTTTGTCTTTTCAGCTTCTTCGTCTCTCTGCCCCTCACCCTCCTGGGAGTTGTGTAGCACTGTCCTGACCTGCTGACCCCCAAAGCAGGTCCCTCAGCTTTTGGCTCTTTCTCTGTTGTTTCTGTGAAAGCATTCAGCTCTGCCTGCTAGTCCATCGCCATCTTCCCACAATCCTCCTGTTGTTGTTTTTTGAGTAATGAAAATGCTCTAATATTCACTGAAGTGATGAATGCACAACTAGGTGATTATGCCAAATGTCATCGATTGTCCAGGTTAGATAAATTGTATGGTTTATTAACAAAAAAATAATAGGGTGGGTCGGCGGGTGGGGGGGGGGAATACACCACATGTAAGACATGGACTATAGTTAGTAGTAATACTTTGATGACGCTTTTTCATAATTTGTTACAAATGTTTCACAACAGTGCAAGGTGTTTGTGGTGGGGTGAAGTATGGGAGCCCTGTATGATGTTCTGCATGTTTGTTTCATAAGTTCACAACTTTCACTATACACTTATTGTTCCTGTATATTCATGTATGAATGATATACTTCAATAAATTGTTTTTAAAAAGAAAAAATTGGCAAATATGGAATCCAGGGATAAACTGTGAGACATCTATTTTCAGTCTATAAGGATTGAACATTGTGTGGCCAAAGGCGCTGGCCTGTAGCTCTTCTGCTGCTCTTAGGTCTTCTTTTGCTTGCAGGGACCCCCTGACTTTCGCACACCTAGGTCGGACTTTCCCTTCCTTTTCACTCCTCCTTTGAGCTCCCGAGGGCTGCAAGGCCCCATACCAGACCCACTTCAGGGCTTTTGACAGTGCACAGAAGAGGTGGTGGTGCTGGCCTTGGAGGCTGACATCTCTTAGCAGCTTCTCATGACTGCACTGCCTTTGAGCTCAGTTGTACAGGTTGCTCACCGCACAAGGGCACCGGCTGAGGGGGTTGCGTGGGGCTGCTGTGCATCCTAGCGCAAGGCTGCATCAAGAGGGGAAAGAGGCATCTTTTTCTAATACACAGAGGGCCTGCACTGGCTTTTCATTCTCACTAGGCACAGAACCACCCGGCGCTCAGGGGCTGTCAAAAACAGCGAGATCCGAGGCACTCTGCTTATTCGAGGAACTAAGGCAGCACAATCTGTTAGCAAAGCTTGGGAAAGCCGTGTTCTTATTTCCAGGAGAGAAAGGCCTGGGCAAGCTGTGCCACGGCAGGTTTAACAGGTGGAGCCATGGAGAGAGAGGCAAGTGGTCCTCCCCAGTTCCAGCAGGGCAGTCTCGGGCTCGGCACCCTTTGCAGAGAGAGCGGCAATGCCAGAGGAATTCTCTCCTTCAGTCTTCTGTGCAGAGCTGGAGCCCAGAGCCTCTGTCCTTTCCACGCTGGGAGGAAATGCCCCCTTCACCCAGGGGTGGTGCCAGCATTCTCCCTCCAGGAGAGCTGCAGTGTCTTCAGCGTCTATGCCACTGACACCTCACTCTGGACAATCCCGCGGAGGTCTTTGCACAATCGTTTGTATTTTCTTTGGGAAAATGCATCCCTCATTGCCAACAGCTCACACACATTCCCCCCCCTCACTTTGTCAAGATTTATTTCAGTGCCTAAAAACAGATGAATTCAAATGGCACTACTGTGGTTTCTTATAAAATATAACTACTTCATATAAAAAGTTTGAAAATACAGATGCTATTACATAACCCCTAAAGAGCACACGATAAGGCTTTCAAAAGCAATAGCTTTTTTTTTTTTTTTTTTTAATGCAAGGTGACAAGAAGATAAAATACCAGAGAACTTTCACATCCTGGAGGTCCCAATTAGCAGCAAGCCAGTCAAAGGAAACAGTTGGGATGTGTCTGGAGCCTTGCAGGGGGAGGCCTGCATATTTATTTTGGAGAACCGGCTCTTTGCGTCTGCACACAGCGGCAACCACCCAGCATGCGTTCGGCTCCCTGGCCCACCACTTGTTCCTTCTATGCTGAGCTTGGGGTCGTTGCGTTCCTAGAGCTGCCGCCACCCACTTACCGCAAACCGGGTGGCTTCAAGCAACAGGAACGCCTTCGTCCACAGTTCAGGAGGCCTGAAGTCAGGAGGTGAGGCAGAGCTGGTTCCCTCTGGAGCCCTGAGGGGCTGCTCCCCTGGCCGGAAGACGCGCACCCCTGGGCCTCCTCCCCACGCCTCCCTGTTGCTCTCCCCTCTTCTTATAAGATGCTTACTAATTCCATCTACAGAGACCCTCTCGCCGTAAAAAGTCACCTCCTGGGGTTCCCAGTGGGCATGAATTCGAGGGACACCATTCAGCAGGCTGTCTAGCCTCGCGCCTGACACGGGCTTCCCCTGGTCTTCCCAGACAAGGGTCCCTGCTTCTCCCCTGCCCCCGGCCAGGGTTGGGTGCTCCGCGGGGGCGCCCCCTCTATCAGGGCACACCCACGGGGCCCGGCGGCCCCTGAAGTCCGGACCACGCTGCACCCTGCGAGCTGCGCCTGCGGCAATCACGCCCCACGAGTAATGGGAGAGGCGCCCAGAACAGAACCTGGGGGTGCTCCTGAGGCCGCCTCCCTGCGGTGAGGACGCGGGTCCAGGCCTGCGATGTCACGGCGACGTGCTGGCATGCAGCAGGAGCCGGGGAGACCCGCAGACATCTGACATTCGGGAAAGGGACACTGAGAGAAGCGGGCCCTCGGGCGGACCCAGCAGCCTGAGCTCGCTCTTCTGTTAAGTTAGAGCAGGAGAGAAAGACGAGCTCATTTCAGCTCCCCGAGGGGGCGCCTTCGGCTTTTGATAAGGTCCAGTGTAAGGAACAGTCCTTTGAAGACTATTTCCGGGTCATTTGAAAAACATAGCAGACTGTGGTTCAACACGTGAGATCAGTTTCTCCTTTAACCCCAGCCCGAGTTTGTCTCCCCAGTTTAACAAAGGACATCAGTTTATGACACGACCGTGGCGCGGTCTCCCGGCCGCCTGTGGACTCAGTGAGATGCGACAAGCGCCCCACCTCGGGGGGCTGCTCCCCATCGGGCCCCGGATCGGGTCTTGGGGTTCTGACTGCTCTGGTTTGTATCTAGTCGACTTTTGTAAGGTTCCTGATAAGAAGGGAGGCCGAGGAGCGTAGAACTAGGAAGCAAACTGTGAACCTGGATTAGGGTGAAACATGAAATCCTGGCAAGTCAGACGCTGGCTGATAAAGGGGATCCCTTCCGGCTGTGACGGATCCCATGCCAAGACGCAAGGCTGGGCCTTTGGGTGCTTCGTATTCTCTCATCACCCCAAGAGAGGAGGGGGACACACAGACGGCTGGCTGCAGGCCGGAGGACGGTGCCGTGACAATAGTCTCCAGACGCAAGCCCACGGGGACGTCGTTTTTTATTTTGATTTGTTTTTCATTTGGCATCTTCCTATTTCCAGGTCTTTTTAAAATCAATGTCTGTTGCCTTACCCCTGCGTTCACACAGTCGTACCCCTGTCCAGAGGACATCGGCACCTCTGCCTAAATGGGTGTTTCTCGCACGCTCTTAGAAGGGTTTTGCAGTGCCTGGGAGAGCAAGTGGATTCTAGAATCTCAGTTAACCCATCCTAACTTCCTACGCCATGTAGAAAGCAAATTTCTTTTTCATGCTCCCCACCAGGACGTTTTGCTGTTGTTGTTGTTTTCCATTTTGGCACGACCCATGATATATTGGATATTCTCCCAGCTCCTATTTTACCTGAAAATTTAGTCGACATCAGTGTGATTTCAATGTCTTCATCCAAGAGCTGCTGTCAGCATGGGTGAGGTGGGGGAAGATGGTGAGGGAGAGTCTGGTGAGAGCTAAAGGAGGGGTATTTCACCAAGCACGGTGGACACCCCTCGAGCCTGTTGGGGGGCAGATCCTAGAGAGGAAGAGGGGTGAAGCGGGGTGGGAGGGGCGAGCATTCTAGCAGTGAGAGAGGCCATCAGAGGCCAGCAGGTGAGAGCGGGGTGTGCCCAGGGGTTCTGCTCAGGTGTGCTGGTGGGACCTGAGGAGCCTGCAAAGTACTGCCTGGTGAAAGTTCCTGGTTTTGCTGCTTCCGGGGGGCAGAGGCACTGAAGGACTAAGCAGGGGAGAGGCGCGGTGCGCATTCGCCACCTAGAGCCCTGCTCTTCAGGATTGGGTCTGCAGACCCTTGTCCCAGCTGTGGGGTCAAGGCCTGGATTCTCCAGGAGCCCAGGTCACTTGGAGGCACGTGGACATTTGAGAAGCACTATGCCGGGACCCTCGGCAGTGGGGTGCAGAGCCGGGGGCCGGGAGTCCTGTAGGGGGGCTGTGGTGACAGGTGGCCAGAAAGGAGGATCAACAGCCTCTGCCAAGGAATTTGGAGGGGTGAGGAAGAGGAAGGGCCCGAGCGCCGCAGCAAGGTCTCATCCATGGGGGGGGGGGTGAGAGGAAGGGCGGGGAGCAGGTTGGAGGGGAGTCTGTAGAGATGGGGCCAGAGCTCGGACACGGGGGTTCATCGGGGTTCATCTAAATCTCTACACCCCGTCTGTTTAATGATCCAGTCTAAAACGTCGTCAGGGATCAACGTCAAGGACGCCAGAGTGAAATTCCTGGAAGCTCCCTTGAGAAAAACTGGACGTTCCCGCTTTTCTCTTTTATTTGCACTTACAATAAGATCCGCGAGCGGGCCCTGATAAACAGCACCCTTCTTCCTCCCTCGAGTGCTGAGTAAGTTGGGAGTGAAGAAATGAGCACATAAGGACATAAGGACACTGGCCGGCCACCATTTGTGCTGATGAAGCTACAATGGAGGGCGTGACTTGAAAATGTTAGCCACGTCGGACCCGGCAGGCTGGAGGGGCACCCCTGCTTCTAATCATGCCCCCCGTCCTTCCAGAGTCTTACAGATTTTCCACCAGATGAGCCACATCACCTTCCTGGGGGCGGCATGAGTGCAGGCCACAGGAAGCCCGGAGTGACGGAAATCAAGGGTCCTTCACGAGAAGGCAGCTCAGGCACTCTGTCTGCATCCAGGTGACTGTGGACGGCGATTCTGGCGTCACACTCGCCAGGTCTCTCCACCTCCTGGTAGGACCCACCAGGGCTGGAGGAACTGACCCTAAATAAAGCCCGGTGCTTGTGTTCTCCAGGTACACCCCTAATCTGGTTCCTGTAGAACATGCTTTTCGTTTGAGGTGCACTGTGTTTCGTGGAGAAACCAGCAGCAAAGTAGGAATAGGAAACGGAGGCGTGCTGGGCTGGGGCACAGGGCGCTCTCCCTGAATCCCGTCCCCCAGCGCCTGGCATCGGGTAGAGTGGGTCACTCAGGTGCCGGGTCCGGGTCCGGCTGTGTGATCATGGACGAGTTGCCATCGTCTCTGGTCTCCCAGAAGCCCTCCATGGGGGGTGGCCCACGGTCTCTCAGCTGTCTCCTCTCGGGTCCTGTTTTCTACTCCCTCGTCCGTCCTCTCGGCTTCTCCTGGGCAAATCTGTGCACTGCCCAGTAACCCCACCTACTGCCCAGCCTCCTCCCAGCTTGGAATGTGCTTCCTGCCCTTTGCCACTTCCTCCTCCTGGTTTTTTGTTTGTTTTTGTTTTAAAGCAACTTCAGAAACCTCTTAAGCCAGCTTTTCTACGTGAAGAAAAGCAGAGAATCCCGCAGAACTCCCCATCATTTGATTAGGAGATTGCTTACTTGATCGGTGGTTTTCAAACTTACCTGACCCTTAGTGTGGTGGTTTGGAGAGAAGCCCCCAGAAAAACATATTTTTAAATGTAACCCACGCCTGTGGTGTGAGCCCATTCTCAGCAGGACCTTCTGATGAGGCTGATTCAGTTAAGGTGTGGCCCAGCCCAATCAGGACGGTCTGAATCCTCTTACTAGGGCCCTTTAGAAGCAGAGTGAAGTTCAGATACATACAGACATATATATATATATATATATATAGAGAGAGAGAGAGAGAGAGAGAGAGACAGAGGGGGAGAGAGAGACAGAGGGGGAGAGAGAGAGAGACGGAGAGAGAGACAGAGGGAGTCGGAGAGAGGGAGACAGAGACAGAGAGAGGGAGAGCCACAGGAAGCAAGAGGCTGGACGAGACGGGACCTGGCAGAGACAGACGTGTGCACTGAGGAGCCGAGGACCGCCGGCCATCAGCCTCAGGACGCTGGTCAGGAAAGCACTGTCTTGACAACGCCTTGGTTTGGGTTTGGACTTTCTTTTAGCTTCAAAACCATGAGCACATAACTTCCCATTTTTTAAATCTGCCCATTTCATGGTATCTGCTTGAGCAGCCCAGGAAACTAAACCACTCAGAATCCCTGGGGTGCTGGTTAAGAACGCAGGCTCTTCTAGGTGCATCAAGGAATGGGGTAAAACCTGGCACTCCAAGTGCTGTCCCCTGAGTCTTGGCCTCAGTCTGGAGAGTGTTAGAAGGGTAGACCCTTGGGCCCGCCCCGGGCTGGTGAGTGATTTGTGTGCACACTAAACTTTGAGATGCGCTGGTCCCGCAGGCACCTCCTGCTAGCTCGTGCCAACATTCTGGACTCCCAGAGGGAGGGCAGATGCTCAGCACCCGCCGTAGTGTTTGCACAAACAGTTTGGGCAGGGTGAGCCACTCTTATCAGGGAATGGAAGGGACACTTCCCAAATCCACGTTCCCAGACGCCAGCCAGGGGCCAGGCTTGCAAGCAGGACTTCCTAAGGACGGCAGTCTCTGGCCTGCCGAGTTAACCCTCTTCTGCACAGAAAGTCAGCCTCATCCCCTGCGGTGGCCAAACCCAATGAGAGGGTCACAGGCTTAGCCCCCACCTTGTCACGGACCCAAGCTCAGTCACCTAGATGTGGTGCTCAGAGTTCCCCCTTGGGCCGTGGAGCCCTGCCTTAGCCCATGAGTTCTGCTCGCTAGTTGGGGGTGGGCTGGGGAGGGGGCCTGGAAGACTCCCCTCCTTCTTAAGAGTCTGGTAACTCATCCAAAGTGCTTCTCGTCAAGAATCTAAATGCTCCCAAGCAGGAAGGCACCTCGGAGCATCTAGTTCTTCATGTGCCAGAAATCAAAGTCCTTTACATCCATTTATTTATTTATTTAACTTTGTTTTGTAGATTTAATAATTGAAAATATATAAATTAAAAACTAAAAAGAAAACACAGTTGAATAAAAACATACATTTCCCAATTAAATGTACTGGATGCATATATATTTTTTGAATCATACAATGTGTGTTACACAATATATTTGGTTCATAGTAACGCATTCATACAGTATTTGTCCTTTTGTTTTTTTTTTTTTTTAAAGATTTTTATTTATTTATTCATTTATTCCCCCCCTTGCTGCTTGTGCTTGCTGGGTCAGCTAACCACGCCATGCGGGCGGGCCTGCCTTCACCAGGAGGCCCCGGGAACCGAACCTGGGGCCTCCCATATGGTAAACGGGAGCCCTACTGATTGAGCCACAGCCGCTTCCCTAGTATTTGTCCTTTTGTGTCTGGCTTGCTTCACTCAACATAATGTCCTCCAGGTTCATCCATGTTGCCATATGCTTTATGACTTCATTTCTTCTTTTTTTTTATTTTTATTTTTTTTAATTTTTAATTTTTTAACTTTATTTTGTACATTTAATAATTGAAAACATAAGCAATAAAAAACTAAAAAGTAAACACAGATGAATAAATATATACATTTCTCAATTAAATGTAATGGATACATGTAAATTTTTTTGTTGTTTTGTTTTTTGTTTGTTTTTTTGTTTTTTTTGTGTGTGTGAATCAAACAATATATTACACAATATATTTGGTTCATAGTAATGCATTCATTTTGTGTCTGGCTTGCTTCACTCAACATAATGTCCTCCAGGTTCATCCATGTTGCCATATGCTTTATGACTTCATTTCTTCTTACAGCTGCATAATATTCCATCGTGTGAATAGACCACAGTTTGTTTATCCATTCATCTGTTGATGGACACCTGGGTTGTTTCCAACTTTTGGCAATGGTGAATAATGTGGCTATGAACATCGGTGTGCAGATGTCTGTTCGTGTCACTGCTCTCAGTTCTTCTGGGTATATACCGAGTAGTGGTATTGCACGGTCATGTGGTAAGTCTATATTCAACTTCTTTAGGAACCGCCAGACAGTCCTCCATAGTGGTTGTACCATCCTGCATTCCCACCAACAGTGAAGAAGTGTTCCTATCTCTCCACATCCTCTCCAACACTTGTAGTTCTCTGTCTTTTTAATAGTGGTCATTCTGATAGGTGTGAAATGATATCTCATTGTAGTTTTGATTTGCATTTCCCTAATCATGAGTGATGTTGAGCATTTCTTCAAGTGTTTTCTGCCATTTGTTTTTCTTCTTTGGACAACATTTATTTTTTAAAAAGAATTTTTAAAACTCCCAAATAAGAATTCCTAATCTCAGTCACCCAGGCTAAAAAGTAAATACAGACGTTGGGAAGTCGTCATCTATCGTATAACTTCTCAAACAGAAACTTTCAAAGCCCGAGTGTCTTTGAAAGCCATAGGCATCAGTTTCCCTTGGCCCGCTTGCCTGGCTGATGGCTTCCTGCCCCCTCCGTGTCAGGACCGGCTTCTCCTTTAGGCACAGGGCCCGCGGTGGCTTTCAGGGGTCCCTGAAACGTTATCTTGTGGGGGACACAAAACGCTTTCGTTGCTTTTAAAATCGGAAGTGAAAAATGAGCTGTGAGTTGAAGAAAGCGTGTTCACTTAAAATCCAGTCTGGGTTGTATTTGCCTTTATATCAATTGCAATTATAAAACATAGTTTTTATTTTTTTATTGAGGAAAGGGACCCCAAATGCAAATGTATTTTTAAAAAACAATAAAACATTTATTGAGAACAGAGTATGTTTCTGGGACTGTGTCCTAACACTGCATCAGACATATGGTTTTTTCAAAGAACAAAATTTCCAAATTTTATGTATTGTAAAACTGTTCCTGAGGTCTAGTAGCTCTTTCCGCTAGAACTCTTTGGGTCAATTAAAGTAAGTTCTGGGGGAAAAGAGCTTCAGCCTCCTTAACTGGTTGAAATCTTTCACAGTGGTGACTATAGATTTCCTAACTATTCACTTTGACCAATCAGGAGAAATTCCCATCAGATGTGTCCCAAACAGGGTGGGTATGTAGAGGGCGAGAAGGGAAGCCCAACCTTGTCAGAGACCCAGCAGACGTGAGGTAAATTATTTTATTTTAAATGAAAGGCCCAGGCTCTCTGTAGGGTCCTTTGCACTTTATGTTCTTTTACCTTACCAAGAAATCAGACAAAAATAACATCAAAATTTACACATTATTCAATAATCTACCTTTGGCCTTCAATTTCATGGATGAAAATGGCTATTGAAAAGCTCTATGAACTCAGCTTGGAGATCCAACTCTTAATGCCTCAGAAAATCTTACTTTTAAATCATCACCACGAAGCAGAACCAAATCTTTGCTTCCTTACACACCAAATGTGTTTCAAGTGTTACAGATTAAGGTTGCATCTGGACTTTCCTGTCTTTATCATGTGTGAGAGGAAGCTAGGTCTAGTGTGCCTGCCATTTTAACTGCACATCAATACTCTGCCACCCCAACACCGAGAGCCTAAGGAGATGGAGCCTCCTGTCTGCAAGCCGTGGGTCACTCCAGCCCCACCCACAGAGCTCATCCTACGGCCCAGACCATCTGAAAGCCTGGCCAAAGTCAAGGGTTGACTAACTGCAGGTGTAAGTCACTATCAACCTGTGAAAGACATGTAATGGGTCATGTGGCAGTTTGATATTACTTAAGAATCCCAAAAAGAGATACTGATTATGTTTGAAAACTGGTCTGTACCTCTGGTCATGATATTCTTTGATTGATTCAAATCCAAAGGCTTTACATTTACTTGATTAAATCAAGATTATGGCTTTGATTCGACTACGTCATTGGGGCGTGCAGGGTTGAGTCCCCATCCCCTTGGTGGGCTATATAAATGGATGCTCAATCAAGAACACACAGCTGTCGATACACAGAAGAAGATACACAGACATAGAAGAGGATCCTGTGGTCCCAGGAAGAGAGATGAGCCATTCGCCTGTTAGTTTAAAGCTGACCTTGTGAAGAGAACAGAGCAACTGATCCTGGAAAGAAATGAACAATGGGAAGAGAGACAAGCCCTATGCCAGCCTACAGCTGAGATCAGAAGCTGGGATCACAGAGCCTTAAGAGGGAAGAGGAAGACTGAACCCTTGCAGACGTTGCCCACCATCTTGCTTCAACTCATGGCAACAGAGTTCGGTAAGGAAGTAAACTTGAGCTGACCTTTTTTTAAAAATTTATTTTATTTATTTATTTCTCCCCACCTTGTTGTTTTGCATTTGCTGTGTTTGTTTTTCTTCTTTGTTTCTTTGGGAGGCACCAGGAACCAAACCTGGGACCTCCAATGTGGGAGGGAAGCGCCTAATCTCTTGAGCCACCTCCGCTCCCTGCTTTGTTGTGTCTCTCATTATGTTTCTGTGTGTCTCTTGTTGCGTCATCCTGTTGCGTCAGCTTGCCATGCCTGTCCATTGTGTCAGCTCGCTGTCTTGCTTGTCTTCTTTTAGGAGGCACCGGGAACCTCAGCTCCCTGCTTTTGTTGGTCTCTTGTTATGTTTTTCTTCTTGTGTCTCTTGCTGCATCATCTTGTTCCATCAGCTCACTGTGCCTGCCTGACGTGCCAGCTCACTGTCTTCTTTAGGAGGCACCAGGAACTGATCAGGATCCTCCCGTGTGGTAGGCGGGAGCTCAATAGCTTGAGCCACATCCACTTCCCTTGAGTTGGACTTTTTAAGGCCTTGGAACTGCAAGCTCTTATCCTAAATAAATTCCCTTTATAAAAGCCAATAGATTTCTGATACTTTGCATGAGCACCCCTTTGGCTAATACAGGCCATTACTGAGGTTTTGCACTATAAATGAATAAAATAGATGGAGGCAGTTTTACTGTGGAGCTAATGAAGTTTCAGCTCCACGGCCCCTCACCTCCAAGTCACAAATATCCTACTACGGCAAATTTATATAAAAAACCCCAACATGACTCTGCATATAACTGAGCACAAGAGAGATGTTTGTGTCTTTGCATTCCAACCTACCCTCCTCCAAAATTCCTTTCATGTTGCTTGGTGTTGAACGTATCACAGACTTTTTTTTTTAGGAGGTACTGAGAATTGAAATCAGGATCTTGTACACGGGAAGCAGGTGCTCAAGCACTTGAGCTACATCTGCTCCCATATCACAGGCTTTTTGGATCTAAGTATAAGTTAATTTAGTTTTGATTTATTGAGAAGTGTGTGTGATTTGTTGTCAAATTTGAAAAAATCTCCATGAAGTTCTTCCATTTAGGACGTGTTTGGAATTTGGAAGAATTTTCTACAGACAAGCTTCTAGCATGCATTCACACACATCCAGTGGTAGGTGTTTCAGGACATGTTAACTAAAGTATTGATTATAAAATAACAAGTTTTGGTTCTGTTTCTAGGCCAATATGGAGCAATAGGGGCTGGCTTTACTGTCCTATATGAAAAAACAACTGAAGTCCAGATGAAGTATATGAAGGATTTTCAAGACATCGGTGACCAGGACACAAAACAAGAAGATCACTGAGCAGTGAGAAAGAAACAGGGTAAGCTCGCTGTCTCCCCAGGCTGAGGAGCAGGAGCTTGGAGTCTAGGGAAGACGAGGAGGCGAGGACGCTCAGGGAGCAGAAAGCTGTGCAGGGATATGACTGGAGGATGCAGAGAGGCCTCTTCACTCCTCAGCTCAGTATTGATCAACACAGCTTTGTGAGGAAACTTCCTGAGGCTGGGAAAAGAACAACCCAGAAGGATTGCTGCCAAAAATTCCTGTAAAACACTCAGTGCTTGGCATCATTCAGGAGACACTGAGTGGAGGGGAGTGTTTGCCTCAGTAGTGGAGCAAAATTAGCCCTACATTAACTGCTTCTCTGGTCCCACTTAACAGTTTAGACTCAAGATAAGAAGGGATCAAACTGTTTCCAAGTAACTTAATTGTATTCCCAAACAAAGCCCAGAATATGTGTAGGGAAACAAAAATATCCAGCACCCAATGCAAAATTCACAAAATCTGGCACCCAACATAAAATACTGGTATGCCAAGAAGCAGGAAATGCTACCCACAACGAGGAGAAAAAGAAGTCAATTCAAACCATACTAGAAATGGTAGAGATGATAGAATTAGTAGACGAGGACATTAAAAACGTTATAACTGCACTCCACATGTTCAAGAAGCTAGAAGAAAGGACAAACATGTTAAGCAGAAACATAGAAGAAATAAATAAGATCCAAATCAAATTTCTAGAGATGATGACTAAATGTCTGACATAAAAAAATACACTAGATGGGATAAATGGCAGATTACATATTCCAGAAGAAGGCTAATGAACTTGAAGACATAGGAACAGAAACTATACAGACATAGGAAATGAAACAGAGAGAATAAAAAGGGGGAAAATTTACACAGCAACAGTTATCTCTGGGACAATTTCAAATGCCCTACTATATGTGTAACTGGATTCTTAAGGAGAAGAGAGAAACTATAGGACAGAAAAAATATTTGAATAAAGAATGGCTGAAAACTTGCCAAATATAAAAAAAATTATATACCCCCAAATCCAAGAAAGTAAATGAACCCCCTCCACACACATGAAACATAAAGAAAACTACACCAAGATATATAATAATTCAGTTGCATAAAGCTGGTAATAAGAAACTCTTGAAAGCAGCCAGAGGGTAAAAACATACTATGTACAGAGGAACAAAGCTAAGGGCAGCAGATTTCTTATTGGAAGAAATGCAAGCTAGAAATGGTGAAGCAACATCTTTAAAATACTGAAAGGAAAACAACAACAACACTGGTAACCTACAAGTCTATTTCAAGAAAAAACATCTTTCAAAATTGAAGGCATTAGTAAGACACGGGAATCTCTTCTCCAGAAAAATAGCTAGAGGACAGGCTGAAACAGCCCCGAAAAAGATCTTCTAGGGTTTAGGACAGCAGGCGAAGGATGCACACCACCCAGAGGAGAGAGGGACAGAAGAGGGAAATCGCGAGGACAGAACGGTGAGTGGGAAATAGCAGCTTCTGCTGCTGCCAGCACCCTCCCCCACAATCTTCAGAATTCTCGGGCCCCTGGGCCTGCGACCACAGACAAAGGGGGCTCCAGGGATCTACCACTCCTGGAAAGGAGAGAAAGAGGGACACAGCCTTAGGCTGACTCAGGTTCTGACCTGTAAATTTGGGCTGCGGAGCCCCACGGACCCTTCCACACGGTGGTTTGCTCTGGGAGCCTAGGAAGGACTGGAGAAATCCGACCCTCGCAACCTCCCTCTCTTCTAGCCTGGACTAATTGTTGAGGACTCCACAGGACAGGGGAGAGAGAGCCTGGGGCTGACCCTGCTTTTCACTCCCAGGGTTGGTCTGCCCTGTCCCGAGAGCCCTTCCAGGCTGGGTGGGGCTGCGCCATTGTTTGCCTTGGAGCCTGCAAGGGGCTAAAGATATACAAACCTCCCAATCTCCTCCTCTACTAACAGGGACTGATTGTTGAGGATTCAGAAGGGAGTGGAAATATTTCCTAGCTGGGAAAAGGGGGGCGCTATGAGAGAAGTCTGGAGAACTGTCTCAGAAAGTTTGAATCACAAGGCTCTTAGCCCCCAGACAGGAAGCTCTATCACAATGATCTGGTCTGTGTCACAACAGATACGCTCCGACCAGGCATTGAATTGAGAGCTGCCAACAAGCACCATCTCCTGGCAGACCAAGGAAGTGCACATAAGAAAATTAATAAGTAAGAGAGGCTTTTCCTGGCCTCTATACCCTCCCTGCCCAAGGCCCTAGGAAACAACTCTACGACCACTTACTGGATCCAGTACCCAGTTTTGAGCAACCAGCAGGACAATCCTAACAATCAAGGTTGAGCCAAAAATCAAAGAGCTGTGTAACTCACAGCCTCCTGCCACTAAAACCTCATAAAAGAGAAAGAGATAGAGCATCTAAGTAAAATACAAACTAACCAGATGCCTAAGCACCAGCAAAAAATTACGAGCCATACTAAGAAAATAGAAGACATGGCCCAAGAAAAGGAATACATCAAATTCCCAGAAGAGATGCAGAATTTGAGAGAACTAATAAGAGAGATGAGCACACATTTCCAAAATCAAATTAATGAGATGAAAGACACTAAAGTTAAAGAGATAAATGACATCAGGAAGACATTGAGTGAACGCAAAGAAGAATTTGAAATCCTGAACAGAAAAGTAACGGAGTTCATGGGAATGAAAGACACAATAGGTGAAGTCAAAAATACATTTGAGGCATACAACAGCAGACTCGAAATGATAGAAGAAAGAATAAGTGATACCGAAGACAGAGCAGCTAAAATTGAAGAGAGAAAAGAACAGAGAGAGAAAAGAATGGAAAAAATTGAGCAGGGGCTCAGAGAGTTGAATGACAACACAAAACGCAAGAACATGTGTGTCATGGGAGTTCCCGAAGGGGAAGAGAAAGGAAAAGGGTCAGAAGGAGTATTTGAGGAAATAACAGCTGAAAATTTCCCAACTCTCACGAAAGAAATGAACTTGCATGTCCAAGAAGCACACCGTACCTCAATGAGAATAAATACAAATAGACCTACGCCAAGACACATATTATTCAGAATGTCAAATGTAAAAGATAAAGAGAAAATTCTCAGAGCAGCAAGAGAGAAGCAAACGATCACGTACAAAGGACGTCCAGGAAGACTTAGTGCAGATTTCTCTTCACAAACCATGGAGGCGAGAAGACAGTGGTATGATACAATTAGGACACTGAAAGAGAAACACTGCCAGCCGAGAATTCTTTATCCAGCAAAACTGTCCTTCAAATATGAAGGTGAGTATAAAGTATTCACAAAGAAACAGAAACTAAGAGAGTTTGTAAAAACGAATCCACCTTTGCAGGAAATACTAAAGGAACCCTTAGAACCCGAAAGAAAAAGACAGGAGAGAGAGGCTTGGAGGAGAGTATAGAAGAAAGAAAAGCAGAAAGGATAACCAAAAGAGTAAAAAGAGAGACAAAAATAAGATGATATATGAAAACCAAAGAATACAATGGAGGAAATAAATAGTGCATTTTCAGTAATATCATTGAATGTGAATGGATTAAATTCCCCAATCAAAAGATACAGGCTGACAGAATGGATTAAAAAACATGAGCCATCCATATGCTGCTTACAAGAAACTCACCTTAGACCCAGGGATACAAACCGGCTGAAAGTAAAAGGTTGGAAAAAGATACTCCACACAAATAGTAAACAGAAAAGAGCAAGGGTAGCTATACTAATATCAGACAAAACAGACTTTAAGTGCAAAAAAGTGATAAGAGATGGGGAAGGCCATTATATATTAATAAAAGGAACGATCCTCCAAGAAGATATAACAGTCATAAATATCTATGCACCTAACCAGGGTGCCCCAAAATATATGAGACAAACTCTGGCAAAACTGAAGGGAGAAAT
The DNA here is from genome assembly GCA_026826555.1 of Tolypeutes matacus. Classification (NCBI taxonomy): domain Eukaryota; kingdom Metazoa; phylum Chordata; class Mammalia; order Cingulata; family Chlamyphoridae; genus Tolypeutes; species Tolypeutes matacus. The sequence goes on from JAKSZT010054037.1 coordinate 1,155,313, forward strand.
AGACATTTCTACAATAATTGTTGGAGACTTCAACACCCCTCTCACATCATTAGATAGAACAACTAGACAGAAGATCAACAAGGAAACAGAGAACTTGAACAAAATTATAAACAAGTTAGGCCTAACAGACATATACAGAACACTGCATCCAAACTCAGCGGGTTATACATTCTTCTCAAGTGCCCATGGATCTTTCTCCAGGATAGACCACATGTTAGGTCACAATACAGCTCTCAATAAATATAAAAAGACTGAAATTATACAAAGAACCTTCTCAGATCATAACGGAATGAAACTAGAAATCAATAACGGATCGGAAAAAAGTAAATTTGCAAATGTGTGGAGACTGAACAACACACTCCTAAATATTTGGTGGGTCAAAGAAGAAATTGCAAGTGAAATCAGTAAATATATTGAGACAAATGAAAATGAGAACACAACGTATCAAAACTTATGGGATATAGCGAGGGCAGTCTTGAGAGGGAAATTTATAGCCCTAAATGCCTAACAAGAAAGAGCTAAACTCAAAGATTTAACTGAACAACTTGAGAAACTAAAAAAAGAACAGCAAACCAATCCCAAAGCAAGCAGAAGGAAAGAAATAATAAAGATTAGAGCAGAAATAAATGAAAATGAGAACAGAAAAACAATAGGGAAAATCAACAAAACCCAAAGCTGGTTCTTTGAGAGGATCAATAAAATTGACCAACGCCTCGCTAGACTAACAAAGAAAAAAAGAGAGAAGATGCAAATAAATACAATCAGAAATGAAAGGGGGGAAATTACAAATGACCTCACAGAAATAAAAAGAATCATAAGAGGATATTATAAAAAACTATATGCCAACAAACTAGACAACCTGGATGAAATGGACAAATTTCTAGAAACTCATAACCAACTTACACTGACACAACAAGAAATACAAGAACTTAACAAACCAATCACAATTAAGGAGATTGAATCCATCATAAAAAATCTCCCAGCAAAGAATAGTCCAGGACCATATGGCTTCACAGGTGAATTCTACCAAGCATTTCTAAAAGAATTAACACCAATCCTGTTTAAACTCTTCCAAAAAATTGAAGAGGACGGAAAATTACCCAACATCGCCCTAATACCAAAGCCAGATAAAGATTCCACGAGAAAAGAAAATTACAGACCAATCTCTTTAATGAACATAGATGCAAAAATTCTCAACAAAATACTTGCAAATCGAATCCAACAGCATATCAAAAGACTTATACATCATGACCAAGTGGGATTTATTCCTGGTATGCAAGGCTGGTTCAACATAAGAAAATCAATCAATGCAACACACCACATTAACAAATTGAAGGAAAAAAAACACATGATCATCTCAATAGATGCAGAAAAGGCATTCGACAAAATCCAACATCCTTTTTTGATAAAAATACTTCAAAAGATAGGAATAAAATGAAAGTTCCTCAATATGATAAAAGGCATATATGAAAAACCCACAGCCAACATCATACTCAATGGGGAAAGGTTGAAAGCTTTCCCCCTAAGATCAGGAACAAGACAAGGATGCCCACTGTCACCATTGTTATTCAACATTGTAATAGAAGTTCTAGCTAGGGCAATTAGACAAGACAAAAAAATTAAAGGCGTCCAAATAGGAAAAGAGGAAGTAAAACTCTCACTGTTTGCGGATGACATGATCCTGTACTTAGAAAATCCAGAAGTAACCACAACAAAGCTACTTGAACTAATAAATGAGTTCAGCAAAGTGGCAGGATATAAGATCAACACGCAAAAATCAGTAATGTTTTTGTACACTAGTACTGAACAATCTGAGGAGGAAATCAGGAGGAAAATTCCATTTTCAATAGCAACAAAAAGACTCAAATACCTAGGAGTTAATGTAACCAAAGAAGTACAGTACTTATATACAGAAAACTACAAAACAATGCTAAAAGAAATTTAAAAAGACCTAAACAAATGGAAAGACATTCCGTGTTCTTGGATTGGAAGAATAAATATCGTGAAGATGTCGATCTTACCCAAACTGATTTATAGATTCCATGCAATACCAATCAAAATCCCAACAGCTTACTTTACAGAATTAGAGAAGGCAATTACCAAATTCATCTGGAAGGGTAAGTGCACCCGAATAGCCAAAAGTATTCCAAAAAAGAAGAGCAATGTGGGAGGAATTTCACTGCCTGACCTTGAAACATATTACAAAGCTACAGTGGTCAAAACAGCATGGTACTGGCATAAAGACAGACACATCCATCAGTGGAATAGAATTGAGAACCCAGAAATATACCCTCACCCATACAGTCAACTGGTTTTTGACAAACCTACCAAGCCCACGCTGATGGGAAAAAACAGTCTCTTCAACAAATGGTGTTGGGAGAACTGGATATCTATAACCAAAAGAATGAAAGAGGACCCCTATCTTACCCCTCATACAAGAATCAACTCAAAATGGATCAAAGATCTAAATATAAAAGCCAGGACCATAAAGCTACTAGAAGAAAATGTAGGGAAACATCTTTAAGACCTTGTAGTAGGTGGTGGTTTCTTGGACCTTACACCCAAAACACGTGCAACAAAAGAAAAAGTAGATAAATGGGACCTCCTCAAAATTAAACACTTTTGCACCTCACAGGACTTTGTCAGAAGGGTGAAAAGGCAGCCAACTCAATGAGAAAAAATATTTGGAAATCACATATCTGATAAGGGTTTAATATCCAGGATATATAAAGAGATGTTACCACTCAACAATAAAAAGACAAACGACCCAATTAAAAAAATGGGCAAAAGACTTCAATAGACATTTCTCTGGAGAAGAAATAGAAATTGCAAAAAAACACATGAAGAAATGCTGAACATCACTCATGATTAGGGAAATGCAAATCAAAACTACAATGAGATATCATTTCACACCTATCAGAATGGCCACTATTAAAAAGACAGAGAACTACAAGTGTTGGAGAGGATGTGGAGAGATAGGAACACTTCTTCACTGTTGGTGGGAATGCAGGATGGTACAGCCACTGTGGAGGACTGTTTGGCAGTTCCTGAAGAAGTTGAATATAGACTTGCCACGTGACCCTGCAATACCACTACTGGGTATATACCCAGAAGAACTGAGAGCAGTGACACGAACAGACATCTGCACACCGATGTTCATAGCCACATTATTCACCATTGCCAAAAGTTGGAAACAACCCAGGTGTCCATCAACAGAAGAATGGATAAACAAACTGTGGTCTATTCACACGATGGAATATTGTGCAGCTGTAAGAAGAAATGAAGTCATAAAGCATATGGCAATATGGATGAATCTGGAGGACATTATGTTGAGTGAAGCAAGCCAGACACAAAAGGACAAATACTGTATGAATGCATTACTATGAACCAAATATATTGTGTAATATATTGTTTGATTCACACACACACAAAAACAAAAAAACAAACAAAAAACAAAACAACAAAAAAATTTACATGTATCCATTACATTTAATTGAGAAATGTATATATTTATTCATCTGTGTTTACTTTTTAGTTTTTAATTGCTTATGTTTTCAATTATTAAATGTACAAAATAAAGTTTAAAAAATAAAATAAAAAAATACAAAAAAATACAAAAAAAAGAAATGAAGTCATAAAGCATATGGCAACATGGATGAACCTGGAGGACATTATGTTGAGTGATGCAAGCCAGACACAAAAGGACAAATACTGTATGAATGTGTTACTATGAACCAAATATATTGTATAACATAAAAAAAAAAAAAAAAAAATGAGTTCAAGGGGCATGATGTCTACAATCTAGCCTCAAGTGTTCAGAAAATGGATTTTTCCCCCCTGATATTAACATCTTGTAACATTAACATACATTTGTTCAGTTTCAAAGAAAAACAGTCTTATATATGCAATATTACCCATATTCCTATTTCACCTGAGGTTTTGCTGTGCTATACAGTGTCATGTTCCATATTTTAGCTTTCCTTCTAGTAATATACATGACCTTAGACTTTCCGTTTCAATCACTGTCATACCCATATAACAGCTCTGCTAGTTACAAAGATTATGTTGTGCTTTCACCATTTCTATTCATTTCCCGAGATTTACAAACAACCTTTTCACTAATTCTACACAGTTTTTTTTTTTTTTTTTGGAATAATGAAATTTTTCTGAAATATTTTGTAGCGATGAATGCACCGCACTGTGATTATACTAAAAGTCACTGATTGTAAAAAAGAGAGAGAGAGAGAGATGGCAAGAGAAAGAGAGGAAACAATGACAATTAAAGGCAATACATGATCCTGGACTGAATCTAATGATGGAGGAAAAATTGCTCAAAAGGATACTGTTGGACGCGACGGGCAGGCGTGGCAAGCTGATGCAACAAGATGATGCAACAAGAGACAGAAGAAGGAAAACATAATGAGAGACACAACAAAGCAGGGAATGGAGGTGGTTCAAGCAATTAGGCGCCTCCCTCCCACATCAGAGGTCGTGGATTCAGTTTCCGGTGCCTCCTAAAGAAACAAGGAAGATGAACAGACACAGCAAGTGCAAACAATGAGGGGGTGGGGGGAAATAAATAAATAAAATAAATCTTTTTTAAAAAAGGACATTGTTGGGACAACTGGAAAAATGGAATATATAAAAAAAATTGAAGGCAAAGCAAATATTTTTTCTGACACACACTGAAAGAATTCATCACCAATAGACTTGCGTACAAAAAAGGTTCATGTTTGTGTCTTTCAGGCAGAAGGAAAACGATACAAAACTCAAAAGGAATGAAAGCGTCTATCTACCCAAAGACCTGTGCACAAATATTCATAACAGTTTTATTTGTAATAACCCAAATTGGAAACAGTCACAGGATAAACAAATTGTGGAATATCCATTTAATGGAATACTACTTAGCAATAAAAAGAATGAACTAGTGATATATGCACCAACATGGATAAATATCAAAATAATTATGATGAACAAAGTCAGAGAAAACAGAGTACAGTGTATAAGATTCCATTTTATATAAAATTATAGAGAATGCAAACAAATCTATAGTGATAGAAAGCAGATCAATAGTTGCCTAAGGTGGGGGGGAGGGCAGGAAGGGGCACGAGGAAGGACCAAAATGTCCAGAGGAAGCCTTTAGATGTATGTGTTTATGAGCTTGGCTGTGGTTTCATAGGTGCTCAATACATAAAAATTTATCAAATTTTACACTTTAAATATGTGAAATTTACTGTATGCCAATTATACCTCAATAAATCTGGTAAAAGTTTTGGAGGATAGAATGAGAATGCGATCATATATCTAGAAATTTACACCTGGACATAGAGGAGCAAAACTGCAGAACACCAAATTGAATAGACAATTTGAAAAGAAGCCAAAGAGAAAAGAAAGATCATCTACAAAGGAAAACCGATTAGATTTTCGGATAACATTTTATGTGCGACAATAGAGACTAGGAGATGCTGGAGCAAAATCTTCAAAGTATCAAAAGAATTTACCCCCCCCACGCCCCCCTGAAAAAGAATCAGGTTCTTTAGAGAAATGGCTGATTTCAAGGTTTGAGCAGGGAAAGAACAAGATGAGCCGGGAACAGCTTGTGCCAGAAAGTAGGAAAATACTCAGACAATAATGGGGTTTGTCAAAAGTTCGATAGGTCAAGGAAGCCAGTTTGAAGCTCCCCCTGGTTAAATCTAGTATAATTTGAGCATCGAAATAAAAAATTATGGTAATTGATTTTAATCCATTGTCTAGACTAGAAATTCATGAATGCACACTGATATAAACAAGCAAATAAGTAAATGGGAACAACAGAAAGGTCTTTCTTATGGTAAAAGCACACTAATAGATGAAGTAGGAGTGGCGGAACAAGAAAATCTCTGGTTGACCACAACTATAAACATAATTCAGTGAAGAAACACCAATAGATGCTAAAATTCGTGGATAACATTGAGATGAGGGATTTTACAGACTGTCCCAGTATCTCCTCACAAAATGTTTATTAATTACCAAGGGGAAAAGGCAGAGTGGAGACATCTGGCAGAAATTATCTTAATCAAATGACTGACAACGAACACGATCAGGAACAGGCCCTCAGGCACAGATGCCAGCAGGGGCTGAGGTGGCCGGGATGCAGCATCTGCCACGTGCTGCCCCCCAGTGCACACCGCGGGTGCCCTGGACACACTCGATTGAGGGCTGCTCTATAAAAGGACTGGCCATCATCTTTGAAAACATCCAAGAAAGACTGGGGAATATTCCAGATTGGAGAGATGAGAGAGGCAAGGCACCTGGTGCCACATGGGCTCCTCTGGTATAAAGGTGCTGCCGGACAGGTGTGAAACTTCAGCGGGTCTCCAGGGAAGGGATATGGCAGTGCTTTGTTCTATTGTTGCGACTTTTCAGTTAGTTTGAAACTTAGAGGGAGAAATAGACAAATTCACCAACGTAACGGGATATTTTAACACCTCTCAATTATGAATAAAGCAGGCCACAAATTAGAACAGATATAGATTTCAAAAACACAATTAACAAGCTTGATCTAATGGACATATTTAGAATTCTGCAGGTCCAAATTAAAAATACACATTCTTCTCAAACACACATTGTACAGTCATAAACACTATGTATTATGCAGCAAAGCAAGTTGCAATAACTGTCAAAGAGTTGACATCCAAAAGGCCATGTTCTTCAACCATGGTTAATTTAGAAGTTAAAAGAATTCTTCACCCATTTAGGAAAAAAAACAACAACTAAATAACTTATGGGTCAAAGAAGAAACTATAAAGGGAACTTAAAATTTTTCAGAACTCAAAAATAATCAAAATGTTACACAGAGCTTTATCTTCACTTCTGAAATCCAAAATTTTATTCATATATCTGCAGCAATCTCATATGGTGGCCAAACACAACCTGATGAGATGCTTTAGTGTAAATATTTATAACGCTTTGATGTAGTCATATTAATGGTGTTTGATTACAGACTGTGATCTTGGAACCCACTGGGAGTATTTTGAAATATATGGCAAATACTCCTTATTACTTGTGGCCATGAGAATGCACCCTGCCCCCTCCAAAGGACCCCTAGAGACTCTAAAATCCATCACCCACTTTGTGCTGAGCCACACTTCCAATGGGCTGCTCCCAGCCAACAACTTGATATCTTTTGGGAGCAGGGATACCAAGGCAGACCTTGGGATACTGGAGACAGGGGCCTCTCGTGCCACTTACTCTGGCTCAAGTGCTCCTGAACCTTCCTGAAACAGCTCAGCAGCTAGACCAGAGCTTCTCCACAATCTTTTCCTTCTCTCCTTCCCTTCACTCACGTCAGACCTGCACTGGGGGCTGGGGCTCCCCCGGCCTTCCCCAGCTCCTTCCCCATTTTCTCTCCCATGTGCTTCCGTTAATAGAGTCCTTGCACACTTACTCCTGTCTTGGTGACTGCTTCTTGGGGGTAGGACTGACATCACATATCAAAAACCTGGAAAATTCTGAACTCTGAAATACATCTGGTTTCAAGGGTTTGTTAAGGGATTACACTTACAGATCCAGCCGAGATTTAAAAAGACAGTAAGGGAATGCCATGAACAGCGTTTATGTCAATTTATTTGGACAATTAGATGAAATGGAAAAATTTCTGGAAAAAAACTTACCATAACTGACTTTAATAAATAATAGAGAGCCGGGAAGCTCAAGCAATTGAGCTCCCATTTACCTTATGGAGGACCCAGGTTCGATTCCTGGGAACTCCTGGTAAAAAAAAAAAAAAAAGAAAAAGAAAAAGGCATCCCAGATCTGCATGGTGAGACGCAGGCCCCTGCGGGGCAAAGCAATGCACCAAAAAAGAATAGAGAGCGCCAAATGATCTTATAAAGTACAGAAATTGAATCAGTATTAAAAATCTCCATAAAGAAAACACCAGGCTCAAATGGTTTCACAAACAAGTTCTAGTACAGGGGATTGGAAGAGATTATTTCTACCTTTAACAATTCTTCCAGAGATTTGAAAAGGAAGAAATACTTCCCAGCTTGCCTGCCCACCCCAATCCTTTCCTGATTGCAACTCGCTGCCTTCTCAGGGCCCAACTTATTCCATCAGACCAGTATCCTTGATATCAAAACAAGATGATGATAATAAGAAAAGGAACACATATACAAAAGTTCTACAAAAAAACCATTAGTGGACTTCTGGGAAGATGGCCTCAGAGTAGGTCGGCAGGGCTCAACTATCTCATAAAAACAATGGACAAAGGGCAAAAAGCTGCCTGCGGACCTGCAGACCAGGAGAGTGCTGCACATCATCAGCAGGACAAGGGACAGAGAGACAAAGAAGCTGAAACAAAAACCGTGAGTTACTAGCCCCCTTGGCTGGGAATGGCAAAGGTAAAACCCGTGGCCCACTGCAGCCAGCTGAGAGGGAAACAGATGTCTTCCTCCCTGAGAAGAGGGAAGGTGCAATGGAGGACAGAGTGGTTTCTCTTCAGTGAATTTGGCCAGCAGAGCCCGCTTTGAATCTCAGCTCTGGCCAGACCAGAAGCAGGGGCAAGTGGAAGTTGAAAGAGACACTTCCATGGAAAGATTTGCCAAGTGCCAACTGCTGGCCGGCCAGGAAACTGCAAGGAGACATTTTGGAATCTCATGTCCCAGACCCCTTGGATCAGATCTGTATCCCATTAGTGGGACCCTGGCTCTATTTTGATATCTTAAGCTGGGCAATTTTAAAGATAGAATAAGTTGAACCAAAAATCAAAGAAGAGCCATGAAACAAAACCACTAGGCAAGAGAGAGAAATTGACCATCAGAATAAACTCACCAATATGTCAGATGTCTAGACATCAGCAAAACATTACAAGTCATACTAAGACACAGCAAGAGGTGGCCCAGCCAAAGGAACAAACGTAAAATCCTGATGAGGCACAGGACTTAAGACAACTAATCAATGATAAGTACACAAATCTATTAAATTAATTCAAGCACTTGAGGGAAAATATAACTAAAGAGATAAAGGATATTAAGAAGACACTGGTTGAGCATAAAGAACAATTTGAAAGCCTGCAAAGAAAAGTAACAGAGCTTAGGGAATGAAAGACACAATGGATGAGATAAGAAACACATTAGAGGCACATAACAGATTTGAAACAGCAGAATAAGTGAAATCGAGGACAGAATATCTGAACTTGAAAAGACAGATAAAAGAATGGAAATTGAATTACAGGAAATTGAAGTACAACACAAAAATGCGCAAACATACACATTATCAGTGTCACAGAATGAGAATGGAAAGTGGGCAGAAAAAATATTTGAGGAAATAATGACCAAAAAGTTCCCAATCTTCATGAAAGACTTCAGTATTAATATCCAAGAAGGACGATGCACCCCAAACAGAACAAATCTGAACAGACCTACTCCGAGACATCTACTATTCAGAACGTCAAATATCAGAGATAAAGAGAGGATACTGAAAGCAGCAAGAGAAAAGCAATGTACCACATACGGGAAGCACAATAAGACTATATGCTGATCTTTCATCAGAAACCATGGAGGCAAGAAGGTAGTGGTATCATGTAATTAAAGTACTGAAAGAGAAAAACTGCTAGCTAAAAATACTTTATCCAGAAAAAACTGTATTTCAAAAATGAGGATGAGTTTAAAGTCTTCACCAACAAACAAATTCAGAGAGTATGTTACCAAAAAATTGGATTTACAAGAGATACTAAGGGAGTGCTGCAGCCTGAAAGGAACAGACAAGGGCAAGAGACCTGGAGAAGAATTTAGAAATTAAGATTATTAAGAAGGGTAAATTAAAGGGCAAAAAGACAGACAATAGTAACATATGACAATGGAAAGGCCAAAGGATAAAATGGACAAAGCAAGGAATGCCTTTACAATGATAACACTGAATGTTAATGGATTGAACTCCTTAATCAAGAGACATAGACTGACAGAAAGGATAGAAAAATATAAGCCATCAACATGCTGTCTCCAAGAGACTCACCTTAGATGTAAGGACACAACCAGGTTGCAAGTGAAAGGTTGGAAAAAGGTATTCCACGCAAAATAGTAAGCAAAAAAGATTTGGAGTAGCAATACTAATATTGGACGAAATAGATTTAAAATGCAAAACCGTTATGAGATGAAGGTCACAATTCCAGAGGCTGTCTCCCACAGAGGATGCACCATTCTACATTCCCAAAAACAGGGAAGGAGTGTTCCTATATCTCCACATCCTCTCCAGCACTTATAGTTTTCTCTATTTTAATAAAATAGCCATTCTGTATGGCATGAAATGATATCTCATTGTAATTTTGATCTACATTTCCCTAATAGCTAGTGCTTTTTGGCCATTTGTATTTCTTTGGAAAAATGCCTGTTCAAGTCTTTTGCCCATTTTTAAATTGGGTTGCTTGTCCTTTTGTCATTGAGCTGTAGGATCTCTATGTAACATGGAGATCAAACCCTTATTGAATATGTGGTTTCTGAAAATTTTCTCACATTGAGAAGGCTGTCTTTTCACCTTCTTAACAAAGTCATTTGAAGCACAAGTGTTTAATTTTGAGGTCCCATTTATCTATTTTTTCTTTTTTCTCATCTCTACTTCTTCCCCTCTGGGCTCCTTAGTCTATGTAGCTTTTTTCTAGTCTACAGAAGAAACCTCATGCCTTTCAAACCATCTCCCCCAACCTCTATGTTCTAAGAGTTTGGGCTTTGGAACCCAATGCCAGGAAGAGTTCTGGCAGGTACCATCTGTCACACAGCCCAAGTGCTGAGCCGAAGTACTGGGCTGAGAACGGAGGGGAGGGGTGAGGAGGAGAAAGCAAAAAATGAGAACGTAAAAAAAAGGAAAACAAGTTGGTTAATAGTTCACAAATACAATCATACATACTTGTGTTTCACATGTAATAAACACTCCATATGCTAGTTACTTTTACTATTATTAGGTCTACTGATGAGTTTGTCCAGACAACTACCCACAGGGGTGGCCCAGTGAGTACTTGGAGCCAGGCAGCCTTCCTGGTGAGTAGAATTTCAGTAGTCCCAGTGACAATCCAAGTATCCCACACATCTGGACATATCATGGCAGCAAAAAAGTACATGGCATTTACAAAGTTCAAGGGACTCGTCAAGCTATGACCAGCCATTTGAACATTTCTATTCCTCCTTGAGCTTACTGAGAACCACATAAAAGTTAAAATACACTATGGGTGCCTTGAGTAACAATCAAAATCTGAGGAATACTTAGATATCCAAAAGTTCCCCTCTAATGTTAGCTAAAAATAAAGTGGCTGGATGTCCCTCATCTCTGAGAATACTTCGCTATATTTGATTATCAAACACTTAATAGGCACCTTCCCTTTGCCAGGCCTAGAAACACAAAGATGAATAATGTAAGAGATCCTGGCCTCAAGACCTTCCAGATCCAGTGAGATGGACCATAAATGGATAAATGGAAATAATGGGAGTTGGCAAGTGAACGACAGAGCTATGTCCAGGGTATTCTGGCAGCAATTAGGAGCAGCAACTATACTGGCTGGGGTGTGAGGAGTGGGTAGAAAGGGGTCATAAAATATTTCCTGGAGGAAATACCAACAACAGTAAGTTGAGTCTAGAGCATTCAGCTGGGCGACATACAGGTTGGAATAAACGCGAGGTCCATGAACTGACCAAGGGACTCTCTTACGTATGGGAGCCGATGGCTAATCTCATTAAACCCAAATTCACGTTATAGCAAGTTTCCCAATGCTTTATTCTTAATGTACTTCTATGACAACATGGAGAATCATTTTTTTCCTAGATAAACGCTTTCCACGAAGAATACCTGCCACTCAACATTCATCAGGCTTACTTGGAGAAGAACAGAGACATGATTTAGCCTCTGGCTGGGGAAAAATATTAAACATGGGAGGCACTAGTTTTGCCACCATAGGTATTTACTGTCTTGAGTGTGTGCCAAAGACAGAGGAGGATACGACAGGAGTACAGCAGTCCCAAATTTCAAAAAGCTGTCATTATTAAGAACAAAGCTAAGTTTTAAAAACAAAACAGTAACTGGTGACAAACTGAAAAGTAGGGCTAAAGCACATGAAAATAAAAAAAAGAAAAAATATTATACCCTTTTGATCCTGGTGCAGTGTGTTCAAGAAACTTTTAGCCAGACACTCCCAAGAAAGAAGTTTAGGATATTGACAAAGGAAACCAAAACCATCTGAAGAGTTAAGGGCGAGCCCAAGGAGAAGTGAATGGGAACTGATTGATCAGGAGCAATTTCTCCTTGTCCCTTTCTCACTTGCTTTTTATTTTCCAGTTAACTTGGTGGTGGTTATTTGAAATATATAAATCTTGGCTCTCTACAGGGAAAGCTAATATAATAAGAGTTAATACATCCCAGTATTACAGGAGAGCCTTGTTAGAATGAAACACACATACACACACACACAAAATGCTACTACATTGAAGCACTTAAATTAGGAAATAAAACTAGTTAATCAACAATCAATTGCTTTTTAAATATCAATGTATAGTGTTGAAAAACTTTTTTAATGCATATATGCCCACAATCATTTTTTACAACTACTATTGTGAACAGTAAAGCAGGATGTTAAGCAAAGATGGATGCTTATCTGGTTTTAATTTTCATAGTATTTGAGGTGTCCAACTGATGAGGGAAGTGCCAGGACCCCAACCCCGCCCTCAGCAGAAACCCACAGCTTTAGGAAAATAAACTCCCCTCCATCCCTGGCCCCTCTCTCCCCTCCTTCCTCCCCTTTTCTCCATGGAATCCACATCAAGAAGATCAGCACCCCAGGCTGCCCCTTTGAATTGAAATTTACAACTCTATACAGATGACTCTTTTCCTCCCGAATGGCCTTCTGCTTTTAGAAAGATAAGCTAACCTTGCTTCTCTGCCTTTTAACCCAGCCTGCCCGCTTGCTCGGTTAGTGCACCTATATAAACTTATGAAAATCAGAAAACAGGGCTCAGAATTTGGAGAGTGAACTCTCCTTGGGCCCGCACGTAATAAAACTTTGTTCATCCGTGCTCCCAAGAGTGCCGTTTGGGTTACTTCCGGCTGGCCGCAACACAACTAACTCAAGTTTTAATACAAACTTAATTCTATAAGCAACCTTGAACTGTTGGGGAGAATTAAATGTCTACCACAATTCTTAAGTGGCTCTTTCTATTACCCAAATAGAAGGACTTTGTCTCTACTTTCATGAATTTAAAGCTATTAATTATTATGGTCAAATTACAAAACATACCAATGAGACCATGACTCAAAACAAAGTACAGTGCAAATTTATTGACTCCAATCATTCCAATCATTCTTAGTCAAGATTTAAGCAAAGTAAACAGATAATAGAATTGTGATACAAATAAGCAATGGATTAACATTAGATAGAAATCCTATTTTACTATGAATTTCCAGTCCAAAACAGTTTATTCCCAAAGAAAACTGAACAATGATTTACTCTTCTAAGGCATATGACTACAAAATATACACAACTATAAAACCACTCTTTTGTTTTAAACAATAAGCATTTATTCAATGAAAGTTTTGAAATAGCTTTGGATTAATGTCAATAAGAAATTATACCTTTTGAAAATTAGTATTAACCAAGTGTCACTTTGTGGAAAATCTGGACAGCACTTATAAATAACTAAAGAGCACTGAATTCAATTATTTAAAGATTTACAGTAAAATACTTTGGTTCCCAAAAGGCTCTCTCTAAAAGGAATTTTTTTTTAAAAACCTGACATTAATTCATTTCTTTCTCCTCCAAAATCTAGACATAGATTGCTTAGTTTTCTCCCAGTCATGCGGCAATACCATAAGCTAGGAAACACTTAGAAGCATTAAACGAGCATATTAAAAATTATGCAAACAATAAATTCCTTAAAGTGCTAGAGCAACAACAGAGAAAAACCTATTTTAAGTTTAGTAGCTAGTGTTAAAGAACACTTATTAAATATTAGCATTATTTAAATCAATAATGATTTTTACAATTCTGCAAAAAAAAAAATCAATACCAGAAATCGACAAATAATTTGTAATTATTTCAACATTGGTTAAGCAGCTGCAAATTCATAAAGAAACCTGTCTATGACATCTAATTTTTTTTGTAGCAAGAAAATTAAAATAACTTTACCTCTTAAAGCTCCAGATTATGATTGCATATACACACACCAAAAAAAAAGCACATTTGAGAGAAACAAAAGGCTGACTTAGGACCGGTTTGTTCTTGTGATGGTGCCTGAATGCTTTCACCCTGGCCCCGAGGGGGCAGCTGGTCGGGCAGCTGGTCTGTTATGACGTAGCCACCTCACACCTCCATGAAAGGGAACTTTCTATTCTTGTCTGATACCCTCTACTCTCCTTAGCACCGAGGGTGTGATGTTTGGATTCAAATATCACTGATTAAGCGCTAGGGCATATTTTCAAAAAGAGAAGCCTACAAACATATTCCACAACAGAAAACCAAGAACCACATGTGCCCCTACGATGCAAATAACACCGCTGCTGAATTGTACATTTTGATAAAATTATAAATGCATACTAATTTTAACTATTTTAAAGATGAATCTTTTATTAATCTTGAAATATTCTTTATTATGAAAAAAAAGTACAGTATCTGTTATCTCCATTGCTTACCGGGAGCAAACATGTTTATGCTGTCACTCTCCATCACCCCACATCAAGGAAGTGATTCAATACCAAGTTCTCAGATTAACAAAGAATATATTAGAACATTTTACATTCTTTCCACAACTGCATAAAAAAAGCAGGCATCCCAAATAGAATACTTACAAGCAATAGTGAGCTTTCTACGTTTTCAAAAATTAATGACAATCAGAAAAAACACAAGAATATCTTTACAAGCTAAGTAAGGAGTTGCAACAATGAAAGAACAACTTGTATTACACTAAAATATTTCCCTACTGGCTGAGATAAATATTCTTTAAAAAGCTGTTTACTGAATAAAGCAAGGAACGTGTCTTTCATTATTTTACTTAATATTTAAAATAGCTACATGAGTGGAAGCATATTTTATTTTCTGACCACCAAAATAAACTCTTTCAGCCTAATGCTCTTAATGTATGGTATAAAAAGTAATAGAAAAACCAGAACTGCATTATAAATGTTTTTGGTTCAAAATTTTATTTGATATCTTATGTTCCTTGCCTAGACAAAAATGTGAACAAGATGGAAAAAAACAAAACAAAACAAAAAACTGGTCATCTTTAAAATCTAAAAACACACAGAGTCTATATTTAGATCAAAAATATTTTTTTTTTTTTTACTGATTAAGAATAGCATTTAAAAAATCTTCAAAAATGTAGCATAAAGGCTCAAGTCCTGGGACACTGAGTTTGACCTACCATGGGATCATGGCCAGGGAAACTTCTTTTGAAGAAGCAGTAGCTCCCAAGATGTTCAGAGTAAGAAATACCACATTATACAGGGAATGAAAGGAATCAACAGTAATCCATCCTGACATTTCATATAAAATCATACGCTTTAGTTTTGTCTTTAAAATGCATAGATTTCCTCAAGAAAATATAGAAATGGCAGTAATCAGTAATTGCAACTTAATTTTATTTTCCCTTCTCCATCCAATTTAAGAAAGAACAAAATAGGATGCACTCACTCAAATACGGGTGTGTGTATGCGATCCTTTCTCAAATGAAATAAAAAACAAAATTTCACATATTATTTCTATAATGTACAAAGTCAATTAGCATTTCATAAAAATGCTTGTTTCATAAAGAACAAGAATATTTTCCCTACTACTGGTATGGAATGTGGGTAAGGAGACCAATGGGAACAGAATTCTATTCTGCTAGAACACAAATTTAAGCACTCAGGAAATTGTTTTAGTCACAGAGTTACTCTTTGTCTGAAAGAATAATTTGTAAACAAAAACAAGAACAAAACTTGGAGCTTCAACCCATATGATTACCTGAAAGGATTTTGTAGTTTTAGTACTATTTCTACTTTCATGTATCTAACCCACCCCTCTACAAGTGAAAAAAACATCTTCCTTCTGGAAGACTCCACTGGATGCTGGAGAACACCTACCGAAAGTCTTTTAATGACAGCTTCTACAAAGTAGAAAAAAGAGGCCCAAACCCCATGGACCAAAGTAAGTGGCTAAAACTAATTTTGGACCCTTGGCAGTACCTGAACACATATTTGTAAAATACTAAGCTGTGACTTAAAGCAGCAGGAATGGTTTCACTACTGACATTTTACCACCATTAGCAGTATGAGGAGAAAAACTCCCAACTAAAAAACTCTAACAGAAATCATTCACACAGGGCCAAAGGCAGGAAAATTTGTATATTGTATATATTGTTCATGAGAAACACGTAGAACTGCAGTGTAAGGTTCCTTCCTCTGCTCTGAAAGTCTCTGGAAGTAAATGGGGACTCCATTTCTAGGGCTGCCTGCTGTCCTGACTTAAGAGTGTTTGGTATCTACGTAAATAGATGTACCAAACTTATTTGTTCAACTAATGTTAAAAAATTAGTGCCATATGTATCTTTGTTTTTTGCCCCACGTCCCCTGGGATTTTCAGCTTGTGACAGCATAAATCAGAGGGAACTCAAACATTCGGTCATTCGAGTGCTCGCCTGCATTTAGAAGCGTGGCACAGCTTCCACATAGCACAGCTCAGAAGTTTAATCCCAATGCCTACTGTTTACGAAGTCTTTATACTGACTTCGCAGGCTTTCTAGAAATCATAATGGTTTCATTTCCCAAGTCTTCCTTAGAGTACGACCCTCACTAATTGTATGAAATGACTGAGAGCAAGTTTTTGCTATTTTATAAAAATCTAAGTATCACTATTGCTGATTTAAAATTCTCACCATTTTCATACAAAAAGATGTACTACGTGACCA
Source organism: Tolypeutes matacus (assembly GCA_026826555.1). Taxonomy (NCBI): domain Eukaryota; kingdom Metazoa; phylum Chordata; class Mammalia; order Cingulata; family Chlamyphoridae; genus Tolypeutes; species Tolypeutes matacus. The sequence continues at coordinate 1,172,211 of JAKSZT010054037.1, forward strand.
CAAAATACTAAATATTTATTTTTATCAAGTGTCAGGATAACTTATTAAAGTTGAGGCTTATCATTTTTTATTGCTAAAATATTCTAAAAACTAAATCAATTCTGCAAACTACTCCACTTCTTCCTGATACATTTGGATTTAAGAACATGGCTAAGATTCAACTCAGGTGTCTGATATAACCAAAAGAAATACTTTAACAGTATTTCAGTAATTTCAAACCAGTTAATGAAAAACAAAACCCAAACCAAATAAAAAAATTATACTGACACCACAGAATGAGAAACCATGCAAACCATTAAGAGTAATCAAATGTCAACATTAATGAAATCAAATCATTGTTACTCTAGGGTCTGGAGCCACAGTATTTTAAACAAATTTTCTAAAGTTAAGTATGAACATTTCTAATTAATATCAGTTTACCTCAAACTTAAATTCAAGCATAACAATTTCCACCCTTTATAATTCTTTTTTAAAAAATATTTGTTTCTTATGACACTTTTCACAACTGAGGTTGAAGTCTAGAAACCATCTCCTATTTCATAATAGGTCAAAAGTGTCAGTATTTTAATTGTGGGTTTGTTCGTGACTCCAAAGACTAAATGCAGTCTTGAATGTCCTATGGCAAAGTTTACACATAAATTGTCTTTTAAAGGTGATTGCTGAAAGGGGTGGGGCATGGTAAAAAAGTGTTTCTGATTCTTGGGGTACAAACAATTTCTCCGTGGCCAGAGTCGCATTTTCAGACAAACCAGTTGGACTGTCGGGCTCTAAGGGCTGGATCTTGGGCAGCGGTGGTGGCGGTGGCAGAGGTGGCGGTGAGGGGGAGTTTGTTGGTACAGGGCACCCTTCAGATTCCTTATGCCCTGACTCCTCTGAGGTTTGTGACATATGGGACTGGAAGTGGCTCCAGAGCCGAAAATTCGTGCGAAAAGCTTTGTTGCAAACGTGACAAATGAACGGTTTCACAGAGCACAAGAGCTCCTGGTGGCGCTCAAGCTGCTTGTGCACCGTGAACATCTTCCCACACTTCTCACAGGGCCACAAGCCGGCGTCTTTGCTGGCACCGGCTTCTTTAGGGGCTACGCTGGCCTCAGGCACCTCCTCCTCGGCCTCTTCCACAGGCTCCTCTTTGACTTGGATTTTAAGTTGCTTAGAAAGACTAAGGTCTTCAGGGAGGCAAGAGGAATCTTCTGAATCAAAGTTAATTTGTTCTGAAGAATCACTGGACATATCATCTTTTGCTGCCACAACATGGTTTACCTTATTAGGCTCAGGCTGAGACGGGGGCCTGGGAGAGCTAGTTACCTCACCATTGTGGTCGAGAGCAGGTAAGGAGAAGTTTTCGGTCGGTGCCATGGTGTTCTGATTATGAACTTCCACTTGGTGCCGCCAAATGCTAAAGGAGGACTTGAATGTGCGCATGCACTGGAGACATGTCAGCTTCTTATACTCACATTTGCTCTCGTGCTCCTGCTTTAGCTCTGGCGAGAAAAACCTGAGACTGCAGTAAGGACAAACGGTTGCATTTCTGCACAATCTCTCATGCTTTCCTTGTTCTAGAAAAGAAGAGAGCTTAGCATTACATAGGCGGCACTTGTAAACCGCTTTGTTTTCTACTGGGCTTTCCAGAGGAACATGCTCTTTTGGCTTAGTAGCTTTATTTACTCCAAGAGGTTTTTCCCCTGGGTGCATTTTTATGTGCTGTTTAAACTGGGAGAGAAAACGGTAAGCTTTTCCACAGTAAGTGCAAATGTAGGCTCCTTTGACTCTTGATCGTAAGTTCCTTTTGATGACTTGTGCTTGGCAGCTAGCCGGTCCCTGAAAACCGGGCTTGCCACGCCTTAACTTAATGATCAGGGCCTTTTTAATTTCTCGCTCTCTCACTATGTCAATCAACTTTCTTTGGAACTTTTCATCCAAAACAGCATGGGACCCAGAGACCGGCGAAGGGTTCTTCACTACGCCGTGCTGCGTCTGACAGTGTGTCCACACTTTGAAGTTTGTGTGGAATCGCTTGTGGCAGATGTCACAGGCATAGGGCTTCTCTGGGTTGTGGTACATGTTAGCGTGACGGTGAAGACCTGCAGTCGAGCGGAAGATCTTAAGGCAATGTTTGCATTTAAATTTTTTGTTTGGTCTCGTTCCCTCCAACTCACCAAATTCATCTTTATTCACATCAGAATCTGGAAAATCTCCATCGAGGAGTGTTGGGCTTGAGCTTTCCTCAAAATTATCTTCTGATCCAGGAGACCCGTGCTCACCGACCTTTAACTTTTTAAGCGGCAATCTTCTGTCAGCCTGAAACCTCCGTTTTGCTGGGAGCCTGCTCATATCCTTCTGGTCTTCCTCTCTTTTCAGAGAAAAGTTCTTTGTGGCTGACGAGAAGGACGCTGCTGCTGTGGCAGCTGCTGCCTCTCCCACGGTGACCCTGATGATGTCAGAAGGATCCGAGAGTGGGCTGCTGGGCTCTGTTTTGATCCGTACCTCTGTGACGGGTGAGGCACCCTCCCTGTCTGTTGACTGAGAAGCACTGAAGGACCTGAGGCGATGTGGCTGGAGGCCCTGAGTCCTGGCCTCGAGGGCTGGGTTTTCCCGACACTGATTTAAAGACGACTTTTGAGACATTGCACAGAATGCATTCCCTGGCGCATCACTTGACACTGAAGACGATCCCTGGGAAGATTTCAAATCTATCGAGGGTGAATACGTTGGAACCTGGCTGTCCATCGATAGTGACCGTCTAAGTAGACTCTTCACGAGTGGGCCACTCTTATCGATGCTTTGGTTTCCAGACCCCTGGCCACTAGAGGGGATCACCAAGCCTAACTTTGAATAGTACAGTAAGTTCCTGTCTTCGCCTTGACCACTTCCTTTGTTAGTTTCTTTTAATAGATAGGGAGCCTCTGATGAGCTACGGAGTGACAAAACAGGTGGCCGTGGCTTCTTCAAAGCCAGCTCTATAGCTTTTCCTTTGGGAAGCTGCCCACTTATACCTGGCTTATCATCCACAGCTTCTTCTCTGTCTTGTGGAGGCTTTGAAGGCAATACTGCATTCCTTTTCACCAAATCACTTCCAGTGGGATCATCTAAAGATCCAGAATGCTCAAGAGACTTTGCATATCCCACAGGAGTGCCTTTTGGCCAGCTCTTTTCACTTAATGACACACTGTGAAGGGGCTCAGCCGGTTTTGGTACATGGGGTTTACTGGTACTGGTCCTGACTGTGATACCAGGTGAGGGCCGGGGAGTATGGCTTAGATCAAGTTGGTTCTGACTCACAGTATTTCCTTGTGCTTCATTTCTACTTTGACAGACAATGACACTTCTCTTTTGAGAACTGTTTTCATCATCTTCTATGAAAATTTTTTTTCTATTGGGACATGTTGGAAAGGGGGCTTGAGGTGTTTTAGAAACAATGTTAGTCAGAAAGGAAATCCCAAGACTGTACCCAAGTTCTTGCACGGCAGCCAGGCTGCTTTTCTCCACAAATAAAGATGAAGAATAAATGTAGTTTAAAACATTATCAAAAGCATCTGGTTCACAAAAGTCAAGCTGAAATACAGTTTGTGACTCATTCTCCTTATTTGTGAATAAGCTCTGAAAGTATTCACTGCTGGCAGCCAAGACATTTTTATGAGCTCGAAATTTCTGGTCTCCAACAATCAGAAGCACATCGCACAGCTGTCCTCTGAGGCGTTCCTCATTGAGAGCACTTAGGAGAGAAATGGCATGCGCTGGATTTATGTAGTGCAGTAATCCCTCCATTGTTTGGGTTTATCTGGAAGACAAAATGTAAAATTATTATGAATAATGCCTGGAAAGTTCTCCACGAGACTGAGAACTCCTCAAGGGCAGGGAACATAGGCTAGCCTTTCATAGGTGCCAACCCCGAGCAGAGAGCAGGCAGACAAGGCTTCTTGGATGAACAATCTTATTTAAATGACACGGAAAACATAAAGTAAGAAGTCTCATGGTGTAAGCGGATCATCAGTCATTAAAATGGAAGACTTTTAAGAAGTAAAGTCTAGGATATAGGCATTTTCATCACAGCAAAAGGCTGCTAGAGCTGGGCAGGTACGTAGGGTCGCAATACTTGAAAAGAAAAGGTTTATTATTTAGGGTCTCCATCCACTTGATACTTGGTTTGAGTCTTTTTAAATTCAGTGTAAAAACTCAGGGAATAACTATGAATTATCAAACCCCCTAAACTCTATAACTCTGAAGAAAATCATGTTTACTAATGTATATGTTTAAAAGTAATATGAATTGTTAACAATGGGTTGCAAAGCAGAGGTCTTGCCAGAACGTGGAAAGAGAAAAATCATTTGCTAATCACCATTGAATCAAAGTGTTTAACAAAGGTTAAAAATGTTAAAGAATAAAAAAGTTTGTTTTCTTTCTTAGACTAAAACACCTGCCATCTCTTGAATACTATTTTCCTACAAAATCACATTTTCAACAATAGCACAAAGGCAACGTCAGCCTGGATCTAAACTTAATTATTACTAATTCTAAATTAAGGGGTTTGAATTGAGATTTCACAGAAATTCTCTTCCAGTCTAAAAGCAAGCAAGGTGGTCTTGTGGCTTTGGCGCCAGTTGCTTGGGTTTAAACAGTGGTTCAGCTTCGCTAGCTGCGTTGCAATGGCGGCTCTACCCTTGAGAGCTGCCGGTGCCGGGGTATGCCTGTTGGCCTCTCCGTGTGTTAGGTTCCTCATGGGAACATGCCCTATTGTAGACCGTCGTGAAGATCAGATACTTAGTAAGCACTCAATAAATGTTGTGCTGCTAATTTACAGAAACTGCAGTTTTAATAGGCATTCAATTAATCATCAAAGAAAGAGTGTCCAGATTAACTCTGCCAGGCTCTTGAGGAAGATAAAGCCATTTCATACAGAGACAATGCTTAACTTCCCATATCTGGTCCTTCACTCAGGCCTCTCAATGTAAAACCTCCCAAACTTCAATAACTGCAACATCTCTTCTCCTTGGTTTGATTTTATAATGCCATCTGTATTAGTCAGCCAAAAGGGGAGCTAATGCAAAGTCTAAGAAATCTGTTGGCTTTTATAAAGGGTATTTCTTTGGGGTGGAAGCTTACAGTTACAAGGCCCTAAAGAGTCCAACTCAAAGTTACTTCCTCACCAAACTGTTGCCACATGTTGAAGTAAGATGGCAGGCGATGTCTGCCAGGGTTCAGCCTTCCTCTTTCCTCTTAAGGCTCCAAGGTCCCAGTTTCTTCCTATCTCAGCTTAGGCTGGCATCTCTTCCTCTGGTGCTCATTTCTTTCCAGGCTCAACTGCTCTGCTCTCTTCACAAGGTCAGCTGTAGACTATCAGGCTCATTTCTCTTCCTGGGACCACCGCTATGTCTAATGAGCTGCCTTTCTCTGTGTTCTTCTGTGTGTATTTACTTCCATGTGAGAGTCTGTTTTATCCCCACCAAGGGGTGGGGGGGTGGGGGGGCGCAACCCTGAACCTCCTAATGATGTGGTTAAATAAAAGCCCTAATCTTGATTTAATAAAGTAAAAGTGAAACCTCTGAATCTAATACAATCTAATATGCCCAGAGGAACAGACCAGTTTACAAACACAATCCAGTATCTATTTTTTAAATTCATAAACAATATCAAACTGTTACACCATCCTTTCTTTAAAATACTGTTTTGACACGTACGTTTACTATTCAGATGGAGTCAGGGCATCTAAGGATATCTGTGGTGGGTTTCCCATTCTTTGGAGAACAAGGTGTGGATGTCCCAAATTTGGCATCCAGCACATTTGTCAGTTTTCTTCTGGTTTCAAAGGATCTGCTGTGCTTGCCAGCCTGGCATCCAGGCTCTTCAGAAGAGCCCACCAAGTAGAGCTAGCTAGGTTGCCAACCTGATGGTCACCCCAAATAGTATACAGCTTCTTGCTTTAGCCTGTCCACAAACAACTGCCTTGGTCAGACGGAGGAGGCAGAGACCCAGACAGGCAGAGCCGTCATGTATCTTGCCACATACACGACTCCAGGATCACCAGCAGCTGACCTTTGGTGTCTCTGATGATGCCTTGATTTGGACACATTCACAGCCTCAGAACTGTAAGCTTTTAAACTAATAAATTCCTATTATAAAAGCCAACCTGTTTCTGGTATATTGCTCCCAACAGCTTTTTAGCAAACTAAGACAAGGATCTTTGACAACCCTATTTAGGCATGGCCACCTCAATCGAGGTGAGCCTTAATCTGTATCCCTGGAGGCATTCTAGGGAGCCAGTAGTCAGAGAAAGACACAGATGACCAGGACATCACCATGTGACAGAGGACTGCCAGCACCATAACACTACTGACTTCAGGGAGAACGCAAACCCTGCCAATACCTTCATGTTGCACTTCTAGCCTCTGAAACCATGAGATGATAAATTTGTGTAGTTTAAACCAGCTGACTGTGTGGTTTGTCATAGCAGCTCAGGCAAACGAAGAGCGTTTTCAATGCTGTCATGAGAATTAAATGAAATAATAATGGCTACCATTTACTGAGTGCCTACAATACACTACAAATTGTATTAGGCAATTTACACGCCATTTATTCATTCACTCACTCATTCATTCATTCATTCATACATTTAACCAAATGGCATCTGAGGACTGACTTGGAGGAGGTGAGGGATGAGCCATGGTGATATATGAGGGAAGAACGTCACGAGCAGAGGAAAGAGCAATGTAGCAGTAAGACTGGAGCAGAGAGTGCTGGGGAGAATCACAGATGCCATCAGAAAAGCAATGAGGAGACAAACTATGTAGGGCCTTTACTTTTTACTCTGAATGAAGTGGACAGCCATTGGAAGATTTTGAGCAGAAGACTGACAATAACCTGAATTATATTTTAAAAGGACTGCTTTGGCTACGCTGTTGAGAATGGACCATAGAAGGCAGGGCAAGGGTGGAAGCTGAGAGACCAGCGCGGAGTCTACTGCAATAATTCAGGGGAGAGATGACAGCAGCTCAGACCAATATGGTGGCAATGGAGGTCAAGGTACCATGACTATGGGCTGACCATAGGAGATAAGAGCCTTGAGGAGTTAAGGATGTCTCTAAGGCTTCTGCATGAATAACTTGAAGGAAGGAATTGTCCTCAGTTCAAATAGAGTTTGAGAGAAAGATGAGGAGTTCAGATTTCTCTTGCAGAATTAGTTTGTTCACCTATTTTATGGGCATCCTTTCCTGCCTCACTTTCCCTACTCCCTTTCTTATGCTTTCTGGGATCACTTCCCAAATTAAGGACCCACACTTGAAGCCTTGTCTTAGGGTCTGCTTTTGAGGAACCCAAACTAAGACAGAAAGGAAAAGTGAAACCATAATGTATAGGCTAAGGAACTGTATGAGGACTAAACCAAGTAAGATTTCCTACATCCCTGGTGTATTAGTCAGCTAAGAGGAGTGCTGATGCAAAGTACCAGAAATCTGTTTGTTTTTATAAAGGGTATTTATTTGGGGTAAAACCTTACAGTTACAAGGCCCTAAAGAGTTCAGCTCAAGGTTGATTTCTCACCAGTCAGTTGCGATGTGTTGAAGTAAGATGGTGGGTGATCTTTCCTGGTCTCTCCTTCCTTCTTCCTCTTAAGGTTCCATGGGCCCAGCTTCTTCCGATCTCAGATGTAGGCTGGCATAGGGTTCAACTCTCAGCTGCTCTGGTCTCTTCATAAGGTCAGCTGTAAACTATCAGACAAATGGCTCATCTCTCCCCGGGGCTCCAGGATCAAAACTGACAAAGTTCTCTCTTCTTCTTCTGTGTCTTCTTCTGTATGTCTTCTTGAGTGAGTGCCCATTTATATAGCTCACCAAGGGAGCAGGGACTTAAACCTGGATAGGAAGCAAATATTATTCCATCTACCATCTGTACCCTATTGCCGGAAAGCAACATTTTCTCACTTTTCTTTCATTAGAAAGCTTTCCTTTTTTTATGCCTTCTTCAAATGATCATGATCCCTGTTTCTGTACTATGTAATTTCTTCCAGTCCCTTGGACCACAAGCTTCCAGAATGACTGAATGAAAACATCTGGGAATTAGGGAACAATAATAAAGTCAACTCTGAGTTGAACGGTAAGAGAAATACTATCACTAAAAATTATTTGGATTTAAAACTATTCAATTTGGAGACACCAAGGAGATTGCCTGACTGAAAAGCAGCTCAGCATGTCCAAATTCCTGATAATCCAGTGCAAACTAACTCTAAAGTATCTATTTCTCATTCCATCTACTCAAACAGTAATTAAGCATCTAATAGCTAATATTTGAGTGTTTAGTCTGCCACATACCACTGTAAATACTTTTTATGTTTTAATTAAACAACCCCATGAGGTAGGTGCTACTATTATGCCCATTTTACACATGAGGCACAGAGGATTCAGTAACTTGCTCAAGGTCATACAGGTAACAAGTAGCATAGCAGGATTCAAACCCAGAAAGTTTGGCTCCAGAGGCCATGAACTTAATGCTATACCATACTGCCTCTAGTTTGTTCTTTCAATTCTCACATAATCTCCTGAGCTAGATATCGTCACCAATTCCCTTTTACAAATCAGGAAACTGAGGCATTGAGAGGTTAAGTAATTCACGTAAGATCACCCAGCCAGTTAGTAGGGGAGCTGGGAGTCTGCACTGTTTCTGCTCTAGAGCTCTGCTAGACACAGAGGATTTCAATCTAACAAGTCTAGTCCTGCCTTAAGGAGCTCAGAGTCTTGTGTAGGAGCAAGACAAATCAATCACTCACCACAGTGCAGTATGCTAAGTGCCAGCTGGGATGTATGCAGAAGTCTTTGGAGTATAGATGATGGACATCAGATCCAGATGAGAGGGAGGTCAGGAAAAGCATTCTACAGAAGATGTGTGATGTCCAAGGAAGTATCAGACAACATGTGAAGGACTCAGCAAGGAAGGGTGAAAGGCATTTCAAGGGATAGAAACAGAGACAAGAAAAAGCCTGAAGTACCCAAGGGAAATGCAGGTGGTTTCAACTGGCTGGAGCAAAGGATATAATAGTAGAAATGTAGGCAATGAGGCAGGAGAGGGAGCATGAGGGTTCTGGGGGCTAAAATAAGGCCACTCAAGGATTAGAAGCAGGAGAATGGCAACTTCCATTCTCTCCACAACCCCAGCATAAAGACACTGGAGATTCTAGATGTCTAGAGAGACAGGAAGTAAAAGCAGCCACAGCAGGGGAAGCCCGAGCTCCTTACCTTGAGGCCCTTGCTTTCTCCTTTGAATTCAGTTACTAAAACTTAAAAAACAATGACCCCTTTCCTGATCTGGCTGCAAAGAGACAATTCACAATTTGGACTTTTGTGTTTTGTTTAACATTAACAACTTTAACGTAACTAAAAATATAAAATGCTACCTTAAGAATGTAGGCAAAAAAGGAAACAAATCACAATTGCTGAATGTCACGCAACAATCCAGCAAAACTCTGTGGCTGGTGATATGCAGACTGAATTCTTAAAACCTGTTAATTTTCCTGCTATTCAGCCCTCAAAGAAGCCAGCTTTGTTGCTGGAGGCACTGTCACCTCAATGCATTTTTCTGATCCAGATACAATAAATTTGCTGGCACATAAAACTACAATTTTTCATGCATATTTTAATCACAAATAATCAGGATTTCTGACTTTTAGAAGACAATGCATCATTTAAAAAAAGCTCTTATATACAAATACATATTGCCACTGCTCTGTCCCTGTCCCTGTCTTTTTCCATTGCTCATCTCTGACTCATCAATGCAGGAGCTCCTGCTATCACTTCGGTCACAGTGGAAAAGACCTTGGAGGTTAAAAAAAAAAAAAAAAAAAAAAAAGGTAGGTGAAATAAGGAAGGGGATCATCCATGAGCAATGGGCAGCAGAAAAAGCTTAGGGGAAACCCCTCAGGAAAACCAGATTCTGAAACAGGGCTGGCCTGTTACCACTTGGATCCTTGCACACACGGAACTTCCCAAACTGCCTGAATTGTTTCTATTTCATCTACTTTCGTGAAATTTCAAAATGGGAATCTTAATTATTAACAATTCATGGAAGACAGTATAGCTCCATGACTACTTGCCTCAAATCCTGGCTTTGCCATCTATTAAGTATGAAACATTGTAAAGGTCACTCTACCTTTCTGAGTACTAGTTTCTTTGCCTGGTAAATGGGGCTACCACCACCCACCACATGGGACTTTTGTGAAAGACAACAGATACAATAAACTTGCAAGTTTCTGGTATATTCAACACTTCCCATAAGGCAAGTGCACATTTTATTTCCTTCCTCTTCCTTTTGTAAATGTTTACGAGGGCCTGCTATATGCCACATGTCACAAAAGGCACTGGTGATATGGAAATGAATAAGCTATGACCGTGCCTTGTCCTCCAGTAGCAGGCATTTCAGTGGGAGGAACATGTAAAAATAAAACGATGTGATGAAGGATACAAATAGCTCTATGAGAATACTGATTTCAGTAAGCAGTTTATTTGGCCAGGGGGTGGGAGGGTGGGTGAGTGACCAGCGGGGTCGTCAGGGAAGGTCTGGGAAACGTCACTTACGTAGCTATTACAGTAACTGTCAAGGTTCCATTCTTCCCATTGCTACTACAGGCAATTTTCAGGAACACTGAGCTTGCCCAAAGGCTTGCCGTGGCCTGAAGTTCAAATTCCCTAGAATGGCTACCAAGTCCTTCATATCTGGGTTCTGGAAAGTGATTTCATACCATCACTTCAAACAGACCCTTTCCTCAGGTACCAATTGCTGGGAAGGGGGAGAATTCCTATATTATATAAATTAATTCAATGTCAATACCTTCCTCTTTACACCAATGTTCGATCAGTTGCAGGGCATTAAGATTTTTGAGGGGATAGAGGGAAGCCAAGCAATTTGGGAATACAGAACATCCTGGGGACAGAAACAGAAGAAAGCATGAGCAATCTAGGCACCTGCAGATGAGGTGGGGCCAAGAAAGGGTTATGGGAAAGACCAAAATAAGGTCACCTATGTCCAAATTTTGGCGACTAAAACTCAGGCTGGTCTCATAGCTAAAGCTACGTAAATTGGCTCCAAGACCAGCCCACAAAAACTTTACTACCGGTTCTACAGGAAAATGTGTTTTGACATCCAAAGTATTAACCTAATATTGAACTATGGGCTGCTTTGGAATGTTGGAGATTGCTTATATAGTCCTAACCATGATACTGGAATAAAGGGGAAATGTGCGAATCACAAGGCAAACACCTAGCTAAAAAAAAACCAAAATATCTACTTTGACTTTGGAATGTAAACACTCATGCGTGCACACGCACAAACATATACACACACAGTTCATCCCCTAAGCCTCATCTCTGGATTTAGTCCACCTGCCTCCATTTGATTTTCCTATTAGATGGTGATGGGAAGTTAGCTCTGAGTTTAGGTCTTGTCATCATCTCATTAGACAATATCTAGAAATTATCTAAACCTCCTCAGATTTCAAAGCCAGAGTAACTTTTCGGATCCCTTCAGAGCAGAGGTTCTCAACCTTTTTTGTTCCACGGACCCTTTTGCCAGTCAGGTGAAAACCAAGGACCCCTTACTAAGTCCACACTGTACTGTGTACTATTAAATAAATATATCAGTCCCGCACCAACACGTCCCTACAAGAATAATGGTTTTTTTGAGTTTCAAGTCAAGCCCATGGACCCCTGGTTAAGAACCCCTGCTCCAGAGTACTCCATTTCATCACATTTTCAGTCTTTCTAGAGAGGGATGAGGAGTTTGCTTTCAGGGTGTGCTCTCTACCATATCCAGCCACATCCCTCTACTTTAACATAGCTCAGGCTCTCAATCTGCCACACAGTCGCTGGTCACAGACCTCTGCTGGTTTGTTCTGAACACCCAGCAGCCATTGCTTCACCTCTTGGTAACAGCCCCTTGAATTCGGCTTTGGAAGAACTACCCCTGTCCTACTGAATACAGTCTGATATGCTGCTCTCTCTTAGCTCAGGGTTGGACACACAACCAAAGTCAACTGGACACTTTCTCCCTAGAATATGGGTCATGAGAAGAATGAAGGCAGTAAATGAATGGAGCTATTTCAGTGGTGGCCTGAAAATGCAAACCACCAATGCCTGTTACACAGATTCCTGACGTTACTTTGGCTTTTGCCCTTTCCAGCCCAATTCCTTAGCTTCTCCCTAAATCCTAAGAGCAACCCTACAGCTTTACAATGAATTTTGTTTTTCTATTCAAGCTAGTCAGTTTCTGTACCTCGACATTAAAAGACCCAAATATATTTCCAAGTGGGATTTCATCTTCCTGTCTTGCATTCCAAATCCATCCTATATACCACTGCTCAACTGAGCTTCCTAAAACAAAGCTTTGATCACCCACATAACAATGTTATGTATTACTAATATTAAACTAATTTATTGAGCTCTTTTTTATGTGCCAGGCTATATGTATTTGAAATACAAAGGTGCACAAAGCAGTCAAGGTCCCACTTTCTAGTGAGGCAAATCAGATGATAAACAAGGAAACAATTACAAAGAAATGATAACCTCTGATCATGCGAAGAGCTATGGAAACAAAAGGGTGCCCTGGCTGGGTGGAGCAACCAGGGATTTAGAAGTGCACTGATGGGACATGTTGGCTGAGATGTAAGACCTAAATGAAAGGAGCCAGCCTTGACCCCTGGTTAAAATCAAAACCAAAATAATAAAATCAGTGGTTCTCCATTAGGCTAAAATGCAAATTTTTAAAAACATGGATTCTAAGGCTTTCTAAAATCTGGTTTCAAACTACTTTTAAACTTTCCTTTCTCTTAGTATATCCCCTTGTGATCACTTCCTGCTTCAGTTAACTTGTCTCTGAGATGCACATCTTGGTTCTGTTCATTCTATGACCCAATTTGGAATGTCCTAGGCCTCACCTAAACCCTCCCCAGTGTGCCACTCATCTGAACCTGAATCATCTTTCAAAGCTCTGCTCAAGTTCCAACTCCCCCATGAAGCGTTCCTTGAATCATTTACGTACTGACCCGCTGCCGTCTACTGTTAGTCCTTCGTGTCTCCCCAATAACACTAGCTCCTTAAGGACTGAGGAGCTACTTACTATCTCTTGGCACTCTTCCTACAATGCCTCACATAATATCTTGCACAAAAATAAGTATTTGTTGATTTTCTGTGCTTTGACACTCTAATTAGACAAATGCAGGATCAGAAACCATGCCTTTGATTTGTTCTTCTAAAGTAAAGCTGGGGGGGCGGAGGTGGCTCAACTGGTTGAGCGTCCGTCTACCATATGGAGGGACCCGGGTTCGATCCCCGGGACCTCCCGGTAAAATAAAATAAAAAAAAATAAATAAATAAAGTAAAGCTGGTCACATCACTGCACTGCTTTAGAATACCAACTTGATTTTTCTATTGCTTCCCAGATGAAAGACAAACTCCATAGGCTGGCACACAACAGCCTTCACATGCCGGCTGTAATTCATCTTTCCATCTGTATCGGACACTCCTTACCACCTACCCTACAAATGTGTGCATCCGATCTCCACCATGTAAAATCTCCTTCTCACCTCTTCTTTTCTTGGCCAACTTCGACCCAAAGATCCAGCTCAAAAGTCACCTTCTCTACAAAGCTTTCATTATTTGCCCCCAGAAGACAGCTCAGTCATCTAAATGGCCGTGACCCTTCATTTCTCTGCAATAACAGCACAACTATTTTGACTGATCTGCTTTCACATCTCCCTTGAAAGACTCCTTGATAGCAGGAATGCTTGTTTTTTCATTTATGTGTCTCTAATGCTTATTAGCATAAGGCCTGGCAGGTATCTATTGAACAAAGGGATAAATCATCAGCCTCGAGGCTCAAGATGCTGACTTGCTAAACGTCATTTCCCCAGCATCTATCACCAGGGCTCGGGACTAGGCAGTTTTCTTTGCCCTTCCCACAAAATCTTGTGGTATTAATCATGACTTGACAGTGACTCCCAAACATGTATTTCTGCTTAGACTTCTCCTTGGGACTCTAGCCTCCCATGTTCCCAGTGGGTAGCTCCATCATGTGCCACATGTCCAGCACAGTACCCACGACCCACATCCTCTGGTCCCTACCCTCACATCTGCTTGTCCTCACATATTCCTTAGATGATTAGGGGTGCTATAACCACCTGGTCTCCTAAACCTGAAATCTCTTCCTTTTTAATGTCCATTCACCACGACCTGTCAATCCTACTTCTTAAATAGCTCTAGAATCTGTTCTCGTCATTCCAATTGGCTTTGGGGCCAAATAAAAGTTCCCCTTGAATTATCTCCTTCTTGTCCAGAGAATCCCTCAATAGCTAACCCCTTCTTTGGTTATTTCTAATTTTTTCCTAATATTCCCTACTAGATAATGTATAAGATTCTTGAAAGTAGGAGTTATATCTTTTTCAACTTTTATTTCCACAGAATCAAACACTATACATCCAATAAATAGTGTTAAAAATAATTAAACAGAAGGTAACTTTGAAGTAAACCAATGCCCCAAATTTCTACTTTATTTTGAATATCAAGAGAGTTACCTACATTTAAATGTAATAACTATTGGTCATTAGAGATGGACAAAGGGGCTTACACCTTCAAGCACCAGAGGGAAAACGTTTTTAAAAATAATTTTCCATGAGAAATCTTTCTAAAACTGATCAACCCTCGCTCTTGTCTTCTTAAACAAGGTATGCAGAACATAATGCAAACCCCTTTTTGATGACTCAGACTCGTCATCATGAACAATCACCGGACTATGCGGTAATACAGCGATGCCCTCAGATGCTAGAGAACAGTTGTTAGTTGCTGTACTAAAAAATCCGAGGGTGGTGACTGTGTGAGGTCGGATTGCCCCTCTCTTAGGCAATATTGGCATACCTGCCCCTCAAACTACCCTGCCTCCAAACGTTCTGCTTATGTGCTATTTCCCAGAACCTACAGCCCTGGTGGGTGGAAGCGCATAGCAACCGCGGGTAACGTGCTAGGGCCTGAGGGGCTCTCTTAATTTCAAAAGCTCATCCTACGTAGCTGGGCTTTTGAACTGGCTCCAGATCAATGACTGGGAGGTGATAGGAAAACCACTGAAAGATCCTGGGCGACTCCAACAAAATTCTTTCCGCGGGTGTCTCGAAAACCTGCCCGCGGCCGCGTCTTGACACCCACTCCCCTTCCCCAACGCCTCCAGCCGCTGATTTCGGGATTAGAACTTTCCCCTTTCTGGAGAGTCGAGCGCAAATGCGTTTGGCCAGCGGAGGGTGCTCTGCGCTGTGGTAAACGGCAGAAACCCAAAGAAACTCGGTCTTCCAGGGGTTCGGGAGGGAAACGAATGCGCTCCGCTGTCCAACCCGCTGGCGGGCAGGGCGGGGAGAGGAGAGCTGACTTGGGCGCTGGCCGGTCATGCCCGCGCCGGCTTCCCGCCGCCGGGTCGAAGGGTCGAGGGGGGCGGCGCCAGCGGGGGACTGGGACAGTGGCGCGGGACGCTGCAGGTGCGGATCCCCACAGCCGCTTCCGCGCAGGCTCGCGCGGACCGCTGGGCCGGCGACTCTCCCGCTAGCCTTGAACATGAGCACGCGCCCTTCACCCGACGGCGTTTCAACCGCTCCACGCCAGAAGCGTGCGCCGGCGTGCGGCGCGCCCGCCACCCCTGGAGTGATCAAGCCAGGGAGCCCAGAGTAGCCCAGTGAGGGAACAGAGCGTGCGCAGTAGCGAGGGCGAGGCCAAAGTGCGGGCACGGAGCATGCGCAGTATGAAGGCACAATCGGCTACGTGGGCGCCCAGGGCATGCTCGGTGAGAGCCAAGTCCCGGCGCATGCGCAGAAGCGCGCAGAGACCGCAACCCGCTGGTGGAGAGAAAAAAAGAGGGGAGAAATCACCTCAGAGTTACGTCAGGCAAGGCCGCGTTTTGCGGGGAGGCTGTAGCCGACTAGGGGGCCCCGCAGTTCTCCTAGAGCGAGGGGCGTGACAGTTACTCACCGGCCTTCAGCCCCGAGGCAGACTCCGGGCCCCTTTCCGCTCACACTCGGCTCGCGCGCGCGGCAGCCGCCGCTGCCGCTGTGATTCCATCCATCTTGAATTTGACGTCATCCCACACCAGGGATGAGGTCATCGCAGGCAGCGCTCGTCACGTGCGCAGCGCGGTGATTGGCTGCCGGGCGCCGGGGGCGGGGGCGCGGGCCGCGGGGCGGGGCGCGGCGTCGGGGGCTGACGCGGGGCGGGCCCTGCGCGGAGCTGCGCGTGCCGGAGCC